>CM040243.1:79390259-79642686 GCA_022545495.1 Chrysanthemum lavandulifolium | reverse complement strand
TAATGAGTAGAGATCATATGTGATTAGTTAGTGAAAAATGTGGTTAGCGAGAATTTCAAAACTTTGTGCATCTTTATAGTGGACACTTAGGATGGTCCTAATAGTAATCGTGAGACGTGACCGTCAACTCAACGTCACGTTAGCTTCTTTTCTTTAACATGATGACACAACCAACATAGCGTAATAACACAACTAACGCTAACAGTTTATTCTACAACGAATCAAATTGGTCGAGAAGCCTTAATTGCGCTTAGTAAGTCATAAAAATGTGTAATTCATTTAAATAAACAGGAATATGAACGCTCATTTCCTCAAGTTGAAGATCCTTTTTGTAATTACTCAAAGGCTTATAGTAATTACGGAAAATCTTGAAATTAGTCAAAATTAACATCTATTTGTGAAACGTAAAAATTATGGTCTAGAGACAAATGAGCCCATCTACTTACAAGATATACAAAATTGAATAAAATGTAACTTTCTATAGTGTTTTTTTTTTCGTAATTTTAATTTTTAATTATTAGGGTTCCATAAAAGGTGTCACACGAGTTTAATTTATAGGTTAGTTAAAGTGTTAAACTATAGATGACACTGCATGTCGTTGTTATTAAAATTGTATATTTGTTATTGATCTAATTCTTGTTTAGCGTAGTTTTAATATGACACTATATACTCTAATATTTATTAACACATAACAAACGAATGATAGATGATCAGGAACATTACAATTCATAAAACTTCGAAAAACTTAACAAGTGTTAAAGATTTTTTTATAAATTTTTTAGATGCCGGTGTGACAAAAAAGAAATGGCTAATAACCTATTAAAGCATCATACTTGTCACAAATGTCAGTTCGACGTAGCGAACAAAAAAAATACTTCTTTTAGACATTAAACTTGACATTGTTGTCTTCAATTAAGTAATAAAGATAAAATATAAAATTGTGATGACCATTTTACCCTTGAGTTTTTAAAAATTGCATCCATTGTCCAAAAAGGTAAATTGCATCCATTGACCATTTTACTCACACGTTTAATCCTTAAGTGATTTAAAACCTAATATACCCATCTTCAAAATGCGCCACCACCACCTTTCCCCTCACCGTCAGTACCATCGCTAAATATTATGACACCTAGTGGCAAAAACAGAGTTCAACGGGTTATCGCTAATACAGTTTTCAGTCTATTATGAACCAATGATCAGATCTCTGAGTTCAAGGAAGCTTTCAGTCTATTCGATAAAGATGGAGATGGTCAGCTTTTCTCTCTTCATATTCATATTCATCTACATCATGGTTGTTGTTTACATAATAGGATTGATATTACTTTTTGAGATCTGGGTTTTCATTTTGATGTTTGACTTTATGGATCACCGTGTTTTCTTGGTTAATGTCATCAATATTGATTATGAGGTTAACTTGTTTTTATATATATATATCTGCTCATTGTCGATCCGTTTAGCTGCAATTTTAGTATTCGTTTGTATGGTTTGTAGATTTATATGTGGTATGTGCTTAAGATCTAAAGTAAACTAAGTTTTTGTAAATGTTTTTATGCTTTTTTAGGAGGTGTTTGGGATTGGTTATAGTGGGGTTGGGAAGTGGAGAAAAGTTGGTGATATGTGGGAAGAAGGGGGGCGGAGGAGGTTAGGGCGAGTTGCGGTGATTGATGATGTGAAGGGTGGTGTTCCGAGTGTTTTTATGCTTGATAAGAGCGACATTTTTAGGTACGTTTGCAATGTTCTCCTAGCGTTGTGTTGTTCATTTTGCTTATCAATTTATATATGTTAATCATGATTATGGTATTAGAAAGTTGGGGTGCTTGATGGTGTTATTGTGTTGTTTTGTTAAATTTAGATCACTAATCAACGGCTTCTATATTTAGTGGCTCGTGAATATGGATTTTGATGTGTGCATTTATCTTGATATATTTTATATATTGTCATTTATGTGAGTGGTGACATAGGCCTAGTTAATAATTTGGTAGCGATTTTGGCGTTTGTAAAATATTCTATTTAGGTAAAACATCATGTATGATGTTATGAAGCAGAGTAGACTTGAATCAATTTTGGTCGGCATCTGAGACTATATACATTAGCAAGGTTGCAAAAGTCGCGAATCGGTAGTGAGGCGGTCAACCCCCCTTAAGCTTGTAATCGGCCTAGGCGGGATTAAACGGTGATTAATCGGATTGGCATTTTTGGCAAGTTTTGGGTATTTCTGGGTAGTTTTTGGTATTCCTGAAAAGATTTTCCTTAAAAACATTTTGTAATAGATATAAACAGCGATTATAAGTGATTACATTTGTTCAGGGTTGCAAAAATAGCGAATCGGTGATTAATTGTATTGGCATTTTTGGCAAGTTTTAGGTATTTACAGAGTGTTTGTATTTTCGGCAAGATTTTCCTTGAAAACCTCTTGTAATAGATATAAACAGTGATTATAACTAATTTACGGCGAGTTTAGGGTATTTCCGATAAAATTTTCATGTTTTCGGTAAGTTTGACCATCGTTAACCGCCGTTGACCATGGTTGACCGATTTGTTTGAACGATTTACACAAATCGGAAAGGTCAGTGGCCCAGTAGCACCTAATCGGTGATTAATCGGCCTTGTAGACCTTTTTTTGCAACACTGTACATTAGCCATTATTAGTATCCTCAACTTTAGACAAGACGGAGTTTAAGCATTAGCACTGAATTCGTAGTGTTCTTGTCACATGACTTTGGTTTGATTAATGTCTATATTTAGAATTTGGTGATTCTGATATATTCATACAAGTACTGTATCCCTTGTTATTAATGATACAGTTACAAACCTTAGGCTGAGTTTAATGTTGTATTGTTTTACGCCCTCAAAGATTAGTGAACCTTAATAGGAAATCTGATATGATGTTAGAAAAGAAGTGTAATCTTTGATTCTAGATCATTGCTTAAGCCTTAGAGGCTAATGTGGATCTATTACTTTACTGTTTTTTTGTTTGCGATTAATCAGTTTATTTGCTTAAACAATGACAAGGACCTTACTACGCATAGCGATATTCAATATCGCTTATATCGAGGCCTTTTTCCGAGAAATACTTGATATAAGGGTGTCCCGCCATAGGTAAATGCCGTGGTCTTTCGGCTAGAATCAGAATGACTTGTTTTGACCTTATGGAATGACTTTGCGTGTCATTAACAGAAATGAAGATCAAAAAGCTTATGCCTATGAATGCAGAGTCTAGAAGACTAGTTGACTGGATGGAGAAAGGTATAATGCTTTTGATACTTTTTATGTGCTTTTAAGATATAGTTTTCTTACATTTCGTTACTTATTTTTTCTCGTGATATGCGGCGTTTTGATTTTGCAGTGTATATGACGTAGAGGTGGCAAACAGGCGGTAGGCGGGCACGGGCTCACGGTCAAGCAGGCGCGGGCTAAGCAGGCCGGGCTAAGCAGGCGGCGGGCCAAGCAGGCTCATGTTATACTGAATCGCTTTTAAAAGACCCAAACGACGATATAAATTTCTCGAACTTAACACCTCATTTATATTTAAAAATTAAATATAAGTTTTCTTTAAAAACAATATAATGTTCGAGAAAAACATGTGCCCGTTATGTCCATTTAACTTTTAAATGGGCAATACATGCCCATTTCAAAAAAAGGAGGGGGTCCAAATGTGCCCAAATCTTTTAAAAGTTTGCCCATTTAGCCCATTTTTTTGATTTTGGACACAAATTGCCACCTCTAGTGACGCTTTGGAGAAGAAATATCTCAAGACACTAATGTTCTGCATATGTGAGAAAGTAGAATGGCCAATGATTGAAGAATATGCCTGTAAGATTCTACAAATTATTGTGCTATGAATGAGATGATATGATTCTTAGTTACCATTTCAGTACTCCTATTTTACAGGAACTCATGGCCAGTTCTGTGAATTCATTAGTATAGTTTGTTTAAAATTTTATTAGTAACACTTTGCTTTACTAACATATATATTGTCCTGCAGTTTCTTTCAGTTACTCAAATTCTGAGTGGCCTACTTTGACTTTGTTTCAGCGCACAATTTTGATGAAACTCCTCTATTATGATGATGTCACGGTATGATCTACATAACCTTTTCTCCTATTCTTTATAAAAGGAACTGATTAGTTTTAATCCTGTTCGGCATTATATCTTGCTTTCCTTGTTCGTTGGTAGATGCTGTTCTTATCCATTTATTTAAATAAATGAGTTCAGTAACTTATACTTGAGAGTTTTGTCACAAAAAAATTGTTCTTATCCATTTCTTATCTTGCCTTGATTCATTTGAAATATAAGTAATATGGCTAAAATATTTTTTATCTTGCAGCCTGCTGATTACGAGCCTCCATTCTTCAGAGGTTGCACAGAGACAATGGTTTAGTTTCATAAAGCAAAGCACTGAGACAATCGTGAAGGTGTTTTGTTCGATGTTATTTTTGTTTGTAAATGGTTGATTTCATTAGTGGATCTTAGTATTATGATGACGATGCCGGTTTTGCTGTGATGATTACAGTTATTGAGTATTAAAATTATGTGTTTTGTAAACTTCGGTTGATTTTAATGAGATTGAGTATTGTCATTATTTATCAATTCTAAATTAATTCATTTTCATGTTGACATAGTCAAAGAAAAGAGGTTTGTCATTGGAAGAGAAGCGGGACGATGGACGCAATTTTTTCAAACAACATGGACTATTTTTGTAATTTAGCCTAGGGACGATGGATGCAATTTTCGCAAACCCACAGGGACTGTTTATGTAATTTGGAAGGGTAAAATGGTCATAATACTTAAAGGAAGACAAACATGTCAAGTTTAATGTCTAGAAGAGCTAATTTTTTTGTTCGCTACGTCGAACTGACATTTGTGACAAGTATAGTGCTTTAATAGGTTATTACCAATGGTTAAAAAAGGCAGCGAGATATATAAGGTATGTAACTACACATCAAGTGTATAAATTGTACCACGTGAGAAATGTAACGAGATGCATGATCCTACGTACCTTGACTCCATCCCAAAGTTTTTCCAATTTGCTTTTCCACAATTTAATAACCACCACGTTGCCCATATCAATGTTGTCTAGCCTTTTGCAAGGGAACCCATCCCATTCCAAGTATTTCAAATGTTTGAAAGAGAAGCAAGCTGACATGTCGTCATTTTTAGAAGACCACCGAAGAGTTATCATCTTAAATATTGAAGATTTATAAATCTTAATGAATCTCAGACTACTCATCTTTTTAAAGGCCTCTAATTGAAGAGTTTCCCGCTCTTCCAAATGAGAGAAGTCCAACTTAATGCTTCTAACTGAATCTGTTCCCTGGTAAACAACAGAGGAGAGAGTTATAGTTAGTTTCAGTGAACTACTATGTATTAAGTAACTAGTCATAATTGGAGATACTTTACCGAACAATCTTCCAGTACACGAACCACGTCTCTATAACCCATCAATCTAGTACGTTTTCCAGGCTCATCCTCATCTTCTTGGCGGACCACTTCTTGTCCCATCTTCCTGATAACATCATGCAATCTGATCCCCCGGCCGGAACCATTTTGAATTAGAAATTTATGAACAAGATTTTGAAATTCAAAATCCGGAAAGAAGTCTTCTTCTTGTAATACTTGGACGACTAGATCCTTGTCCATTCCATCAAAGAAACATGCGATATCCAGAAATAAATTCTGGGCTCTTTTAGGAAGTGAATCATAGCTTATTCGCAGCTTCGTTTGAGTATCTTCATGAGGAATTCTTTTTAACGTCTCCAATATGCTTGGCCAGAGTTTCCTTTCATAATCAATGAAATGGTGGCTCCAGACCTCAAGAACCAAGGGAATGCCTCCAGCACACTGCGATATTGCATCTACAAACTTCTTGTCAATAGGGTCGCCTTTTCCAGTGAGTCTAGTGAAAAGTTCAAAAGACTCTCTTGTGTCCAACAATTTTATATTGTATGAAGTGTGTTGTAGGTTACTAAGCGACTGCGTATTTCTTGTGGTCACAATTATTCTACTTTGACAATGGAAGGAGGCAGAATGAATACTCAATGCTTGCAACTGCTCAAATGTATAAACATCATCAAGTACCAAGAAAAGCTTTTGACCACTTATCAACTTCTTTATCTTTGCAGCTCCATCATTATGACTAGCTATAAACTTTTCATTTCTGGTTAGACAAGAAATGACATCCTTCTGCAAATCAACTTTCCAATTTGGACCCCTGTATACGTAACTATTGATATCCTGGATAAAACAACTGACATCGAAATCGGCAGCAATTCTGTCATACACAGCCTTAACAGTAGTCGTTTTACCTGATCCACTAACTCCAAGAACTGCAACAATGGAAAAAGCATGGTCACTTAACTTCAATGCTGAAATTATATGTTGCACTCGTGAGTCTATCCCAACAAGGTGCTCTACATCACATAGCTGTTGTGGATTTTGCATTTTTCTTACATCCTTTACAATTTCCTGTATGAACTGATCTTCATTCCTCCTGCCAAATTGGTTCATTACCAACACATCATTTGGGATCTCCCTTGTAGAAATCTGACTTGCTTAAAGGAAATAATTTGTGCTAAGCTACTACTTATGTCCCCGGGGAAAGTATTCCCGAGAAGGTATTGGCGGGAGACTTTCGCCGGGGACTTGTCCCAGGGAAAAGGTTTCGCAGGGACATGTCCCCGCGAAAGTCTCAAAATGTCCCCTACGATTCCAGTGATTGTTGTAGTGTATATAAGGTCTTATAGGGTCGGGCTTATTCGGGTCCAACTTAGCCTAATAGGGCCAGGTTAGGGTTCTAATTGGTTTGTTATCGGGTTGACCCCATGAACCCGATAAGCTATAATGAACCATTAACAAATTTTTAATATATATAAGCCTTTCTAGTTTGTTTTGTATATTAGGGCAAATAACAAAAGCAAATAACAAAATATTGCCATACCTGATATGTCATATGTGTATAATTTTTGGATTGGTTAGTTGATTAATGTCTTATCGTATATGATTTGTGGATCAAATTGATTAGCTAAACTCATACATATTTGCATAATGCCTACTGGTCAAAATGAGCCAAACATGCCTACTGTCAAAATAAGTTAATGCCATAATATGCAGTATTTTTTAAATGAGTCAATGCGTGGGTTGAAATTAGCATGTAACCCAATAACCCGATAGACCCAAACCCGACAACCCGCAACCTAATAGACCCAAACCCGACTAACATGATTTTTTTATAGGGTCAGGTTGCGGGTTAGTTAACCCGATAGACTAGACCCGATAAGCCCCAAACCCGACCCGATAACCCGTTTGATAACCCTGATTGTAATACATAATTTTTGAAATTTGATATAAACACATATATGTAAAATAATTAATTTCGAAAGATTAAAGGTTAAACCAACTACAAGATCAAATAGAATTTAATGTTTAAATTTTACCAATCTTTCAAGCTTAGACCAGACTTATCACCAGCTTCTTTTAGAGCTTTCCTCCAAATCTGAACTCTTTCGGGGTCGACATTCTTCTCGTGAACTAGGAAAGCTTCAAGGAAAGAACCTTGTTGATTTCTTACATGAGATGGATCGACATCAAAAAATATTGGAAAAACTTTCCTTTTTTTAAACTTAAGGTAGGATTCCATTATGAAGACAAGCTCATCAAGGCACTCTATAGAAAACGCATACTTGGTGGAGAATACAGCAAGATAGATCTCAGAATCCTCGATAGCTTTCAACAGCTCGGAACTCTTGTCTTGACCTTTAGGGAGCTCGTTATGGTCGCATATTGTAAATCCTTCACGTCCAAGAGCTCCCTTGAGGTGACTTGCGAAGCCCTTGCCTATATCTTCAGATGCGTAATTCACAAACACGTCATACTTGGACCTTTTATAACGTGGTTCATCATAAGAATCCAGATCCCTTTTCCTCTTCAACGAAGATGATGAGGATGGATCCATTCTTTTTTCCTTTGGAACTCAAATTTTTTTTTTTGTTAATGAAAGTGAAATGTTTCTACCCTTCGCTTTTACAGATACAATTAATGGAGGACACAATTCTTGATATCCTTTAATTTTGGCTCGAAAGTTCGTGTCTCTTTCTTTGTAATTTGAGCATTTTTTTCACAAAGTTCGTGTCTCTTTCTTGGAAATTTCAGCATGGAAATAAAGGAAAGTAAAAGAAAAGTCACAAAAATAAGTTAATTCTTTTGTTTCTTTTTTTTTTCTCTTTTAGTAAAGTGAGTGGGTGGTAACTCGAAAGGATATACAGTATAAAAAAACTAACTCACATACTATGTTTACTCTTTCTCTCCACTCCAGAAAAAAGAGCAAAGTTGGATCAAGTGGTTAACACCCTTCCCTCTAGAGACAGAGGTCAATGGTTCGATCCTCATCTTTGCAAGGCCGGAGATCCTTTTTTATCTTTGGTAGAACCGGAAGCAGCCTTTTTACCTTAGGTAGGGGTAGCGTTGTCTACGTCTCAACCTCCCACATACACCATGAAAGACGGCATTAGGAGTTACTTTACTTTTTTTTTTCTCTCCACTCCAGAATAAAAAACACGTTCTTTTTTATTAGCTTTCTTTGCTACTAAATTACCAATATTTATTCTCACCAAACTGAATAATCAAAATCGGCACTATTTTTCACATTAAAAAAATGAGCACGACGAGCAAACACATTTGCTTTCCAATCAAGTTTGCTCACTACTTTCTACGTGACACAATAATGATCGAGCGTTTAAAAAAAAAAGTTATGAGACATGCCATGCAAATGAGTTTGCTCACTTTTTCATTTTACTCGTAGTTAGAGCATGGGGTACCATGGCGCTCCATCCCGTCATTTCTGACATGGCGGGCTTGAAATGGGGAAGTGACAATTCTTTTGTGATTTTTATTTACTGGAAACGTGATTTTGGGTTTAGAGACAAATAACCAAAACACCCACAATAATCACCCAAAACCATTTACTTATTGTTATTGTATGAAAAACTTTGCATGCTACTCTGTCCAAAAACTTATTTCGTTGCAAATAAGTGACTGAAGATAGTAGAGTGACAGAGAAAAAGGGAGAAAAGAGTGAAGAGAAAAGAAAACAATTTTAATAGAGAGCGGCTAAGAAATGTAATGTATACCCTAATTAGTTTTGTTCACAAAATTTGTTCTCTAAAAGCCCAATTCTCTTATTCTTAACAGCTCATTAAATAATGAGAAGAACGAGGAAGTATACAAGATTTTTATCAAATGTACAATTTGTTATAATTATATGTTAAATTTGATCATATATAATGTGTCTATTTTATGTAATTTTTTCTTTTTAATAAAAGTTTACATTATACTTTTTTTTTTTCTTTTGTATTTTTAGTTTGTTTGGAAAAGTAAAAAAAGAAAATAAAATATGGGTGGGTGAGGCTCAAATGACATGTTATGAGTGAATGGGATTTTGGTGTGTTAATGTTAAAGTGAGGATGATGATATGTCGTTGAGGTGACATTGAAAGAGATAAATAGCCTCTTATGATACCCCCATGCTCTTATCCAATTAATTGTATTTGCTCATGTGACCAATTGGGTGTATGTATTTGCATGCTACTTATTTTGACCGGTTAAAAAATAAATATACTCATCTAATCAGTTTAATATCTCAAGTACATGCACCCAATCAATTTAATATCTCAACTACTTTAAGCTTAAGCCAAACATTTCTTTAAAGATTATAACAATTTAACATCATTTTCATTAATCAAGAACAACTCATAACCTCGTAAATTCCAATTATTATCATACTCGGTTCATAATTCATGTTAATATTGGTCTATGATCATTAAACATGTACATAATCTCCTTAACATAGCTAAAATCATCATTAACTCATTTAAACATCCAATTTGATTTCTATCATGAATTTGGAATCAAAACTTGGATTTTAAACACTTACCATTGATGGTAATTGCTTCTAACTCTTAGAAACTTGCAAGAATACACCAAATCATCCACACCAAAACCTTGAATCTTTCTTGTGATTATTTCTAAAGCTAAATGAAGTACTAAACATGTTTTCCTTCTAAGAACATGAACTAAGTTACATTCCCCAAGTCTCACGTGTGACTATGGGATTACTTTTATGGATTTAAGATGACTAACACATAAGGGCAAACTAGTCATTTCTGTCCCAAAACATAGTTTGCATCGTTAGTCCCCGTCGTTAAGTATTTTGCACATTAGTCCTTTTTGGTAATTGCGTGACAAGTCCTTATTTCTACTAAGAACTAACAAAGGGACTTTTATAATATCCTTAAGGCAATATTATATAATTCTGACAAATCTGTAAAATTTGGGGTGTTACAAATTAAAGCTGACATTATCCGCTTACTGGCAAGGCAGGTGTAGCTATGTAAGTGAAATTAAAACTTTGTTTATTTTTTTGGAAAGGAGGTGTGATGAGTCTCCACGGGTTCGATTAAAGTTGTGATTATCCACATATTGGCAAGGAAACTTGTTGGGTTTGCAACCATGGCGGATGTACCCTCTTTTTCTCGATTGATGTCGTATCTGAGCCTCATATTTACATATATGAATATGTGGGGCCATTGGGAGACACTTCTAGATTTTCCCCTCAACAGTCCTAAAACTAATATGGAGCCCTGATAATGGAATCAATGTGGTAAACATGCAATTAATCCAAGTATTAAGTGGAGGATCACTGAGACCTGACTCAAAAATATCGACTCCACTTAGAGGAATAGGTTAAAGCTTAGATTATCCGCATGTTGGCAGGGTAACTTCTGGGTTTGTAGCCATGGCAGATTTATCAACGTTTTCTCGATTGATACCATATCTGAGCCTCAGATTTAAATATATGAATATGTGGGGCCATTGGGAGACACTTCTTAATTTTCCCCTTAACAATCCTAAAAAGGATATGGGCCCTACTAATGGAATAAATGTGGTAACCATGCAAATAAGCCAGGTATTGAGTGGACGGATCAGTGAGATCTCACTCAAAAAATATCGGCTCCACTCAGAGAAACGATGCCTAACGATCAGTAACCCAAAGCGGCGCCTCCAACATATTATGCGAGAAAATTATTTCCTTAGTGAGATGCATGACATTGCCTCTAATCAAAGGGTATAAACCATTATTCGCTTGCATTCACCTAAGCGGCTCTATAAAGGTACGCTCTTTATTTATTTTACGTAATACATGCCCACACATGGAATTGTGATTTATGTATTTTTTTTAATTGTAAAACCAACTGCATCAATGCATGTTGGCTATGATGATTCTCTTAATTTTGGGCTAAGAAAAAATGGAAGACACAAATTTCGACAAGATTTTCCAACCATACAAAATATGAGTCGCATACATACAGTTACGCTCATGGTAAAGGCACTATTGTATGAGCTTGATGCAAGTCCTACAATTCATGAAGTTGACCATGATGCGGATTTTGGAGTGGGCCTTACGGAGGCTGGGTTGTAATCATGCAGTTCTAGCCGTGTTTATAAGCGATAAATATGTTGGTTCGGCTAAAGATATCATTTCACTTCATGTTGATGGGTCTTTGAAATAGAATCTCATTGAAGCACGAGCTATCTGGTTCTAGCATGTACTAACATGCATCATAAGTGCTTACTGTCTTTAATGTTGTGTTAAGATACTAAGAACCAAGTCTAACAACCACTTCATGTTTATGTTTAAGTAAATAAACATAACCATAACGATCGAAATCATCGGTAAAGGTTAAGAAGTAGCTAGCACCCTTTCTTGACACATGTCTTAGTGGTCCACATACGTCGGTATGTATCACACCAAGAAGATCGAAGCCCTTTCTAAACTATTTGCAAAGGTTTCTTGGTCATCTTCCCGGATATGCAAGATTCGCATTTATCAAATGATTCATCATTGATGTCTTGCAAAGCCCATCGTGTTCAATTTGTTGCATGCGTTTCTTGCCTATATGAGCAAGTCTACAATGCCAAAGAAATGAAGAATCCAAATCACTTTTGATTCTTTTATTATTGATGCTAAAGATGCAATTATTTTTATCATTCACATTATCATGCAAATCAATTTCAAACACACCATTTAATTGGAATAACATTAAAGTAAAAACATCATTTAAAGAAAGAAATTCCATAATCGGTAAATGTATGAGCGAAACCAATATCTTTTAACAAGGAAATGAAACGACACCCCTAACAATGGAAGGTGCGTAATGACAATCGTTTAATGACGATACTAAACCCAAGGTAAAACTAAATCAAACGTGCCTATAGCTTCAACGATTGCATGTGCTCCATTACCCACGTGCAGTATTGTTGTCCATAGCAAGCTTCCTTGCTCCTCTAAGTCCCTGCGATGTATTACATATGTGAATACCACATCCAAGATCATATACCCGAATTTATTTTATGAGGAAAAGCAAATAATTCTATCATCAAAAGAGTACGAAAGCGGCGCGGTGCGGTATTTTATACCTCTTATTACGCAACTCATTAAGGTACGAATGGACAATTCCTCTTCCAAAGTCCAACCTCGGTGCGATGATGACAAGCTGATCCTCTTCGGATTCTCACGCTTTTGGGAGGGTACTTGGGTTCTTGGCGATAAGTCATAACTTGTTTTCCTTATCGCCTTTACCCTTACCTTTCCTTTCTTGTTCGCTAGCGGCTTATTAGGCTTAGAAATTCTACCCTTCCGGATGGTCAAACCGCGGTGTAGAGGCCTTCTTGGGCAAACCTTTTCATAATCAATGAGCATTGCATGTACCTCATTGATTGTCTTTCCCGTGCAATGCATATTATAATTCTGCATCGAAACCATCAAATTCCTTGTTAAGGGATCCGTTGATCGAGCCAATTTGTATGTCATTAGGGTAGACATAGTTCAAACGCCCCAACCGGTCCATGTAACTCATCATTTCGAGCGGTGGGCGCAGCATGTTTCCTTCTCCTTGCTTGCAACTATGAAGAGCATCAATCAAGTCATACTGACTCTGATCGCGAGCTTTTCAAACAACCTTTGCAATTCTTCCAAAGATGAGATTAGGAAGTAATTCTCAAATTGCTTTTGCAAGCTTAAGTTCATACTCCCGAGCATAATGCGAGCGACCTCATTATACTTGTCATACTCAGATTTCCATGCGGTTCGTGCTTGAAGTAGAGCATCACCGCGAGTTCGGGAGGACAAGGCGTGGTCAAATAATTGAGTCTTTTGGCAACCTCAAGACAATTACGAGTTGCGATACCAATCATTGAAATTCACGCTACGGTCAATTTCTCTCGATCAAACATAGATTTGAGCAGCGAGGCTAGTGCGATAGATTCACTTGAGCCATTTCTCTGAAATAAAAGTTCAAAAGTTAGTACTTTCGATAAGAAAACATTCAAGAAAATAAAATACCCTTTGGTCAATATTCATATTAACCATAGTATTTTCCTTGAATATTGGATCCTCGTTATCATAGTTCCACCACATCGAGTTGATCTCGCTAGTGGTGAAAGTATAGAATAGTGTCGTTGAAAACGATAATTGACAAACAAGTTTTCAATTCCAAAATTTTATGGGATTTACAATTTTGCCAAAACAATTAATACAAAGCGTAAGCATGTTTTATCCCATCTTATGCCTTAAGTTATAGGTCTCACTAACTAACTTAATTAAGTTGTCTAATTTAGAAACGCAAATCATAAAGTCGAGGTCTCACACAACAAAATAATTCACCTCGTTATTGTAATCTAGATCAAGGTCTCACATAACTAAATTACAACTTCAAGTGTTTCATATCATTAGATGGCATAAAATTAAATTTAAAGGGTACAATTTTGACGTGTAATCAAAACTTATGTATAAAGAAGCATGCATACAACTTTATAACATAAAATTTTCAAAAACTTACATAAAGATTTTTAATTGCTAAGATTGAATTCTACAAAGTTTTAATCGATCGTTGAGAAACTTACAACTTTGCACTAAGATGCTTCGTACATAGAATGGTTATACTAGGTAGCTCCAATCGAACTCATGAGGCGGAGAGGACGGTAAGCGCAAAAGGCATAACCTTAGACATCCATTCGGTGAGGCGTGCTCACTTTTTAATACCCTTTATAGTTTGTTCTAGTGGGTGAGCCGTCTAACCATTTAATGCAATCGCATCAATCGATTAAAAGTTCAAGAATAATTCTTAAATAACAAATCAATTTCGCCATTATTTAGTCCATTTAATTTTCTATTCATAAAAACCCTTTTGCTTACTAACATGTCAAACAATATATAAACAAAAAGCATTTAATAAAAATTAAACACACTCAAATAATATAAACATATAACTAAACACTTTAACATATGTAAAAACAATTAGCCACATGCATAATTATTTCAATAAACTCTAATAACAATTCTAGGCGTAATAAAATGCATACATTAACTAGGACTTTCATCTCGCAAGGTAGATGAGCCACATACATCGACAAGTCGATTGCGTAAGCCAAAGTTAATAGTATACCAATTAGCACATAACGAATTTTATTAGTTATAATTGAGGTCTTCCCCAATTCAATAATTATTAAATAAATAAAACATGTGTGTATCACTTAACAATTAATCAATAAAACAATAAACAATACTCCATGGCAAAACATGCATGTTCCACCATGGATTCCGCATAACAATTATCACCCAAGATACGCATATTACATGGCACATAACAATTATTCATTAATTAACCACATAAAATAAGCATGCAATCCTAGGGTTTCTACAAGTTTTACAAAATTAAAACCTAATTAAATAAATAAAGGGTAATCGACCTTATATACAAAAAATTAGGGTTTCGAATTCAAAACCCTAGAAACCATAAAAAACATGCAAATAATCATAAAGATTCAATTTTTATGTGTTTCGGTAATTAATTACATCATATTAACGGCTCGTGATGCCACTGTTGGAATTATATACTCATAACAATTATACATAAACATATAACATCATCAAAGCATGCAGCGGAAGACAATAGGAATAATATATGTAATTAATTAACCAAACAAGAAAGTGCGTACCTTTTAGCAATTCAAGAATCAAACGTTGAATTAACAAGAACCAAAACCCAAAACCCTAATTTAGGGTTTATACAATTCGACCCAATCAAGAAGTCGACCACCAAGATTCACAAGCTCAAGCGTGCTTGTCCTTCGTTCTTGTCTGCACGTACTAATAGCGATTTGATGTGGAAAAGCTAGTTCCTTGAATCACAAATAAACCAAACACTTGTTTCTTTAGCTTGGAAAATCGAAACCCATGTGGAGGGTGGTGAGCGATCGCCAAGGAAAGAGGAGGAGAGAGAGAGAGAATTAGGTTATTGGTGATCCAAGATTAAGTTATGAATGAATCTGAGGGTTTGTATTTATAGGTAACAACTTGATGACCAAGTTTGTGTGGTATTGGGTTTGGAGACCCAAACCGATCGACCAAAGTATCCCCAAAGGGATTCTAGAACTTTCCGACTTCTAATTTCATTCTTAGTCCTTCTAGTTAATATTTAACGACCGTTAACCAAACCTCGTTAATTATTTAACTATCGTTATGTTTATTTAGCGTGATAATTAATAACAATAACATTTTATTTATATTAATTATATACATCAATTCTCATACGTAATGTGTGCAATCCAGAAGTCTCGAGTTCGAATCCGGACATACTATTATTTAAATATCCATAAAACCTTTCACTCCCACTGGATATTACTAAATATAGTAATGACATTGGTTAGTCTAGCTTTCACGCCAACGCCCCGGATCGAATCGAGCATGGTCTCCTGGAAAAAACCATTTAATGATTCATCATTTTTACTTATCCTTTTGTTACTAATACTACATTAACTATGAATATGGATCAAGTCATTTCATAAGTTAATATTACATTACTAGATTGTATATGATTGAACAAGATTACCAAATCATCTCGAGCGTATTCCAGGATAGATCTTGGGTATGGCCATACAAACATCTTGTCAACCCTACGAGGGCCCAAAATAGTATTATGCTTTGAAACAAATTCAAAGGAACAAATTCTCTTGACTACAAACATAACTCATGAATTTTGCAACACTTGAAAATAGCCCTTATAACTACCAATTACGGATAGCGTTAGACTATCTTACACAAATGCACTACATTCATATCGGTTATCCGGTATCTCAAGTCCGAGGATAAACACTTCACGATATACTTAATGACAAAAATCCA
This sequence comes from Chrysanthemum lavandulifolium, assembly GCA_022545495.1. Classification (NCBI taxonomy): domain Eukaryota; kingdom Viridiplantae; phylum Streptophyta; class Magnoliopsida; order Asterales; family Asteraceae; genus Chrysanthemum; species Chrysanthemum lavandulifolium. Next base: position 79,626,450 of record CM040243.1, on the reverse strand, counting down.
AAAGTATCATCATGTAAAGTTGGGATGAGTCCTATATTCAATTCATTGAATATCATGTGAATCTGGTATGTCCCACGCATCAATATACTTTAAAAGTATATTCTACAAAACTCGATTTGTCTTAATTCAATGACATTCCCACATCATTGATCGACAATGGACTATTTAGAATAACACAAGTTATTCATGGATTAAACATGCAAATATAGGATATAATATTAAGATAATGAAAAATAAACATAAACAACTATTTTATTTCATTAAAGTAATATTTGTTCATAACATCCTTTATCCAAATACTAATCACAGATCCGCATGAAACTACTAGCTAAGCGAAGTCATCCCCATCGGCATGGTCGAGAAGTTTATCTTTTGGCAAAGGCTTCATAAAGGGATCGACTAGATTATCATCTGTATGAACTTTGAGTAGATTGATTTCACCTATGTCGACTTGTTCTCGAACATAGTGATATCGGCGAGGAAAATGTCGGCACCCTTCATGACTCCGGGCTCATTGGCAAATGTTATTGCAGCGAGTTGTCACAACACATTTAAAGGTAATTCGATTGAGGCATTACTCAGAGTCCCGAAATGAATTTCCTAATCAAAATGACTTCCATCGCAGACACAGGCGACTATGTACTCGACACGTAATAGACATCGCAACCGTTGTTTGCTTCTGCTCTTCCAATCATCGCTCCTCCATTAATGACAAAGACATAACCCGTCTGAGACTTCGTATCATCTTTATCGGTTTGGAATGACGCGCGCAAAAACACAGAACATCAAGTTACGCATCTGGATTTCCTCCATACACTAGAAACATTTATTTAGTAGCCCTTAGATACTTAAGAATGTTCTTAATGACTTGCCGATGTTTCACACAGGTTACTGTTGATACCGACCGGTAATGTTACGTAAACGCCACATCGGGCCTTGTACATCTCACGGCATACATGATAGATCCTACGGTACCAAGCAAAGGAACTTTATTCATGTATTCCACCTCAGCCAGTGTTGACGCATAGTTTATTACTTAAGCCATGTTCAACTTGCATCGGCAAATATCCCTTCTTGGAATTTTGCATACTAAATCTCTTGATATTTTATCAATGTAAGCACTTTGGCTTAGTCCAAGTTAACCGCCTTGATCTATCTCGGTAGATCTTGATTCCCGAGAATAAATCTTGCTTCCCTAAGTCCTTCATAGAAAAGCACTCTCAAGATAAGACTTTACATCTTGCATACTTGGAATGTCTTTTCCATGATCAATATGTCATCGACATATAAGACAAGGAAAATAACATTACTCCCACTAGCTTTGTGATACACACATGGCTCATCAAGATTTTGAGTGAAACCAAATTTCTTGATTTCTTCATCAAACTTCTTGTTCCATTGCCTTGATGCTTGCTTCAATCCATAAATGGATCTTTGAAGTTTGCATACACGCTCGGAAACTTTGGATTCACAAACCCTTCAGTCGCGCCATATAGATGTCCTCATCTAGGCGATCGTTTAAGAAGGTTTGACATCCATTTGCCATATCTCATAGTCATAGTACGCACTCGGCTATAAGAATCCTAATAGCTCTAATATCCGCTACGAGGAGAAAATGTCTCCTCGTAGTCTACCCCATAGGTTTGAGTATAACCTTGAGCTACAAGACGAGCTTTATAGGTGTGTGCATTGCCATCCATGTCGGTCTTTATCTTAAAGAGCCATTTACTTCCAACTACCTTAGCATTTGGAGGTAAGTCAACCTCTATCCGACTTCGTTATCTTTCATGGATTGCATTTCCCCATTCATTGCAACTCGCCATTTTTCCTTTTCAAGACTTATCATGGCGACTTTATAGTTAGCGTGTTCACCAAGATCCCCAACAAATTTTCCTCGCTTCTACGTTGAGACATAGGCGCCAGTGCAGCGTAGCCTGCAGATCTACTAATGGGAATTACTTCAATCTCGGGTGGAACGCCCGACTTTCGTGTTTTACTTGAGGTTGGCTAGTGTTTTCGAAGGTGTTGTATCTTGATCATCTTCCGGATCATAAACTCTCCCATCAATTCATGAGATATGAGATCCTTTTCAAGAAAGTCTCCATACCTAGCAACAATTACTTTGTTTTCGGTGGAAAGTAGAAGTAGTAACCCATAGTTTCCTTTGGGTATCCTACGAAGATACACTTATGATCTTTGTTGCGACTTATCGGTGAGTCGCGTTTAACAAACGCCTCACAACCCTGGACCTTTAAGTAAGACAAGTTGGGAGGTTTCCATACCACACTTCATAAGGAGTCTTATCAACCTTCTTAGTTGGAACCATATTCAATATGCGAACAACAGTTTCTAAAGCATAATCCCAAAAGGATAAGGGAAGAGTTGTAAGATTAAACATTGATCGCACCATGTCTAGCAATGTACGATTCCTTCTCTCGGATACACCATTTTGTTGTGGAGTATATGGAGATGTGAGTTCTTTGGACAATACCACACTCGACTAGATAATCTTTAAACTCTTGGCTTAAATATTCACCACCTCTATCGGATCGAAGAGCTTTAATCTTCTTTCCTAGTTGCGCTTCTACTTCACTCTTAAAACCTTAAATGTTTCAAAGACTTCATGTTTATGTTTAAGTAAATAAACATAACCATAACGACCGAAATCATCGAGAAAGGTTAAAGTAGCTAGCACCCTTTCTTGACACATGTCTTAGTGGTCCACATCGTCGGTATGTATCACACCAAGAAGATCGAAGCCCTTTCTAAACTATTTGCAAAGGTTTCTTGGTCATCTTCCCGGATATGCAAGATTCGCATTTATCAAATGATTCATCATTGATGTCTTGCAAAAGCCCATCGTGTTGCAATTTGTTGCATGCGTTCTTGCCTATATGAGCAAGTCTACAATGCCAAAGAAATGAAGAATCCAAATCACTTTTGATTCTTTTATTATTGATGCTAAAGATGAATTATTTTATCATTCACATTATCATGCAAATCAATTTCAAACACACCATTTATTTGGAATAACATTAAAGTAAAAACATCATTTAAAGAAATGAAATTCCATAATCGGTAAATGTATGAATGAAACCAATATCTTTTAACAAGGAAGCGAACGACACCCCTAACAATGGAAGGTGCGTAATGACAATCGTTTAATGACAATACTAAACCCGAAGGTAAAACTAAATCAAACGTGCCTATAGCTTCAACGATCGCATGTGCTCCATTACCCACGTGCGGTATTGTTGTCCATAGGCAAGCTTCCTTGCTCCTCTAAGTCCTGCGATTGTATTACATATGTGAATACCACATCGATATCATATACCCGAATTTATTTTATGAGGAAAAGCAAATAATTCTATCATCAAAAGAGTACACAAATGCGGCGCGGTGCGATATTTTATACCTCTTATTGCGCAACTCATTAAGGTGCGGTGGACAATTCCTCTTCCGGTGTCCAACCTCGGTGCGATGATGACAAGCTGATCCTCTTGGATTCTCACGCTTTTTGGGAGGGTACTTCTTGGGTTCTTGGCGATAAGTCATAACTTGTTTTCCTTATCGACTTTACCCTTACCTTTCCTTTCTTGTTCGCTAGCGGCTTATTAGGCTTAGAAATTCTACCCTACGGATGGTCAAAACCGCAGTGTAGAGGCCTTCTTGGCAAACCTTTTTCATAATCAATGAGCATTGCATGTACCTCATCGTTGTCTTTCCGTGCAATGCATATTATAATTCATGCGAAACCATCAAATTCCTTGTTAAGGGATCCGTTGATCGAGCCAATTTGTATGTCATTAGGGTAGACATAGTTCAAACGCCCAACCGGTCCATGTAACTCATCATTTCGAGCGTTGGCGCTTGCATGTTTCCTTCTCCTTGCTTGCAACTATGAAGAGCATCAATCAAGTCATACTGACTCTCAAATCGCGGGCTTTTCAAACAACCTTTGCAATTCTTCCAAAGATGAGATTAGGAAGTAATTCTCAAATTGCTTTTGCAAGCTTAAGTTCATACTCCCGAGCATAATGCGGCGACCTCATTATACTTGTCATACTCGATTTCCATGCGATTCGTGCTTGAAAGAGCATCACCGCGAGTTCGGGAGGACAAGGCGTGGTCAAATAATTGAGTCTTTTGGCAACCACAAGACAATTACGAGTTGCGATACCAATCATTGAAATTCACGCTACAATCAATTTCTCTCGATCAAACATAGATTTGAGCAGCGAGGCTAGTGCAAGATGGATTCACTTGAGCCATTTCTACGTAAATAAAAGTTCAAAAGTTAGTACTTTCGATAAGAAAACATTCAAGAAAATAAAATACCCTTTGGTCAATATTCATATTAACCATAGTATTTTCCTTGAATATTGGATCCTCGTTATCATAGTTCCACCACATCGCTTGATCTCGCTAGTGGTGAAAGTATAGAATAGTAATCGTTGAAAACGATAATTGACAAACAAGTTTTCAATTCCAAAATTTATGGGATTTACAATTTTGCCAAAACAATTAATACAAAACGTAAGCATGTTTTATCCCATCTTATGCCTTAAGTTATAGGTCTCACTAACTAACTTAATTAAGTTGTCTAATTTAGAAACTGCAAATCATAAAGCTGAGGTCTCACACAACAAAATAATTCACCTCGTTATTGTAATCTAGATCAAGGTCTCACATGTAAGCTCCCGGAAAATTTCAATGTACTTAACGTTTTAATCAAGAATTGATCACGATCTATTTCGTCATGAAATTTTCTAAACATCACTTTTGCATATCATTTGGCATATGCATGATCAACGCAATTCGGCGCTCATAAATATACCGTTGTGATCTAAATAAATTTCCCCACTATCCTGATAACCTTAAAATACGTATCGAATACGTAAAAATTTGTAAAAATTACGAATTAAATAATAATAAAAATATATAAAATTCGTATTGGGCCTCGGAACTCATTGGACTTTATATCACCTCGTGACCCAACCTAGCTCGTTAATGGGCCTTGCAACCGGACCAAGCCCACACCGATAACACTTTGGGCCTCGCTAGTTAACTCGAGCCCAACAAAACTACCAATTCAAGTGGACCTTTGTCTTCAACCTACCTAGAACACGAGCCCAACCCACCCATATTTTTGCTTTGGGCCTCGTTCACATCACCTAGCCCATGTACATGTATTAGAAGATTGATGTTAATATGTTTTGTGTTTCTCTCTTTTGTAACCGAACGAGAAACAAAAAAATCAAACTAACCAAGGATACCAAACTAAAAACAAAAGCACTTCCTTTTGAATTCCTTGTGTTGTCGTGTAAGAGTGAACAAAGGAGACAAACCATCATACTTAGCCACCCTAACCACATTATCTAATCACCTATACCTTTGACTACCCATTTGACCTCATAAACCAATGGATCTTATGTCTTCCATGAAATGACTAAACTATAAACATAAAACTCAACTCTTGGATTACAAGGAGTTGCGTGTGTAGGGAAATGGGAGACAAAACCATGCTTAGCACCCTAACAATAATATTAAACCAAAACCTAGACCTTGACTCCCTTTTGACTTCATTAACCCTTGGATCAAATGTCCCCCATGGACAAAATATGATTCGACAAGGCAAGACATGCCACATTTTCAGCCGAATCCCACAAGTTAGACCAAGTTCAAGACGCATGTGGCTAATAAAACTAGGAATAGGAGAGAGCTAGGAGATAAAAAAATAAGGAAGGCCATGCTTAACTTTTCTTTATAAACCACACCACCAAGACTTGGCAAACTCACCAAAATTTCTCATTTAACACACACACAAACCCTCATACCTTTGCATTACAAATCGTTCACTGTGGTAACATCAAGGAAAGAAGAAAGAAATCATAAGGGTACTAGTAATCGGGTAATATTATAAGGAGAACACGGGGTCTTGCGTCGAGCCACATTCTCATTGTTTCTTCCCACTCTTGACGAGTGTTGTAAGTTTCTTAAAACCTAGTCAATTTCTTTACCATTTGTCACTTTAGTATATGTGTAGCACTCGTTAGATAATTAAAACGCACTAAATGACTATTAAATCTTTATGAACACGCGTGTGCAATAGAAAGAGTGCTACATTCGTGACTTATAGTCACTTAAACACAAAAACACGACACTAATGATCAACTTAGAGACCATACGGGACTTCTCGCCCTCGCTCACTATAAAACTCATAATAAGGCAAACGGGCCTAAAGCCCAACCGTCGAGCCCAATAAGCCCAATTCGAGTCCAATAAAGGTTCAACCCGCCTAATGAATTAGTAACAAGCTAATAAGCTCTAAAATAAGCTAGGAATAAGCTTGTAAAAGTTTTATAAATTTTTCGTATGTTAAAAGGGTACTTCGGACCGAATATGCAAAACAAATGAGTTTCGGGTCAAAAGGTAACATATTTAAAAGTTAAAGGGTCATTTATAAGTGAAACAGATATTTTGTAAAAGTCTAAGGACTGGAAAAGTCATTTTCGATAAGTCAAGGGAAATATGTACGTGCATGCGTATGCATGGAAACCACAAGGACCGATCATGTAAATCTCTTAACTAGTTAAAATATAAGTTTTGGGCTAAAAGTGTAAAATAAGAAAATGAAGGTTTAAAGTGAATAAGTGGAACTTAAGGGTCATTTACGTAAAATAAGTTTCTACCAAGGGTTAAAACGTCATTTCGAAAGTTTTGATAAAAAAAAATGTATTTCGGTAGAAAGTGTAAACTTCTCAAACTAGAGGACTAAACTTGTACTTTTGTAACTCGAGGGTAAAAGTGTAAATTCGGAAAAGTTTAGCAAAACCTATGATTTCATTATAGTTTCGTAAAACAAGTATTTTGATCTTATGAGTATTTTATTTCGGATAACGGTAAATGTATTACTTATATATATATATATTATAAGATTATAATTATATATATATGTCAAATCCGATAAAACACACGGGAATTTATTCAAATACGTTAAAATGATCAACAAATTTATTACGATCACAACGGGGAAACATTTCACTTATGCGTAAGTGGCGATCACTAGTTAAGACAATGTAGCATGAAAATTAACTTAAAATGTTAATCACGATCGCACACTATTGGATCGACAATCCAATGATCTATTGAATAAGAATATTCAATGCTCTATTATTTTGGTCGCGAACCAAAATGCTCATATCGAGATTCGCCATCTCATCATTTTAGGTTTCGAGTTGGAACCTCCGCTACATTGTGCTTGATCTATTTTGCGTGTGCATTATCATCGAGGTGAGTTCATAGCCTCGCTTTTACTTATTTTTATAAACCCCGCGAGGAGATACATGCTCTAAACTAGAACACAAGGGTTTTCATAAATGCTTGATCTTCTTGATTATTGGTACGCCTAAGTTGTTAGCCACAAGTCCCCGATCATGAACCATTAGTCACCGCGAGTGAACGTAGATATCGTGAATAGTACTATGGGAATAACGAACCCGCTTCGGTTATAGAGAAATAACCGGGCGCACCATATCGAATTTCTTTAGGTAATTGGCTATTACCTCCTTTGGGGCATATTTACGTACAATCGTAATTCGTGTATCGGTTGAGTCTTGGTTTCATGAGCTTAGCGCATAATAATCGTGATATTTTTCTTATGATATTGTTAGTTTACAATGATCATAATCTTATACTTGTGTTCAACTTATTTTAAACCTATGGATTTCACTCAACATTTTGTTGACCTTTTTAAGCATGTTATCTCAGGTAATCAGTAAAGATTATGACCAAGGTGCGGAACGGGGCATGGCAAGGCTTATCTGGTGGTGTAAAACATAAAAGTTATCATTTCTTTCAAACTCATGATCTTTCTTTTGGGAAAAACACTTGATCTATTTACAATATTTTGTAACAAACAATGAGTTTTCGATGAATGATAACTATTTTAATAAAACGTCTCTTTCGAGTCGTTTTCTATGATTATTGACTATGATCTCCATTCAAGTAACACCCGATTTAGTCTTCCGCTGTCATTAAGATTTTCGGGGGTGTTACAGATTGGTATCAGAGCCAAGGTTATAGAGAACCAAAGAGTTTTTCAAAATCATTTGGACTATAACCGCACTTTTAAAACGGGACTATTTTACACCACTGCCTTACGCCCTTCCGTGACCGCTCTATGCATTAGGATTGATGCATCACTAGATCATAAGTAAATTGCATTCATTTTAAGTTAGGCATGGAGATTTGCTTAGCTAACTAAAATAATTATATTATTTGGCATTTACTTACATTAATTTATGGGTTGTTACAGTACCATGTCTGCATCCCACCCAGTTGTTCTGTCCTCAGACACCGAGATGGATGACACCATGTCCTCTACGACTGTCACTATGCCACCATCCCATTCTGTCATACCACTTGTTTTGACGAAATCGAACCTTTGAGGAAGGTGAGGTTGCCCGAACTCCTCTCGCTCCAACTATGACCGCCATCCTCAAGAGTACAATGCTTTTGCTTCCATGACCCTAGATCAAGATTATGAGTCGCAAAGAATGGCTACCGCTTGAGATGTTGCTTGTGGATGATGAATCATCCAAGTCATCGAGAACACCGACTCGCTTCATCGATTCTTCCGGATCATCTCGCCTAAGCTATCCGTCGGCCGACATAGGATTCGTGTTCTTAAGCCTCATGAACCCGAGCCATTTGGAGTACCTTATAGACTACATCCTAATTGTAAGACCTTCAAACGCACCGCTAGGAAGCGTGTGCGATCCATCACTATGACTCGTGTGATGCCACTAGCTCGATCATCACCACCTCGGTCACCACCGCCTTTCGATCCATCACCGCTTCATCTGTTGTCCCACCCACTGCTACTTCACCACCACTGCCACTTACTGTGTTCTACCACCAGACTACTACTGTTCCTGTTTCATCACCACCTATAGCATCACCTCCTTTGGACACTTTTAGTGAGCCAATTTTACCGCTCTGCATCAAGTGCTATCCACCATCACTATCTGATCCCGAAAAGCCTACTCAAGTGGACAACGAGGCCGGACCAAGGAAGAAATCCGGTGCTAGAAGATGGTCATTCTTGATACCTTTACTTCGACGTTGGAGAGAAGAGGAAGGAGCACCTAGTTCGTTTGAGCTTGGAGAAAGCTCAACTTCGCACTGACTCCCGCTTTTACTTCTTGGTGAACCAAGACACCACACTATTCCTCCGCTTGGCTACGAGACTTATCGAGCACGAAGATCGCTTGAATGAGCTCATGGCACACTATGATGAGATTCCACTAGTGAGGATAGAGAGCTTGGAGGAAGAAGTTGAGAACCTCGTGGTAGGTCGCTACTCCATTGAGATTGTGTTTGATATGATGAGTACTCGATTGTGGAGGCAAGAGAGGCGTTAACCAATTGACTCGGAGATTGGAGACTACTATTCGAGATGCTAGTACTTTGAGAGACCGCTTTGGGTCGAGAGAGTTCCTACATCACGAGCTTGCATCCGCTCATGCTCACACCGCTATTCGGAGGAGAGGATTGATGACCTCGAGGCGAGAGATCGAGCCCGTGAGCAAAGCAGATCCGAGACTTGATGCCATGGTTGAGGAGATTCGTCGTCGTCGGGGATGACGACGAGAGATGCGTAGATCCTAGTCATCTTTATCTTAGTATGTATCATAAAGCCGCCATATGAGGCATTAAGGCTTGTATCTTTTGGTTTGTAACCTTGGAACAAGAATTATGATGATGTAACTTTTGGTTGTGAACAATACTATGTATCGATGTATTCCATGGTTGTATTTCTATTATTCGATGTTATGATATTATTCCTCGGTGATGTATGCCGAACCAATCCTTATGTCCTTATACATATATTATGATTTGTTGAGAAAATCATATTCATATCATGTCATTAATTTAAAGTGGTAATCTGGACTATTATGATATGTATAATATGAAATCGCTTTATCATCGATCGATAATTTCTTAATCTTGGTATTTATTCTTGGAAATTTTAGAAAATGGTCAAGAAGAAAGATACCTCATCCACCATCACTCCCAGACTATTCGTAAAATGGTCACCGAAAGTGTTAGCGCAATTTATAGCACAACATGTCACCGACATCGCTAGAGTCGGTCGAACGCATTGAAGTGAACGACTTGCCCAAGAGGCACGTGAAGTCGAAATTGCAAGAGAAGCCGAAATTGCAAGAGAAGTCGAGAATGCCCGAATTGCTCGAGAGGTCAAGCCGAGCGTGTCGCTCAGCAAAGACGCGAGGTCAAGTCGCCGCATTGTCAAGAGAATCGTGTCGCAGGTCGCACGCCTTCTTGAAATGGCAAACTCAAATGCAACTAACACTCCAACAAATCAAAGCGAGTCCACTTTAACTCGCAAGTGTAATTACAAAGAGTTCATGAACCGCAGTTTACATTCTTCAAAGGCATCAAGGTGCTATTGGTTTACTTCATTGGTTTGAGAGAACCGAGACCGATTTCGCTAAGTGATCAGACAAATGATTGCAAAGTCAAGTTTATGATCGAACTTTGTTAGAAGATGCGTTATCTTGGTGGAAAGGCCATGCTCAACCAATCGGAATGGAAGAAGCTTGTAAGATTTCATGGTCGATCTGAAACAACTCTTGATGAAACAAGATGCCCGAGGACCGAGATCAAGAAACTCGAAGATGAGTATTACCATTTGGTCGCTAAAGGTAATGATCTCAAGACATACTTCAAGAGATTCCACAGCCGAGAGCTCTATGTCCTCATCTGTTTCCCACCAATGAAAAACTTTTGGAAGCTATGATCGGAGGTTTACCTCGAAGCATCGAAGGAGATGTCATCGCTCAAGCCAAAACTGTTGAAGAAGTTGTCATTGTATCCCACCGCCTTATGGAACCAATACTAAAGCTTGCAAATGCACAAGGCTCAAGTGACAACAAAAGAAAGTTTGATGATCGGAAAACCTCAAATTCCAACCACTATCGGTCCAACAACAACAATCGGAACAACAACAACCAATATCACCACAATGTAATCAACACCAAAATCGGCAAAACCGAAGGCAAGAAGCCGCAAGGGCTTATGCCGCACCCACCGGAAAAGGGTATGTAGGACCACATCCCGGTGTAACCGATGTTTGATGCACCATTCGGACCTTGTACCGTGAAGTGCGATAAGTGCAACAAGGTAGGTCATCAAGGTAAACATTGTAGAAACCACGGAAGAGGCAACACCGTGACAAACATGAACGCTATGGATGTGGAGAACCCGGTCATTTCAAGAGTCAATGCCCAAAGTTAAATGTCGTTCAAACAAACAATGCACGTGCAAGAGTGTACATGCTAGGAGATGGAGATGCACCATTGAACCCCGACATTGTGACGGGTGCGTATTCTCTTAACAATCATTCGCAAAAATCTTGTTTGATTCTCGAGCCGATAAGAGTTTTGTATCTACTACTTTGCACCATTACTTGAAATATCCCCAATCGCCTTAGATACAACTTATGAGATAGAACTTGCCAGATGGAAAATAATAGGAACCAACACCGTAATCCGTAATTGTCCTATTCTATTACAAGATCATTCGCCCTCATAGATCTTTTGCCAATCAAGCTTGGAAGTTTCGATGTCGTAATTGGCATGGATTGGTTGTCCAAACACCGTGCTAGGATTGTTTGTGACGAGAAACCGCTCATATCCCGATCAATGGTGAAACATTAGTCATCCAAGGAGATCAAAGTAAAAAGTACTTAAGTATCATATCCTCGTGCGAAATCAATAAAGTACATGGAAAAGGATGTTATGCCTTCTTAGCTCAAGTAACGGAAAAGAAGTCGGAAGAGAAACGACTAGAGGATGTACCAGTAATCAAGGAATTTTCCGAGGTGTTTCCGAAGATTTGCCGACTTCCACCGCCGACAAGTCGAATTTCAAATCGATCTTATTCCCGGAGCTACTCATGTAGCACGAGCACCGCACTGCTTAGCGCCTCGAAATGCAAGAGTTATCCAAACAACTAGAAGAGCTATCCGAGAAAGGATTCATTAGACCAAGTTCCTCACCCCGGGAGCACCTGATTATTCGTTAAGAAGAAAGATGGATCATTCGGATGTGTATCGATTATAGAGAATTGAACAAGCTCACAATCAAAACCGCTATCCCTTACCAAGAATCGATGATCTGTTTGATCACATACAAGGCTCGAGTGTGTACTCAAGATTGATTTAAGATCCGGATATCATCGCCACGGGTAAGAGAAGAAGATATACCCAAGACCGCATTTAGAACTCGATATGGCCATTATGAATTCCAAGTAATGCCATTCGGTTTAACTAATGCACTGTCAGATTTATGGACCTCATGAATAGAGTCTCGCAAACCATATCTGGATAAATTCGTCATTGTGTTCATTGACGATATTCTTATATACTCGTAATAAAGAAGAACATGCGGAACATTTGAAGACCGTCACGAAATTACTCAAGGATGAAAATTGTACGCAAAGTTTTCCAAGTGTGATTTTTGGATTGAGACACCCAATTTCTTGGTCATGTGATCGACAGTGAAGGAATCCATGTGGATCCCGCAAAGATTGAATCATAAGAATTGGCGGTGCCTCACTAATCCCATCGAAATTCGTCAATTCTTAGGACTTCTTTGGATATTATCGAAGATTCATCAAGGTTTCTAAAATAGCTAAACCATCGACCGAGTTAACCCGAAAACGAAGAAATTCGAATGGGAAGACGATCAAGAATCGACTTTTCAACTCCTCGAAGAACAAGCTTTGCAAGCACCTATCTTGGCACTACCGGAAGGAGCCAAGATTTTGTAGTATATTGTGATGCTTCACACATGGGTTTAGGCGTTGTTCTCATGCAAAGGAACAAAGTGATTGCTTATGCGTCACGACAACTCAAAACTCATGAGAAGAATTATACTACTCACGATCTAGAACTTGGCGCCGTGGTATTTGCACTCAAATTATGGAGACATTATCCAGACGGAACCAAGTGTATAGTGTACATCGATCACAAAAGTCTTCAACACATCTTAGATCAAAAGGAATTGAATATCGCCAACGTCGGCTCGAATTGCTTAGTGATTATGATTGCGAGATTCGTTATCATCCCGAAAGGCAAACGTTGTTGCCGATGCTTTGAGCGTAAAAGATCGCCCTAAACCACTTAGAGTGAGATCATTGGGAATGGTAATCAATTCACCCTACCATCGAAAATTCTTGAAGCTCAAATCAAGCCCTTAAAGAAGAAAATAGGCCGAATGAGAAGATTTATGGCATGCCGAGAATGAGAATGGATTTGTGAAGAGATCGGACGGAACGCTATGTTTCAAAATCGAAGTTGGATTCCACTCTTGAGGTATCCGAGAACTCATCATGCATGAATCACATAAATCAAAGTATTCCATACATCCCGGTCCCAACAAGATGTATCAAGATCTAAAGCTTTTGTACCGGTGGCCTAATATGAAGGTCGATATCATCAGATACGCCAAGAAATGTTTGACATGCTTGAAAGTTAAAGCGAACATCAAAAGCCATCCGGATTGCTAACTCAACCAAACTTCCCGTGTGGAAATGGGAAAGAATCACAATGGACTTTATCACAAAATTGCCAAAACTTCTAATGGTTTTGACACCATTTGGGTTATTGTAGACCGCCTTACAAAGTCCGCTCATTTCTTGCCAATCAAGGAGAACGACGAGATGATTACACTCGCTAGACTGTACATCAAAGAGATTGTTTCTCGTCACGGTGTACCAATCTCTATCATATCCGATCGTGATAGCCGATTCACCTCAAGATTTTGGCAAACGCTTCAAAAGCCATGGGTACCAACTTAGATATGAGTACCGCTGCACCATCCTCAAACAGATGGACAAAGTGAAAGAACGATCCAACTTTGGAAGACATGCTAAGAGCATGTGATTGATTTCGAAAAGGATGGGATAAGCACTTACCTCCGGTCAATTCTCTTACAACAATAGTTATCACGCCAAACATTAAAGTCTGCTCCTTTGAAGCACTCTATGGAAGAAAATGTCGATCGCCAGCTTCTTTGGCGGAAGTTGGAGAAGTACAACTTACAGTCCCGAAATTGTCCAAGAGACAACCGAAAAGATAATGCAAATTCGGCAAAGATTGCAAACACTCGAGATAGACAAAAGAGCTACGATGTTCGAAGAAAACCAATGGAATTCCAAGTCGGAGACCGTAATGCTCAAAGTATCACCGAAAGGGATGGTCGATTTGGAAAACGAGGAAAGCTCAAACCTCGATACGTCGGACCATTCAAAATTCTTCAAAGAATTGGTCCAGCAGCATATAAACTTGATCTTCCCAAGAACTTAGCCGAGTACATGACACGCTCCATGTCTCAAATCTCAAAAGTGTCTTTCGGATGAAACTCTAGTCGTACCACTCAAGGACATCCACTCAATGACAAACTTAGCTTTGTCAAGAACCAATCGAGGTCATGGACGAGAAGTTAAGAGGCTTAAGCAAAGCCGCATTCCTATCGTTAAAGTTCGATGGAATCATAAGAAAAGAGGTGCGAGTTCACCGGGAGCGCGAGGATGTAATGCGTTCCAAGTATCCCCACCGCTCATCTAGATCACCCATGACCCTGCGAGTTTAATCATGGACGCGGTTCTCTTAAGGGTAGGTACCGAAGCTCCGGAAAATTTCAATGTACTTAACGCTTTAATCAAGAATTGATCACGATCTATTTCGTCATGAAATTTTCTAAACATCACTTTTGCATATCATTTGGCATATGCATGATCAACGCAATTCGCGCTCATAAATATACCGTTGTGATCTAAATAAATTTCCCCACTATCCTGATAACCTTAAAATACGTATCGAATACGTAAAAATTTGTAAAAATTACGAATTAAATAATAATAAAAATATATAAAATTCGTATTGGGCCTCGGAACTCATTAGACTTTATATCACCTCGTGACCCAACCTAGCTCGTTAATGGGCCTTGCAACCGACCAAGCCCACACCGATAACACTTTGGGCCTCGCTAGTTAACTCGAGCCCAACAAAACTACCAATTCAAGTGGACCTTTGTCTTCAACCTACCTAGAACACGAGCCCAACCCACCCATATTTTTGCTTTGGGCCTCGTTCACATCACCTAGCCCATGTACATGTATTAGAAGATTGATGTTAATATGTTTTGTGTTTCTCTCTTTTGTAACCGAACGAGAAACAAAAATCAAACTAACCAAGGATACCAAACTAAAACAAAAGCACTTCCTTTTGAATTCCTTGTGTTGTCGTGTAAGAGTGAACAAAGGAGACAAACCATCATACTTAGCCACCCTAACCACATTATCTAATCACCTATACCTTTGACTACCCATTTGACCTCATAAACCAATGGATCTTATGTCTTCCATGAAATGACTAAACTATAAACATAAAACTCAACTCTTGGATTACAAGGAGTTGCGTGTGTAGAAATGGGAGACAAAACCATGCTTAGACACCCTAACAATAATATTAAACCAAAACCTAGACCTTGACTCCCTTTTTGACTTCATTAACCCTTGGATCAAATGTCCCCCATGGACAAAATATGATTCGACAAGGCAAGACATGCCACATTTTCAGCCGAATCCCACAAGTTAGACCAAGTTCAAGACGCATGTGGCTAATAAAACTAGGAATAGGAGAGAGCTAGGAGATAAAAAAATAAGGAAGGCCATGCTTAACTTTTCTTTATAAACCACACCACCAAGACTTGGCAAACTCACCAAAATTTCTCATTTAACACACACACAAACCCTCATACCTTTGCATTATAAATCGTCATTGTGGTAACATCGAAGGAAAGAAGAAAGAAATCATAAGGGTACTAGTAATCGGGTAATATTATAAGGAGAACACGGGTCTTGCGCTCGAGCCACATTCTCATTGTTTCTTCCCACTCTTGACGAGTGTTGTAAGTTTCTTAAAAACCTAGTCAATTTCTTTACCATTTGTCACTTTAGTATATGTGTAGCACTCGTTAGATAATTAAAAACGCACCAAATGACTATTAAATCTTTATGAACACGCGTGTGCAATAGAAAGAGTGCTACATTCGTGACTTATAGTCACTTAAACACAAAAACACGACACTAATGATCAACTTAGAGACCATACGGGGACTTCTCGTTCCCTCGTTCACTATAAAACTCATAACAAGGCAAACGGGCCTAAAGCCCAACTGTCGAGCCCAATAAGCCCAATTCGAGTCCAATAAAGGTTCAACCCGGCCCAATGAATTAGTAACAAGCTAATAAGCTCTAAAAATAAGCTAGGAATAAGCTTGTAAAAGTTTTATAAAGTTTTCGTATGTTAAAAGGGTACTTCGGACCGAATTTGCAAAACAAATGAGTTTCGGGTCAAAAGGTAACATATTTAAAAGTTAAAGGGTCATTTATAAGTGAAACAAATATTTTGTAAAAGTCTAAGGACTGGAAAAGTCATTTTCGATAAGTCAAGGGAAATATGTACGTGTATGCGTATGCATGGAAACCACAAGGACCGATCATGTAAATCTCTTAAACTAGTTATAATATAAGTTTTGGGCTAAAAGTGTAAAATAAGAAAAATGAAGGTTTAAAGTGAATAAGTGGAACTTAAGGGTTGTTTCAGAAATAAGTTTTACCAAGGGTTAAAACGTCATTTCGAAAGTTTTGATAAAAAAAAATGTATTTCGGGTAGAAAGTGTAAACTTCTCAAACTAGAGGACTAAACTTGTACTTTTGTAACTCGAGGGTAAAAGTGTAAATTCGGGAAAAGTTTAGCAAAACCTATGATTTCATTATAGTTTCGTAAAAACAAGTATTTTGATCTTATGAGTATTTTATTTCGGATAACGGTAAATGTATTACTATAATTATATATGTATGTCAAATCCGATAAAACACACGGGGAATTTATTCAAATACGTTAAAATGATCAACAAATTTATTACGATCACAACGGGGGAAACATTTCACTTATGCGTAAGTGACGATCACTAGTTAAGACAATGTAGCATGAAAATTAACTTAAAATGTTAATCACGATCGCACACTATTGGATTGGACAATCCAATGATCTATTGAATAAGAATATTCAATGCTCTATTATTTTGGTCGCGAACCAAAATGCTCATGTACTGAGATTCGCCATCTCATCATTTTAGGTTTCGAGTTGGAACCTCCGCTACATTGTGCTTGATCTATTTTTGCGTGTGCATTATCATCAAGGTGAGTTCATAGCCTCGCTTTTACTTATTTTTATAAACCCCATGAGGAGATACATGCTCTAAACTAGAACACAAGGGTTTTTCATAAATGCTTGATCTTCTTGATTATTGGTATTGCCTAAGTTGTTAGCCACAAGTCCCCGATCATGAACCATTAGTCACCGCGAGTGAACGAGATATCGTGAATAGTACTATGGGGAATAACGAACCCCGCTTCGGTTATAGAGAAATAACCGGGCGCACTATATCGAATTTCTTTAGGTAATTGGCTATTACCTCCTTTGGGGCATATTTACGCACACCGGTAATTCGTGTATGCAATTGAGTCTTGGTTTCATGAGCTTAGCGCATAATAATCTGTGATATTTTTCTTATGATATTGTTAGTTTACAATGATCATAATCTTATACTTGTGTTCAACTTATTTTAAACCTATGGATTTCACTCAACATTTTGTTGACCTTTTAAGCATGTTATCTCGGTAATCGGTAAGATTATGACCAAGGTGCGGAACGGGCATGGCAAGGCTTATCCGGTGGTGTAAAACATAAAAGTTATCATTTCTTTCAAACTCATGATCTTTCTTTTGGGAAAAACACTTGATCTATTTACAATATTTTGTAACAAACAATGAGTTTTCGATGAATGATAACTATTTTAATAAAACGTCTCTTTCGAGTCGTTTTCTATGATTATTGACTATGATCTCCATTCAAGTAACACCCGATTTAGTCTTCCGCTGTCATTAAGATTTTCGGGGGTGTTACATCACATAACTAAATTACAACTTCAAGTGTTTCATATCATTAGATGGCATAAACTTAAATTTAAAGGGTACAATTTTTGACGTGTAATCAAAACTTATGTATAAAGAAGCATGCATACAACTTTATAACATAAAATTTTGAAAAACTTACATAAAGATTTTAATTGCTAAGATTGAATTCTACAAAGTTTTAATCGATCGTTGAGAAACTTACAACTTTGCACTAAGATGCTTCGTACATAGAATGGTTATACTAGGTAGCTCAATCGAACTCACGAGGCGAGAGGACCGTAAGCGTAAAGGCATAACCTTAGACATCCATTCGGTGAGGACCATGCTCACTTCTTTAATACCCCTTTATAGTTTGTTCTAGTGGGTGAGCCGTTCTAACCATTTAGTACAATCGATCAATCGATTAAAAGTTCAAGAATAATTCTTAAATAACAAATCAATTTCGCCATTATTTAGTCCATTTAATTTTCTATTCATAAAAACCTTTTTGCTTACTAACATGTCAAACAATATATAAACAAAAAGCATTTTAATAAAATTAAACACACTCAAATAATATAAACATATAACTAAACACTTTAACATATGTAAAACAATTAGCCACATGCATAATTATTTCAATAAACTCTAATAACAATTCTAGGCGTAATAAAATGCATACATTAACTAGGACTTTCATCTCATGGTAGATGAGCCACATACATCGACAAGTCGATTGCGTAAGCCAAGTTAATAGTATACCAATTAGCACATAACGAATTTTATTAGTTATAATCGAGGTCTTCCCAATTCAATAATTATTAAATAAATAAAACATGTGTATCACATAACAATTAATCAATAAAACAATAAACAATACTCCATGGCAAAACATGCATGTTCCACCATGGATTCCGTGATAACAATTATCACCCAAGATCGCATATTACATGGCACATAACAATTATTCATTAATTAACCACATAAAATAAGCATGCAATCCTAGGGTTTCTACAAGTTTTACAAAATTAAAACCTAATTAAATAAATAAAGGGTAATCGACCCTATATACAAAAAATTAGGGTTTCAATTCAAAACCCTAGAAACCATAAAAACATGCAAATAATCATAAAGATTCAATTTTATGTGTTTGATGATTAATTACATCATATTAACGGCTCGTGATGCCTTTGTTGGAATTATATACTCATAACAATTATACATAAACATATAACATCATCAAAGCATGCGGTGAAGACAATAGGAATAATATATGTAATTAATTAACCAAACAAGAAAGTGCGTACCTTTTAGCAATTCAAGAATCAAACGTTGAATTAACAAGAACCAAAACCCAAAACCCTAATTTAGGGTTTATACAATTCGACCCAATCAAGAAGTCGACCACCAAG
This sequence comes from Chrysanthemum lavandulifolium, assembly GCA_022545495.1. NCBI lineage: Eukaryota > Viridiplantae > Streptophyta > Magnoliopsida > Asterales > Asteraceae > Chrysanthemum > Chrysanthemum lavandulifolium. The sequence continues at coordinate 79,606,984 of CM040243.1, read as the reverse complement.
ATTCACAAGCTCAAGCGTGCTTGTCCTTCGTTCTTGTACACACGTACTAATAGCGATTTGATGTGGAAAAGCTAGTTCCTTGAATCACAAATAAACCAAACACTTGTTTCTTTAGCTTGGAAAATCGAAACCCTATGTGGAGGGTGGTGAACGATCGGCCAAGGAAAAGAAGGAGGAGAGGAGAAGAGAAATTAGGTTATTGGTGATCCAAGATTAAGTTATGAATGAATACAAGGGTTTGTATTTATAGGTAACAACTTGATGACCAAGTTTGTGTGGTATTGGGTTTGGAGACCCAAACCGATCGACAAAGTATCCCCAAAGGGATTCTAGAACTTTCCCGACTTCTAATTTCATTCTTAGTCCTTCTAGTTAATATTTAACGACCGTTAACCAAACCTCGTTAATTATTTAACTATCGTTATGTTTATTTAGCGAGTGATAATTAATAACAATAACATTTTATTTATATTAATTATATACATCAATTCTCATACGTAATGTGTGCAATCCCGAAGTCTCGAGTTCGAATCCGGACATACTATTATTTAAATATCCATAAAACCTTTCAACATCTTCCTAATCTATTCATACTTGCTGCAAAGATGAGTTCAGGAAACAAGGGTTCCAACAAGAGAAAAGGTTATATACATCTTCATGTGCCTTTTGCATCTCTTATATGTTAAACATACTTATGTTTTATTGGTTTTTTTTTTTTTTTTCAGAAGTAATCTGCATTTCCAGTGATACATCTCAAAGTACTGATGACACAAGTTCAGGTAACACATGGACATGGTATTTTCCACCTCAGTATGTAGGACCAAAGGTGGGCTCAAGCTCTTTTCCTGTTGAACCAAGAATAAATGCAAAGGATGATGATAAGCCACTATCCCAAAAACAGATTCAAAAGCTTCTATTTGATGCAAGGCCTAAAGTTCTAGGATTGCCTGCAAAGGCCACTCTTGAAGAATTTGGTGTCAAACCTTATGTTGCACCAACCGAAATTCTGACACCAAAGGGAAGGGAAGGGAAAGAAAAGGATGGGTTAAAACCTTTGGTCTTTCATGGTTTATGGTCTTATCGTGATTGGTCTTTCATGGTTTATGGTCTTATCTTAAGAACGGTCTTACAACCTCTTTCATGGTTGCGATATGTACCACCTAAAATAAGTTAGTGTAGTGCTTTTATGTATGCCTTTTATGTATGCCTTTTATGTATGCTTTTATGTATGCCTTTATGGTCTTTCATGTGTACTTGAACCTATTTTAAATAAGTTAGTGCAGTGCTTGGTCTTACCTATCATAGTGCGATCTGATTACCAAATTACCAAAACAATATACCAAAAGAATCTGTACATTTGGGTCACAAGTTACAGTCTTGTGCCCTCTTGAAAGCTTACCATCCTTAACTATCTTAAAATCCTTTTCAGTCCTTGACCTTTTTCTTTCTTTCCTTGGTCTTCCAACTTGTGGATTATGTTTTGGTGGCAACAGACTAGTTGGAACAGTGCACTTGGGCCAATGGGCGGGACCTCGATTGGTTTTATATGAAAAGCATATACTTTCTTCCAAGTCTCTAACCTATAGCATGGATGTACCCATTCCTCCGGTAATACAACCTCTTGATGATTAAGTGACATGTTCCAATTTGTTGCAATGACATGTTTGCAAGGATGCTGTCAATTCCATCTTCTACAAGTGCAGTGTTCTAGCAACAACATTTACCACACAATGGTCATTCCATGGACCACTTACACGTATAACTCACCTCCATTCCATTGAACAATATACTTGGTAGCTTGATTTGCATTTTCTTTCAAAATCCTTATAGCAGTTGGTGTGAGTGGTCCATCACACCTTGCAATAACTTTGTTAACATTGACAATCTGGCGGTTCTATTATTAAGTATTGTAATCTAAGTACTTACATGGAATGACAATTGAATAGCACATGGAATGTATAATACCTTCTCATGAGATACTCTGGCAAACTCCAATGTGGAAATAATAGGCTTGTCTCTTCCCTACTAGCTTCCCATTCAAGACTTCACATGTTGTTCAATAAAACATCGACTTGGCTCTCTCTTTTAAGGGTATGTTGTTTAGATAATATTAAATCAACATATACTATGAAATCGATTAAAGTAAGAATATTATATACACGAAATGTGATCTTGCCCGGTGTTGTGGAGGAATGAGATTCAACCAAATCATAAGCCTCTTTATTGAAAGCTTTCAACTCTTCCATTGCAACTTGAAACTTTGGAATTGTTGTTGCGATTCTCGCTTTCCATAGCATATCCTTGTATCGATTTACATTCCACTTCAACTTCATATTCTCATGAATATGTTTCACACAATATCGTGCTCTCGCACATGGAAACAATTTTGCAATTCTTTGGTATAATACCTGCAGGTTGGAAACAATTAATTAGTTAAGTAAGTTAAGGAATTAATTAATTAGATTGAAATAAAATTAACTAGTTAAGTTAGTACCTTTTGCCCGTCACTTATGAAAGTGAAGTTGGAATTCTGTCTGATCTAGGTCATCTCCAAGTTGATTGAGAAACCATGTCCATGACTCGTGTTTCTCGTCTCAACAAGTCCATATGCCAATGGATAGATCCCATTGTTTGGATCAATACTCACATTTGTCAAAGTTGTCACGGTATGGACCTTCATGAATGCTCCATCTAATCCAAGGATTTCCCTAATCCCACTCTGAATCCGACTTTCAAAGGCCCCGAACATATATAGATTCTCTTAAAAACTCTTGTTGGCCCTTGATGATCCTTGACTTGAACATGGATTTTGACAGTTGTGTTTGGATTAGCTTGTTGCAATTCCAACACATAATCTCTTAGCATCTTATCTTGATGTGTGTAATCACCCTTAATTTCCTTTCGACTTCTTGCTTAGCTCTAAATGCCTTACTTTAAAATACTTAGTTCATGTTTTTTGTTAGTTGCTCTTGAGCGACTCTAACGGTATATTAGGGTTTGTTTTCAACCTGCTCAACTAATTCCTTTGAGAACCAATTGTAGGTGGCATAAAGGTTATCTTTTTCCTGTAGACATTTATGTCTTGTAAATTTTCTGAGTAGCGTGTGCTTGTTTTCTTAACTGCTTCAACTTCTTTTTCCTTAACCTACTACCTTCACTGTCACTACCTGATCCACTCTCAAAATAGTCATTTTCTAATTCATTGACATCATCTCCATCGGCTTCATCTTCAGTCACAACTGGTTCCCTTTCTCTACACCCAACAAACTCCACAGTCTCATCAATAGTGTAATTAAAGTCCCTCATGTCAACATCCACCTCATCTTCATTATTATTGTCATCTACTATGAAATCACTGTCTTGGCTATCATCATCTCCTTCACTATCACCCTCTGTTTCACTCTCACCCTCTGTTTCACTCTCACTTTCACCCTCAACTTCACTTTCAACACTGTCACTAGGATTACCCATTCCAACCTCAGGATTTGTTTCAAAATTCTCACTAGGATTTGTTTCAACCTCGAGTTTGTTTGAACATTCATTGTTGGTGATATAATGTCCAAGTCGGCAAATGGGTCAAACTTAGGATCTTGTGACTCTACATATGGGTCATAAGAAGAGTAAAAATCATTTACAAGCCGACTAGGGACTTGAGAGACTCATCATTAGCAACTAGAATACTTTGCCCTTGGTCTTTACCCTTTGCTTTGACCTATATCTTTACCTACACACCCTTCATGACATCGAAAACTACTTTCTTAGGCACCGGGTAATCCACGCCTTTGATGTTATTGGTTCATTTAACTCTTCTATTACAAGTTTTTATGCTTTGGTTGTATGTAAATGTCGGATTGGTCTTTTCATGCTCAACATATACATCAACTAGCTTAAGACCTTCCATCACATACTTGCCTAATAACGAACATCTTTGTCACATGCTAAAGGCTCTAGTCCATTGTCTAAATCATAATCGGGTTTCAAGAAATGGTAAAACATCAACCTATGACCATCATGACCTAAGTCTTCTAGCATGGAATCAATTTCATGGATTGAAACCGATCACCGCTATCAAATCCACAAAAGTAATCTTACCATTCTTGTAAATCTGTTGGGTGCATTCGTGAAAAACCACCATGATTGAGCTTGATGGAAAGCAGTAGAGTTTTTATCTCAAATAATTAAAGGAATCAATCGACAAGGGTTTTAGACATTAAAACACCAAACAAAGTATTGCAAACCCAAAAATGCATACTCTAATGATTAAAACATACGCCACTTAACACAATTATCAAAAAATAACTATAAGCAATCACTTACGATACATGCAATATGGGTCTCGATCATGAACATCATTTGCTCTAATTTCATACAATGGGACCACCATCCGATTCTTTCGGTATCAGTACAAATGTTACTGGGTTTTTCACACTTGATTTGGGGAAGAAGATGATTAACTCGTGGGTTAGTGGGAGCAAAAGATTTTAGTTTGGGGGACTGACAAGGTAGATGGGTGTAATAAATGGTATGTACTTGGGAAATGACCGAAATACCCCTTTAAAAAAGTGACTTAACTGACGTTAGTGGAAATTGGTGGGCCCCAGTGGATGGAGGGACGAACGGTGCATAACGTTCCCCAGTTAAGGACGGACGGTGCAACTTTTTTGGTCAAAGGACTAAACCCTGCGGTCAACGCAAACCACAAGGACGAACGGTGTAATTTACTCTTTTCTTAATATACTTTTCTGCAAAAATTTTGTTGAGGCTATAAGTTATCAATGTTGATCAGCTATGATAGATTTTGGATTACAAACTTATGGAGATGATACTTTTTGATTGAACATTAGTTTTAGTCAAATGGGTAAAATTGTTATTTAGTGAGAAGAGAAATTGAAATAAGAAGAATGAGAAGAATTTTGAGCCACACATTTCAAATGAGGAAAAAAATTTAAGGGTAGATGCATCTATTTCTTTAGATGCATCTAAAATGTGCGGCTGTAGTTTCTTCTTACTTTTCTCATTTTAATTTTATTTCTCATTTGATCTTTACTCTATGCATTAGATAACAAAAACTATTAAAAACTTTTTGAATTGCGAATGGTTTTACAAATACTGAAAAATACAAAATAAGTACACAAAATATCTACCTATTATATAAAAAGAAGCTCGGTTTTCCCTGTAGCAAGCCTAAAAAATGACACCTCATATCTGAAAGCAAGCCCAAAAATGACACGTCATATCTAAAGACAAGCCCAAAAAATGACAAGTCATATATGATAGTTGGCACTATTCCATCTTTGAAAATAAGCTACTATCTCTCTTGCCATCTTCTCATTTTTATCCTAATTTGTTCTCACTAAAATTTCTTACAGTAGTACTTTTCACCGTTCTCTCTTCCTTTCTCCATCTTAACTCCACAATGGAACAAACAAAACATCAGGGACCTCACCCAAAAACTACAGGCATTTTTTTTCTCATTTCCTTCTTCCTTACACCTCACTTACTCTTGAATCTTGATCATCTTTTTCTAACATAAATGTGTTGGTCTTTACTATTTCCATCATTGATTTTTTATTTCTTTTTTTTTTATTCGTTTTCAGGTCTCCCAAGGTATGTTTCTTGATTCCATAATGGTGTTTAGTTTACAACAATCTTGCATGCTTCTATGTCTTTAAATCTTGTTTAGTATTTTTTTGTAAGGTACATGGAACTGATAATGATAACCAACTGTTGTCATTATATTGATTTATGCTTTACTATTTCTTATACCTTTTATATTATTTTTTAGGTACAAATTATTACTCAGATAATTTTTCGAACATCGATGAATGCATCGAAAGGTATGTTTGTTTATCGATTAGTATTGCTCATTGAACTATCGATTAATAAATTTTAAAAGTGGGATGGATTTTTTTATGCAAAAAGGAGGGTTGATGGATAATTGGATATGAAGAATTATGTATTGTTTGACTTTAAAATTAAAAATGTAAAACAACTTAATGATACATCGTATTTAATGAATAAATTTATCTACTATCAATATTATGGAAAATTCGAAAATAGTAATGCTTGGTATTGTCATTTAATATTATATTATTAATTTCAACTATGAAAATAGTTCTACTTTATAAATCCATGAAAAAGGGTGGTAGGTGTTAGTTGTTGACTAAAGGGATGGGAGGGATGGAAGTGATGGGAGGGAAATAGTAGTTTGGTAGTTATATGAGAGATTGAAAAATAGCATGGTGCCAATGTATTATACAGTATATAAAGGTTACTCCTCCCAAAAAATGCATGTTTATGATGATATGATCTTTAAATCTTTGACATGCTCGTGAGCAAAGGAATTATATATTTAAAATTACCAAATTTACTTGCTACATCAATTACTCGATATCAATTAGTACATCTTGGTACTTACATGATAGACCATATATATTATAAAGAGGAAATCGCGGGACAATTAGCGATTTGTTAAGATTCCGTTATATGTTAAACGCAACCTTATTGGGCCATCAAAAGCGAAACAATAGATGGTTAAGCCAAACAATGTTATAGCGACCCATGTGTTACTTCATGAATGGCTAAATCGTGTTTGGGAAATTACTATTCACTCCCTTTTCCCGTAATCACAACCGTAATACTCAAAAGGTCATTAAGAACCTAATTTCTCTGTACTATCAAACCAGTAGCCATACAGTGTACACTAAATGTGTGACACTCATAAATCGAATGATCATCCGAAAATTCTTAGAATCATCAATTGATACTAACAAAACCCGATAACCTCTTTCAAACCCTCTTCCCAAAGAAATAATTTCGGAGAGAAAATTGAATCGAAAAAATCATCTTTTGATCTTTGTATTTATTCACTGCTGCTAAATGCGGTCTTTTTGTGAGTTGGTGCGTTTCCAGATAGGTCTCAAGTCAAACCTATCTCTTTTTGCTCAGATCTATCTTTTTGATAGGTTTGTGTAACTTTGGGGCTTTTGATTTATATGGGGTTTAGTGGACGATTGGCTACTGATTGTTGATTTCGGTGGTGAGAATTGTTGTTATTTAAAGGATTGGTTGAAAACCCTAATTTTTAGGTTTTCGTTGTTGCCTGTGTTTGGTTATTTGTTCTAAACTTTTGCATGTTTTAGCTTGGGGCGTTTGACAATTTTCGTGGCATTGGTTGTGGTCTGTGGTTTATGCAAGAAAAATTGTCGCGGTTGTGTTATAAAGTGTGTCTGTTAAATTGTGTATTTATATGGTGATGACAACGTTTTGACTAATTATTTATTAAAAGTCATCATATTTCATTTTCAAACAAGTTTTGTATCGATGGATTATCAATTCAATTAGAAGTTCTTTTCAGAGTTTCAACAACAACTAAATTAGCCATAGCCATGTATCCTTTTAAAAATATATTTAGTACTTAACTAACAATAAAACTATATCATAAGTCCTACGAGTAACTAATAGTGATATTGGCAATGTTATTAACTTATGGAGCATATTTTGTAAGTTTGAAGGCCATGTAAATCAATGATGCATATAGATTTCTAACTTATGTATCAGATATATAAGTCGAAGGAGTCCTTATATTAAGTCTTACTAAAATAGCATTAGCAATAAAACTAAAGGTTAGCAATAACATTAGCATGGTCCTAATATGTTTTTGTCAATATATGTGTTAATAAGTTTTTTTCCCCTTATACAAATGGGGATTATTAGATTTGCAGGTCTTGAGATTCTTTAGTTGATCGAGGACTAAAAGATCGTTTCGTTGAACACATGGATCTAAATGAAAAACTTTAGCCACTCGACATTAGACAATTCCACTAATCAAATAAAACTAATTATAGTTGTTTTCCGTCACCGCTAGATTCATCTACTTACAAGCGTTGATATGTTCAGTATGTATTGTATAAATCTTGTGAAATCAGATTAGTTTCAACACGATCCACCATCATTGAAGATCTATCAATCTTTTGCGGTGATTCACATAAATTTTCACCTCATTTCGATAATAAAACACACGACCACCTCTAAATTAACACAAACCCTCTTGGTAGTGCTTTTTCCACTAAAAAATTTCTAGTAATAGTACTAGCATCATGACTTGTAAGCCGCCAAAAACATGTGGTGAACCTCACGTGGCAACACTTCCCATTCGACACCAAACCAAACACCAACCCAAAACCAAAGTACCAAACACTCTTGAGTCTTGACAACACTCCACATGGCAACACCAACAACAAGAACACTTCTTGTACATTCCTGTAGTTTCACCACCAACCAAAACACTGTTCCTAAATCTATGTTTAGAAGCTTCCTCTTTTCTTATTCTTCTTCTAAAAAATTTATATCACCACTCAAATATCGACCCATTTTATTACCATCATCTGTTTATAATAAGAATAATCATCCATCATCAATCAGAATAATATTTGGTATGGCTAATAAAGATGAAAAAACCTTTGCAACAACATCAAGTTCTGAGGAAAAGAAACATACTAATCGTCTTGCTTCTGAACATAGTCCTTATCTTCTTCAACATGCTCATAATCCTGTATGATTAGTATTTTGCTTCTTTTCAGTTTGTTTATCTTGGTTTTTTCTATCATTAGACTATGTTTTGATTGATGGGTACTTGAGATATTGGGTTATTTTTCATGATTTTATATAAGTTTATGTGTGCCATGACTGAAAAGGTTAGACCCTTTTACGATCTTATGTCAGCTGTCTTATCTTAACTAGCTATCCTTTTATGTGTCTATGCTGTTAGGCCTAATTTGATTCCATTAATAATGGGTTGTTTGCATATAAGAGGGGCAAGTTATCTTTTGGGAGAAATTGGCGTGTTAATTTAGTCGTTAAACTTGGTGCAATAGTTCTAGTTTCCTTCTTTTTATTTATGGCATAAGTGATAAAAATGGAAGATTTTTGCACCGTCTACTGAGTACTGACTAAATTGGCATGGAAATGAATACAATGACTGATGTGAAACACTGAGATTAGACGTTAGTCCTATTTTAAATTGAGTTTTACATAGTATAAATTTTCCCTTTGTTGTCTGTAGTTTCCATTCGGTATACTTAAAATGCTGTGGTATTGTGACATTTTGAGTTTTGGATATTGTGCTATTGTTCCATGATCTTTTGAGGAATTTGTTTTATTTGTTTGAAGTCAAGACAAAGTTTTGATTTCTTATCTCAGTAACGGCTAGTTTTGATCAAGGGTTACTTTGTTTACTATATTTTGTTTCATATCGTTAGTGGCATATAGTATTTGTTTGAAAAATATCTCATTTCTATTTCCAATATAAAGGTCAACTGGTATCCGTGGGGTGACGAGGCATTCGAACTAGCTCGCAAGCGGGATGTTCCCATTTTCTTATCAAGTATGTTGTCTTCTGTTTTACTACTTTTGTCCCCAATTATAGAGACTGACATACATTGCTTTTGATTAATCTGTCCCTGAATTCTTATTTCTTGGAAGTTGGATACAGTACCTGCCATTGGTGAGCTTGCTACCCTCTCTTAAATTGTAAAACTGCTACTCCTGTTTTATGGCTGATATTTTGTGTGTGATGATTGTTAAGGTGTCATGTGATGGAGGTAGAATCGTTTGAAGACGATGGGGTTGCAAAGTTGCTTAATGACTGGTTTGTTAGTATCAAGGTGAGTGTTACATCGATAATGTGATTGATTCTATGTGTATGTCATCTCTTATATTCTCCTAATTTTGTTTGAAATAGCTAAACTTTTTATGAATCTTGTACTTTTGAACAGGTGGATCGAGAAGAACGGCCGGATGTAGACAAGGTAAAGGAGTTTGGTATAAATTTTACCATAGGTAGAGGATAAACTAAGGAGTCTCTATAAGATATTATTATTATTATTTATCTTTAGTTATGAGTACAAGTGTAGGTCACATACTCACATGTGCTCTAGGCAATGTAGAAATGGAAATGAGAAAAGAGGAGGAAATGATGTAAACCGATATAATCATATTCTTTGTGGATGTCGAAATTAAAAATCTCATATAATCATGCAATACACTCAAGTTGTTAGGTACTTAGGTGTCATGTCAAATGATTGTCTATTCTTATATCCGCACCATATGAAAATTTGCAGGCATGACCCTAACATGTCTTTTTGCTGTGTAAAAAAGTTGTTATTCTAGTGTATCCCTGAAATGAAATTGCTACAGTAGTGCAATGCAAACTATGTTTGATCATGCATAAGTACAATGCCTAAAATACAATTCAGTGATGCAAATAATAGAATCTTGCGAGTCTCCAGTAACAATGACAAAGTGGAAATTGCGACATTATTTTGGAACTTGATTTTTTTCAGGTGTACATGACATATGTCCAAGCTTTATATGGTGGTGGAGGATGGCCATTGAGTGTCTTTCTTTCACCTGATTTGAAGCCTTTGATGGGAGGAACATACTTTCCGCCTGATGATAAGTACGGGAGGCCAGGGTTTAAAACCGTGCTCAGGTTTGTGATATTATCTACTCGATTTCATCCAAAAAAGTTGGGCGTGTTTGACTTATTTGGCTAAAAAGTACTACATTTGAACACGAAATTTCCTGATGCTAAATTGTGAAAAACTTTAATTAAACCTTGGATACAATATTTGATCTTGCAGGAAAGTGAAAGAAGCTTGGGAGAGTAAGAAGGATGTACTTATTAAAAGTGGAACTTTTGCCATCGAACAATTGTCAGAAGCATTGTCTATTAGCAAGCTGTCTGACAAATTATCAGAAGGACTTGCTCAGAGCGCGTTACGCGACTGCACAAAAACTGTAAATAGCTAATCCCACTTTATTTCTGTTGTGGGTATATTATGTGGCAAAAAAGGGTGGGTCAGGCGACTTGTCAAAGGGTAATTATGTGTGGGCTCAGTTGGATTTACCTGAAACACTTTATGTGGAAAAGATTGTAGAAACTATCTAGGACGGTATATGCAATAAAAACAAACATTACAAGATTTCCGATGTGGTTGGTCTGTTATGTATAGAACATCATCTGAATCAACCCATTAATAAGTAAATGGATCGAAATTGACACATTTAGGTTACTCAAATGCCCAAGGCTGAAGTCCCCCGTATTTTGTTCTTTTCCTTTTATGCAGCTTTCAGAGAGTTATGATCCGAAATATGGTGGATTTGGTTCTGCCCCCAAGTTTCCTCGCCCATCTGAGCCTTACTCCATGATATATCAGTCAAAGAAATTGGAAGAATTGGGAAAAACAAGTGAAGCTGAAGAACATCTAAAAAAGGTGTCGTTTAGCTTGCAATGCATGGCAAGAGGTGGGGTCCACGATCATGTTGGTGGTGGTTTTCATCGTTACAGCGTGGATGAATGCTGGCATGGTTAGTTATTTACATCAGTATAGAGTATAGACAAAAACCTAAAACAACTATTTGTCTACTAACGTCAATTGTAGGGGTGGCAAAATGAGTAATCTTTTTGGTACGGGTTAACGCGGGTGGGATTGACCCATAATCAACTTGTTTATAAGTAATTATTGCAACCGTTCTACATATTCGTATCTCTGTTCTTATCAAGGTTCCGATTTACGACAATTTATTGGCAGTTCCACACTTCGAAAAGATGTTATACGATCAGGGTCAACTTGCCAACGTGTATCTGGATGTTTTCTCTATCAAAAAAGATGTATTTTACTCGAATGTTGCTCGTGATATACTTGATTATTTGAGGAGAGATATGATTGGACCCAGTGGTGAGATCTTTTCTGCTGAGGATGCTGATAGTGCTGAACCTGAAAATCCTACAAAGAAGAAGGAAGGTGCTTTTTATGTGTGGAGCAGCGACGAGGTCAGTATATGTTGACTTACTAGTATTTTCTGTAAAGCAACTTAAATTCATCTAATACTAATATGAGAAAATGGCTTTATGAGCCAATGTTATAGAGGAAATTCAAAAACTTTATAAACTTCAGAAGGCGTTATAGACACTAAAATTTAAATTTTGAACCTCGAGTCCAACTGGAAACTTTTGTTGACTCTCAACTCTTGACACAAGCGTATATATATGTTTCTTAAGGTTGAAGAGATAGTTGGCGAGCATGCAACTTTTTTTAAGGAGCATTATTACATCAAGAAATCAGGAAATTGTGATCTTTCTTCTATGAGTGATCCGCACAATGAATTCAAAGGGAAAAATGTACTCATTGAAAGGAAAAGTACCAATGCAATGGCATCAAAACTTGGTATGCCAGAGGAGAATTATCAAGAAGTTCTAGGTGCAAGTCGTAAGAAACTTTTTGATGCGAGATCAAAGAGGCCTCGACCCCATCTCGATGATAAGGTTGTATTAAGTTTCTTTGAGGTTCATCTTTTTATTTTTCTTGCAAGTAGACATGAAAAATGGCTGTGTTAGGCCGGTTGGGTAACGGGTCAAAAATGTTTCGGGCCAGAAGGGTAATTTTTATGATCGTTTCTAAGTGGTTCGGGTTGGACTGACCCACCAACACTTTTATGTTCTGAATGCATTTAGTATGATAAGAACTTGTTGAAATGATTACATAGTTTATCTTTAACATATTGATCTAGGAAATTGTAGGCATTCAAATACACATATTTTGGCGACTTTTGATCTATTCAACCTGTTTAAGTTTTACCTGATTTTCTACATTCGACCTCTTTGACCCATTATTACAACCTAATTGGCCTGTTACGACCTCTACTTAGACGTCTTCTCTTGTTTCTGCTAACGTGTTTGATAAATTTGCAGGTAATTGTAGCATGGAATGGACTCACAATTTCTTCATTCGCTAGAGCATCTAAAATCCTAAAGAATGAACCGGACGGGACAAAATTTAACTTCCCTGTTACTGGAACTAACGTAAGATTACAAGAACAAAGATCGAATCTTTCTTCATTCGAACTGACAACCGAAATATCCTTACATTAGTTTTTCATTGATTTAGCCGCAGGAGTACATGGATGTTGCAAAGAAAGCATCGACTTTCATAAAAGAAAATCTTTACAACCACCAATCTCGAAGACTACAACACAGTTTTAGAAATGGGCCTTCAAAAGCACCCGGATTCTTGGATGATTACGCGTTTTTGATTTCCGGGTTACTAGATGTTTACGAGTACGGTGGTGATATCTCGTGGCTTTCGTGGGCAGTTGAACTTCAAGAAACCCAAGTATTTGAACTCTAGTGTAACCCTTTTTGTTTTCTTTTTTCAATTTTCGAATAAAACCTGTCAATTTTATTGTTTGTTGGGTTTTTAGGATGAGGTGTTTCTTGACAAAACCGGGGGTGGTTATTTTAATACAACAGGAGAGGATGAGTCGGTTCTTCTTCGGGTGAAAGAAGACCATGACGGGGCTGAACCTTCTGGGAACTCAGTTACAGCGATTAATCTCGTGAGGCTTGCATCCATGTTCATTGGAACGAGATCGGATCATTACAAACAAAATGCGGAGCACCTTCTGGTTAGATTTTCTAATTCTTATCATTTTAAGGTTTAGTTTTTCACATAAATACCAATAACCAATGTACTTCTTAATCGTCCCATTTTACTCGTACTTTTGTACATCGAAGTCAGTTAGAACATGGATTTTTATCCAGTTTGAGTCATTTCTACTTGGCCAATATTGTGTATATTAATTTAAAAACACACATCCAGTACTCTTCTAATTTGTGTAAAACCGTAAAATAATCCCATCTGATTTGTTTCCGTCTTGTAGGCAGTCTTCGAGAAGAGGTTAAAGGATTCTCCAGTGGCTGTTCCTTTAATGTGTTGTGCTGCTGATATGCTCTCGGTTCCTTCAAAGAAGCAAGTTGTCTTGGTGGGGAAGAAATCAACTCCGGAGATGGAACATATGCTTGTTTCTGTTCACGCGTCATATGATCCTAACAAAACTGTAAGCCAATGTCTTTTGACTTTTGAGTTCAAATATGTTACAAACTAAACACTGACGCCTATTTGATTGGTTTTTGCTATATCAGGTGATTCATATAGACCCGAGTGATGAAGATGAGATGAGATTCTGGGAGGAGAAGAACCCAAATATTTCTGCAATGGCAAAGAGCAATTTTGCAGCTGAACACGTGGTGGCTCTTGTTTGCAAAGATTTTGCGTGTAAAGCTCCAGTTACTGATCCCAAGTCTCTTGAAGCTTTGCTTTTATCTGGTAAAGCTTAGGCTCGCTTGTCGGGTCTCACATGCTCTATCTTGTTGTCCGTGCATATAGTCAATAAAATGTTTGTGTGTATAGCGATCAGTGTGGATAGGAGTATGTAAATCATGTTACTGAGAGTACAAACTAACCATGGTAGAGACAGACAGTTGCACAAGATCGTCTTAATATCTCTATAACCTTAAATACTCTAATAATAACATACACAGTTATACATCTCTTGCAACTTTTGAGTTTCATGTTTGTTAGTTTTGTTCCCGATCTTTTAGCAGTGGTGGACGCAAACACACAGGGTATGCACTTTTGGATTTGTTAGTTTGTGTAATTTAGGTGGAGGGTGTGTACTAATTTTGAAGCAGGGTCTTCATCATTTTTTAAGAGTGTGCACTTACTGTTAGACTATCAAAAACTTATTAAGAAAAATTACACTACGGATTTTCGGAGGGTATGCAGTGCCTCAAGTACGTATGCCTCTGTCTAGTAGTTAACGGAACATTCTTAGATGTTAATCTCGACAGATTTAACTTACATTAGTGTCGTCTCCAGGTTAAACACGTTATGCTTAATAAGAACATTTAACGGGTCAAAGTTTTTGTAATGCATTTTTCACAATATAGTTTTGAACCATATAAAGATTGTCAAGTTGTGAATATTAGTGTTTTGGGTTGGTGTTGTGCCATCTTGAAAGCCGAAAACAGTGGACAACTTGGTACTTTGTTGACCTCTTGCCAATATCACAATTCACAAGCAAATTGTACAAAAGCTTCTATTTTTACAAATTGTGCTGGTTGTAATTTTAATTAGCCGGCCTACTTGTTTCAAATAGTATTTTACGGTTTTAACTAAAAACCATGGTAAAGACTAGTTTTTATCACTGTCGCTTCAACGTCACATCGACTTTCTCTTTTTACAATCAACGTCACATCGGTTCACTGGTTTAACCTGTTGAACTCGCAATCGAATCGGTTCTATATTTATGACTTTTTTTTTTTTTTTTTTTTTTTTTGCAAATGGTGAATTATATTCATCAACCAAATATTGAAAGTACATAAGTCTAACTGACATTGATTTTGTAAACTGATATATTGATCACATGATTCCCTGTCGGAGATATGTTTTATTGATACGATATATATAGGCGAATACATAATGAAACCATAATGGATGACAAACCCACAAGTCGGGCTTGGGCCGAATATCTCATCTAACACTCCTCTGTAGTCCGAGCGGCGAAATCGCGAAAGCTCGAACTGAAGTAGAAAACAGAAAACATGAAAGTGTAACTAATTTATTAACCTAATAGCAAGCAAGCATATATATGAGTCTTTGAGATCTTCAAACGAGAACAATTCTTCACCATTGATGTGCTTTAGGACATCAAAAAGTTTCAGATAGTCTCGAAACTCAAACAAACAAAGTATCGGTACTAGTAGAAGAACACAGTAGCTTAATCGTTGATGTGCATTAGGACGTCAAAAAGTTTCTGATGATTCTTGAATAAGTAACCTCATGCGTCGATCGAAAAAGTAATACCATTGGTTGAGTTTTAGTCGACTTTAGGTAAAGACTAGTCGAGCTTTAGTCGACTAAAGTTGCAAACAAAGAAAAAAGGAAAAAAAAAAACGTAAAGCAAAATTATAGATCGAAGAGATGTAAAGCAAAGAAAGTATATAAGTTTTTTTTTTTTTTTTTTTTTTTCGGTTGCTTTTAAAAATAACACTTAAAAGAAGAGGAGATATTGGGTCTCATATTTGTTTGTCAACAATGACGTGATGCAACAGTTACATGACTAAGCTACCATTGTAATTAGACAACCAAAAAGAAAATAAAAGAAGACACAAACTGTGTCTATGGCAACACAAAGAACAGACTAGGTTGAAGGATAGGGTTTTGAGAAGGTAGATGGAGATATTTGACGGGTGTCGTGAGGCTCATGATGGCCAATTGCGTGCCGGGATCGGCCATTCACTCATGTAAACCGATATATTGATCACATGATTCCTTCGGAGATATGTTTTATTGATCACGATATATATAGGCGAATACATAATGAAACCAATGGATATGAAACCATGAAGTCGAAATGGTAATATCTCATCTAACAGATTTGGACATGATTTATGTATACTTTTTTTCTATATTTAATATGTAGTGTTTTATTGTCTCATTTTATCCGACTTTATTTCTATATTTGATTTAACCGATAAAAAAGATTGAGACTATACCGATAAGCTTTGTTTTTAAGTTATATATATCTATAATAATATAACAAAGATATGCAACAACAATCAATTTGTGGTTCTAAGTTATAATAGTCTATATTAAAATTATATTAGTTGTGTTTTTAAAATAGCTTATAACTCTAATTTAATGTTTTAAAATAGCTTATAACACTAATCCACCTTACTACTTCAATTTTATCAATTAAACTTAGAAAAGTTGATAAAAAAAAAATTTGTTAGATTTTTTGATAAAAGGTCATAAACTCAAACTGTGTCAACCAGAATGAACGAAAAACCGACGATTTAATCTGTTTCTCAAACAAAAAACCAGAGCACACCCAACCCGGTGTCCCAAAAAGGCACGATCTTTGAGACTTTAACCAAAATGAAAATGTGATGTGGGACCGATTAAAAGAAACATTAGTATATTGAAGTCCAACGAAGAATATGTTGTTGATAAGTGAGTTATGTCGTGAAACTGAATCTTGTTGATTTGCTCAACTCTTGTTTACACATTTTATGCTTCAAATGGTGGAAAATAGAAGAAGAAGAAAACCACTGATACTCTCATCCACCAAATCACTCGTGAATTCCGTACTAGTACTCAATCCACCAAACAATCAAATTCTCGACAACGGAGTGGTGCACCTGCGTGCCGGTATTCTTAAGTTATCCGATAACAATTTCTTGATTGGACTCTCCACCTCACTTCTTAAACGCTTATCTATTACATCAGCCTCACTGGTAATCTACTAACCAAACACCCTCTAACTGTCTATGCTATACTTACGGTTACCCTGTTTGGGATTGCTTATTTTGTAAGCAGATAAGCACTTTTGACTATTTCTATCTGCTTATAGTTTTTTAAGCAAGTAAGGAGGAGCTACTTGTTTCGCAATACTTTTAATAAGCATAAGCATAAGGGGGTGTTTGTTTTGGCTTATATAGCCGCCTTATGGCTTATTTGATTTTGGGCTTATGTTTCATAAGCTCACTTTTTGTGGCTTATTTTGAATCTTTTCGCCTTATATAAGGTTCGAATCCTACTTGAGGAGATTTGAAAATCACCGTCAACACCCCGGTCAGGTGTAGGTCCAGGATTTATATAAAGTTGAAAACTTTCAAAATAAGCCACAGAAAGTGAGCTTATGAAACATAAGCCCAAAAGCCATAACCCATAAGCCGGTCATATAGCAAAAGTAAGCAAACCCAAACACCCTATAACCTATTAAAAATTGCTTATTTTCCCAAATATAACCAGAAACAGTTTGTTTTATCCAAACTTCTTATCCGCTAAAACAAATCAGATTAGCAAAAAAAAGTTTCTTTTTGTTAACTGAGGAAAGTTCTATACTAACTGTTAAAGTCTTAAACTTTTAGGAACTGGCGTCTCGTATTTTTATGCACATTTATCATGTGATTTCTTATATTAGGTGATTGTGAAAAATGTGGATTCTGAGATACAAAGAGTCGGCCAAGTTGTCGCTCTTGATCCTCCTAACGCTGATGATGTCTCAAAAACGGTGATTCGTTGTCGGGTGATTCGTATGAAATGGTTGTATTTCCTTCAGTTAGTTTCCCTTTAGTTCACCATGCATCATTGGCTACACAAGTTGCTTATGTTTCACCTCTATTAGCGTTTAATCTCGGTTTGCATACTTCGTGCTTGAGATTGCTTCTTCACCGTGGAGAAGATAAATTAGCTTCTTTATTTGAGGTTAAGCGAGAGAGTGAATATAATGGGGAAGAAAGCGAGGGCTTTTCTGTAAATCTAGATATTAAACCTTTGACTGAGTTACCGGTATGCGTCACATTTAAGGGTAGCGTTTGTGAAGATACCAGAATGTGGTACTATTGGATCTCTTGTTGGAAGTTCGTCTATTGAAGCTCAAGATCGTCAAGAAAAGATTGATCAGGCCTTGAACGAGTACTTCACGATAGATAGATATTTTTCCAGAGGTGATCTTTTCAGTGTTTGCATAAATTGGAATTGCAAATCGGCTATGTGCATTGCATGTAGCCAAAAGAAGCAAGACACCAATCTTTACTTTAAGGTATTTCAGTTTGAGGCTTAATCTTTGTGCGTTATATCATCTTATGAATGACATATTCATGTTTGTAGGTAGTTGCAGCAGAACCTACGGATGAACCTATTCTTAGAATCAATCGCACTCAAACAGCCCTTGTGCTTGCTGCAAGTGCTCCATCTGCTCTTCCACCGGATCTTTTATATGCTGGGAAAAGAGGTTTTGCACCCTTACATCAAGACACAATAAAGACGCTGGCCTCCATTATTACGCCAACTTTATGCCCATCAGAGCTTTCATCAAAATTCAGGGTTGCTGTTCTATTGTTTGGTTTACCTGGTGCGTTATCTTCGGTTTACCTGATGCAGTATGCAATATGATAGCTTTGACCATATAGGTGCCAAAATGGGTGGGTTGAGCGGGTAACTGGTCAAGTGGATTTGTATCAAATGGGTGATCTTTGAACTGGGTCGAAATGCATTGAGGAGAGATGGGGGTTGGGTTGATCAGAAACAGTTGTGTTAATAAATTTATATTTTGTTATCTTTGGAGCGTGTATATTCTGTTCTTAATCATAATCACAACTCTTGACACGTTCACTATGACCAAAGCTGACATACTAACCAGTCAGCATTTTTGTAGGTTGTGGGAAGAGGACTGCAGTGAAGCATGTTGCTGGTCAACTTGGGCTGCATGTGGTCGAATATAATTGCCACGATTTACTAGCATCTTCTGAGAAGAAGACTCCTGCCATGCTGGCTCAAGCTTTCATTGCAGCTCGTAGGTATTTACCATCATTGCAATATGAAATGTTGCTTACATATCAGCTTCAAGCAATGTCTAGAAGTAGAAAGATTCAGGGCTGAACAATTGGATCATAGTAGTTATATCTTTTATGTTGATAATTCAGGTCATATTGTAATACTCTTTGACCTTTGTATGAATATGGAACAATGAGTTTGCCTATGTGATTAGGGTAAACTGAAATCCGTATAACCTAGTGTGGTGTCATTGCAGATACGCGCCAACAATTCTTCTTCTCCGGAATTTTGATGCTTTTGCCAATTTGAGCTCCAATGATGGTTCATCAAATGATCAAGTTGGTGTGAATTCTGAAGTTGCATCTGTCATTCGAGAATTCACTGAGCCATTTAGCAAAAATGAAGATGATTCTGAAGATGAAGGAGAACTGGAGGTAGAGTTTTCCAGATAATAATTTGTGCCATTACAATATTTAACAATCCTGTTGTTACTTGAAAAGTCATATTTATGGGTTTCCTTATGCAGCATATGAACAACACTCACGTGATCAATACTCATCCAGTGCTGCTCATTGCAGCTGCTGCTAACTCTGAAGGGCTGCCACCTACTATTAGGCGTTGCTTTAGCCATGAAGTGAAGATGGGACCTTTGACTGAAGAACAGAGAGTTGAAATGCTATCTCAGTCACTTAAGCGTATTCCTGAGCTACTTCCGGATGTAAGTAAGAAACTAAGAGTACTCTTTGTCTTAGCTTATAAGGTCTAGAATGAAGGTACATATTTAACTTAAAATGGTGGGACATTTCTCCTTGCAGACGTCTACAGAGGATCTTGTAAAAGATATGGTTGGACAAACATCTGGTTTCATGCCAAGGGATATTCGGGCTTTAATTGCTGATGCTAGTTCAAGTTTGATTCCTACTAATGGCATTAGTTTTGAGAAAGATGACCACCAAAAATCGGGTGAAAGCAGTTCACATGCATCCGAACCACCAAAG
Organism: Chrysanthemum lavandulifolium; assembly: GCA_022545495.1. NCBI lineage: Eukaryota > Viridiplantae > Streptophyta > Magnoliopsida > Asterales > Asteraceae > Chrysanthemum > Chrysanthemum lavandulifolium. Next base: position 79,586,802 of record CM040243.1, on the reverse strand, counting down.
AATATTAGTTCTGCCGATGTTGCACCCCAGCCTCCCGCCAAAGAATTCATGGACAAAGCTCTGGAGCGGTCTAAGAAAAGGAACGCATCAGCTCTTGGGACTCCCAAGGTGTGTTATGTGTATTTGCTTTATATATTGTAGAGGTGGGCCAGTAACAGGCCGGGTTGGGTTGACCCGCAAACTATTGTTTTCTCATTTCTTAACTAATTAATGCTTTAATTATGATTACAAAAACACCATCTTTACGATAAAATCAAAATCTTTAAATACAATGGTTTAGGGGTTTAATTTTGGGAGACTTTCACCAGTTTGACCCATGTATGTTTTAGCTAAAAAAGTTTATTTGATTCATTTGACACGATCTAAGTGAAACACAACCCAGATGGCCCATTAACAAGTCAATGTTTGAATCGCCACCTCTAATATTTTGTGACATCTATGTTTCTCTTTAGTTAAAATTTCTGATTTCGATGAGTTAATGGCTATGACAGGCTAATAAGCTTCAGTTGTTTGGCTGTAGGTTCCTAATGTCAAATGGGAGGATGTTGGTGGACTGGAAGATGTGAAAAAATCTATCCTGGATACAGTTCAGGTATGCATCCAATATTATAAAGCCATGTTTCATGTGGGATGTTTAACTCTTACTCTCTTCAGTATATGTGCTGCACATTTTCTTCGGCTATGCATTTGGACTTTGCTTTCTATCTAGTGTAGAAATCTTCCAAAACAGAGTAAATTAGTATTACAAGTGGTCATATCATTTGGCATAACTGCTCTTTTGTTTGTAATGTATCTACAGCTCCCACTTCTCCATAAGGATTTATTTTCATCTGGTCTACGAAAGCGCTCTGGTGTTCTTCTCTATGGTCCTCCCGGCACCGGGAAGGTATGTCATATGGATTTAACTTTTGTGATTTGTTTTCTCACTTTATATTAAGCTGTTGGTCTAATTGCTCTATGATGTTCTATGATATGAATTTCACAGACATTGCTGGCAAAAGCTGTTGCTACGGAATGTTCTCTTAATTTCCTAAGTGTTAAAGGGCCTGAATTGATCAACATGTACATAGGAGAGTCAGAGAAAAATGTACGAGACATATTTGAGAAGGTAAGTTGCTCAATCCAATCCATCATGCCAGCATTGGTCTGCTGAAACTAGATGTGGCAAAACCAGGGGAGGGGTCAAACGGGGTCGGGTAGGTGGCCCTGGCACTTTTGTCCCATTTTGAAAAGATATGATACAAAAACAATAGTTTTACAGTAACAATCCATAATTGTTAGACAAATACACTTTGGGCGACGTTTGACCCATTCTTGTTTCAGCTAATTTATCAGAGATAAAGCATAACCCAAAACAATCCATTCATATACTCCATATGTCACTAGATCATAATTGCCACGGCTAGCTAAAATGTTCACAATGGTGAGAATGAGCTGTTTTGCAGGCTCGAGCAGCCCGTCCATGTGTGATCTTCTTTGATGAACTCGATTCTCTTGCTCCAGCTAGAGGTGCTTCTGGTGATTCTGGGGGAGTTATGGACCGTGTAGTTTCTCAGGTTAGGCATTACATCATAAGAATTTACATTCTGCGTGTCTCATTGTTTAATTATATTGCACTATGTCTGTAAATGCTTACTTTGGTTTCGTGTTATCAGATGCTTGCAGAAATAGATGGCCTAAATGATTCTTCCCAAGTATGTCGCTTTATAATAGTTGATTTCTTTGTTCAAATAGTTCTTAAGTTATGCTTTGTTGACTTTCCAAAACTTCTACTTTTAGGACTTATTTATAATAGGAGCAAGCAACAGACCGGATCTTATAGATGCAGCGCTTCTAAGGCCTGGTCGTTTTGATAAGCTACTTTATGTTGGAGTCGCTACAGACCCATCTTATAGGGAGAGGTTATATTTCTAAACCATGGTTCTGGTTTATTTATTCTATATAAATATCACATCTTATGATTTGTTAGTGTTTGGCTATTTGGCATGCATCTCAATTTTTAACTTAATCTGAGTAGTCTTTACTCTCATATTATAATAGATCTCTTGTTTCTCACAAGAATGTCCTTTATTAGTCATTTTATATATGATCAAGTAATCAGAGCTTGTCAAACACTAGGAACAATTTATTTTCTGAATGTACTACTTCAAACAGTAAAAGCGTATCTAAGCATTTTCCATTACAGCCCATTTTTATTTCACTTGATTATGTCAATTTGATTAATTAATAATAATCTATATCAAATAACCACACCTGTAAAATGCACATTCAAACACCCTGAAGTATTATACTGTTTGGTAGTTTAACTAAATTTATGACCGTTCTCAACATTCTTATTATATTATTATTTGCTGAGTTGAGTAATCAATACATACAAAGAAGACTTGACTAAAATTGTCATAGACATGAAAATTGTCATAATCTAACATGTAATTTTTATGAGAATGAGGGAGTAGGTTTACTTGTTCTAACACTTGACATGCTTTTTTCTTTTTATTTTTTGATAGGGTTTTGAAGGCACTGACTCGGAAATTTAAGTTGCACGAAGACGTGTCTCTTTATTCAATAGCAAAGAAATGTCCCCCAAATTTCACTGGTGCAGATATGTATGCGTTGTGTGCAGACGCGTGGTTCCATGCTGCAAAGCGCTTGGTGAGACATCTTAGACCATTATATCGAGTTCGAACTGCTTTTTATCGAGTAAATAACTAATTTTACTATTTTGTTGTAGGTTTTAGCTGCCGAGGCAAATCCAACTTCAGTGAAGGATGAAGTTGAGTCTGTAGTCGTTGAATATGAAGATTTTGTGATGGTAAGACCATGAACTAATAATCAGCAATAATTTCATTCGTCATGTTAAGTTAGTTGTGGGTGATAAGTAGATAACTAAATATAGCAATTGTGTTCCATTCTGTGTGAAAAGGTTGATTTGGGTTTTCCATAATCAATCTTCTACAAATTTTTCAAATAAAAATTATAGCTAGAAAGAGTTGCAAGTCTCAAGTCTCTTCAATTTTATTTCTAGATTTTAATCCGTACAACCTCCTAAGTCGTTTCATTTGAAGATTTATGGTCATTATAATGATATTGTTAACGTAATGCCTTAATTATTCGATCTCAAAATTGTAAAAACAACTTATTTCGATCAACCACTCCTGAACGTACTAAATCTGACCCGTTTTGACCCACTATCCTTCCCGCCTGATCCATCATCTTGCCACCTTTAGTGATAACTACTATCTTAGATACCTCGTAATAATGAAAAAGACATCTTATGGTAAGGTTTCTTATTGTGTTGATTTGAAACTCTGCTAAAAAGGGAAATGCCCATTTTCCTAAGACATCCTGAAAAGGAAATTGGTTGTCTTTTTTTGGACATGGAGTATTCCTATAATCCTATATAACTGTCTTACTTTATATGCAATTGTTTTGTGGTGCTTAAGAGATTTATTTAATTTTTATTTTGTAGGTACTAAGAGAGCTTTCTCCCTCACTTTCTCTAGCAGAGCTCAAGAAATACGAGCAACTGCGAGATCAATTTGAAGGGACTTCTTCAAAATGAGCATCTTTCCGTCATTTTTGGCAGATCAACGCCATTGTATTCGGTTTTAAGTTCCAAACACATCATACATTTGCATAAATGCTAAAAGAAGGTAGAATTTGTTAGAGCATGTAGTTATTGATAGAGTGCAGTTATGTAAATGTAAAATAGGAAATAAATTCCCTCAGTTTCACTTGTAGAGGGTGTAATATTAATTGTAACATTTATAATTTTAGAAAGCTTTCTATTTATTGACATTACATTTGGTTGTTATCATCCTTTAAAAGGAATAAATGAGTAATGACATCAAATTTTTATAGGACTATTGAAAAAGGAAAATCAATATACAAAAGAAACAGCTAATAATAGTAGCCTATTACTCACATTGACCTTTTTATAGACATGTGAATACTGTATCATCCAAGTTGTCTTTTATAAACTTATCTTTTATTTATTGAGATCTTATCATTTTAGCAATAATGATTGGAATAAATAAAATCTTTTAATAAAAGTGCGTGTTTAGGTATTAAAAATAAGCGGTGTATGACAAATATTTTGTGACAAAAAGAAAATCATTGTATTGAAATCTCAAGTTAACTAATAAGCAATAACTGTCTTTGTAAGAATGGTTTTAAGTGGCTAAAATCATTTATTTGCCTAAGAAATGCAACTCATTAACTTCACATGATCTACCTAAAAATGAATATCCAAAATGCTTCATTCAGTTTCTTACTAACGGATCTACGGTGTGTTTTCGAGTTAGTTTTGTAGGAGAAAAGAAAGAAATGAGTATCAATTTTTTTTTTCTATTCACTTAAGGTGCTGGGTCACTCCTAATCAGCCACTTTATTCATTAGTTATATAGCCAATAAGTTAATTTTTTAATAATATTTGCAATTAGCCCCCTTTATTCCCATTGAAATTTCTAAAAACTATCAAAATAAGTTTACTTGTCAAGTATTTTTTTTTTCTAATTTAGCTTAGTTCCTAATTATTGTGATGTTAAGTTGAATCATAATTTAAGTAATATAGATTATTTTTGGAACAATATTTAATGTTATAACTTTTACGTTAAGTTCGGCCCCTCTTAACTTCAAATTCTAGCTCCACCTTTGGTTCTTTTGTTCGAACAAAGAATATACAAACTCGTGTAAAACCGTATTTTACTTTATTTGTACAAGGGTAAAAAAAATAAAAAGATTGCAACTAAAAGTGATCAAATGACAGAAATGAAACTTATTTGTCACAAAAAATAAAAAGATTGCAACAACCTTTTCCACTCGTTGTATTGTATCAAGCGAGAAAAAACGCTTTTTCTTTTTGCATTTGTTGAGGTGGCCTTAAGAAAGCCTGCTTCATCTAGGTAGGAAAAGGAGTAACGTTTTAGACTAATGAATTAATGATGTATATAAACTTTGAGAATCATATTATTTCTCTTATTACTAATCTTAATAACAATGTTCGAATATCATAATTATCACTTATATAAGGCACTGGATAAATGCAATAATATAAAAAAAGGAGAATGTTGTAATATATTTATGATATCAAATACATAAGCAATTCAAAATAATAATCATAAACATACATAGCTTTCAAAATCTAAGCACAATTATTTTCATTATTGATGCTACCAAAATCCGCATGGTCGTCTAGGTGATGACTTGCCCATTTGACTAAGCTTGACCTTGACCTTCGGGTGTTCGGTAACAGTGCTGCAAAGACAAATAAACCTCGTTAGAGAGGTCCCCGGGCTGAGCCCGAGGGAACCCCCTCCGACGATCAAGTCAGATCATAGATATACATAATGTATTTTAAAGTACAGAGTTATAAGATAGAGAGATACAAGTAGAGTTGTGAGCTAGGTGTGAACCAAGCTGCCTTGATGAAATGACCAGACCATTCCTTTTATAGGAGAACAAGTATAGTTCCAAGTTAATACTCAGTCGATAAGGCTTGTGCAAAATATTGTGTTAAGATTTGATTCCAAAAGAATATCTCCCAAATCAGATATGATCTTATCTTGCTGCAACATGGTTGAGGTGTAGGATAGATGCATTGTACTTATCTGATTTCAACCATTTTAGTTCATGTCAGATACTAAATGTTCCATTCCAACTTTCTAGTTCATTTGCAAGTGGTTGACAAAGACTTCTTGAACTTCTTTACATCATATAATAAGGGTAATATCATCAAGCCCCCAAGTTCATATAGGTGGAGTGTAAACGTAGTCTGTGTGAACTTTAGTGAGTTGAGTGTATCTTCTACTTGTAAAATTTTGAGTAGACATGAAGTTATTCAATAGCTAGTGGAGTAACCTGTTCGAGTTGATAGAATACCTTATAGCCACAAGTTCGCTTCTATGTGAGAATTTGATCCAGCAACGAAACCAAAGATGATATAACCGATAATGGCAAGAGGGTTAAAGACACGAGAGTGCACTAGTGTTGAAGAAAAAACTAATGGAAACACCACCCAACCAGTATAAATATTCAAAACCACAAAAGTACTTCCATGTGAGACATTGCTAAAGAGTTCCACATGAAGATGCAAGTGATGTAAATGTTAGTAGTTGATACCCGTTTCTCAAAGCTTAAATAATAGTTTTCATAAGGTAATGCAACACTAATGTGTTGAAAAACAACGTGATGATAACTAAGAAAGACCTTTTACAATTGTTTGAAGACACATAATGTGATTGAGGTAAAGTGTTCTAAGGATGAGATCATATCAATATGATTTAATGTAACATGTATGAACTCTTCGTGTTATATTATGTTTCGGTTTCATGGCATATGCAACAAGTCATATTTCGACACGTGTCCATGCTGTTGCTCAGTTGGTAGTTGGGAGATGGATATTTAATGTTTGCATTAAATGACCCCAACTACCGCTTAATATAAATGTGGTGAAATGAAAAATTTAATGTGGTATTAAATATCCATCTCCCCAACTACCGGTTGTGATTGAGTTGAGGTTGAGCGGTTGAGCGATTGTTGCATTAAATATCCCCATCTCCCCACCATCGTTAATATAATGTGGAATTAAAGATCGATGCTCAAGCGATCAGCGCTTTCAATCAATCGCTCAATGCCGACTCAACCTTTCGACTTTTACCAAATTTTTCAATAGATATATATTAGAGCGGAAAATTATTGAAAGCCGATTCTCGTCCATAACATTCATATGGAAAATTTGTGTTTCTTGTCTTTGAAGATGGCAATAGTTATGGTGTTTGCTAAAAGAGATATTAGATATCTTGGGTTAGTTTCATTTGTGAAGAAAAGTTGAAGATTAGCAAAGGATGCGAGTTAGGTTTTCATACAAAATGCCACCACGGTCCGGTCCGCATAGTGATGACGATGATGTTGAATTTTTGTTATGAAGTTTGTAAACCAAGCATGCATTGCCTAAACTTTTAATCAAAATGATTGTCCAACAGTTCAAAGGTAAATCCATCTTCTTCTAATGATTTTGATGTTAATGATCCCTTATTTCGTAATGATTTTGATCCCCAATGTGGATAATCATTCGGAAATACCACAAAACGAACCTTTTGACAATTTCAACCAATCTAACAATGAATGTGCCAATATGTATATAAACCAACAAAAAATGATCAAATTATGCTTAAATGGCAAACAACAAATAATTTGAAAATATGCCTCCTCGCCCGATCCACCAAGTCTTGAAACTAAGATACCAAATACATTGAAATACAACAACGACTCATAATCCTCGAAAGGGTGATGAATTTGATAGTAAAGAATTATGCATGTTTGCAATTGCTAAAAAAGCTATCAAAGATGGATTTGAATTTAAGGCTAGGAAAACAAATAAGTCTAGAGCGATGTAATTTGTGTGCAAGATGGGTGCAAATGGAAGATCTTGTCGGTATGAACAAATCGGTGTAAAATGGAGGTTAGGAAGAGTATACGATGTTACACTTGTTCAAGAACACAAATTCACCTAATCACCGTAATGCTACCAAAAACTTTTGGGACATTTACTCGAACCCAAAATGAAAGATAGCGTCAATTTATACCCCAAAGGACATAATGGAAGATATTAGTCAAGAGTATAAAATTGACATTTCTTATAAGAAAGCATGGGTGGAAGAAACCGAGCTTTGGAATTGGTAAATGGTTGCCCTAACACTTCGTTTGAAGCGATTGCCATTTATTGTCATAATTTAAAGATGAAGAACGAGTGCAGTAACATATTGATCCCAAGATGAAGGACACTTTAAAATATGTTTTATAGCATTTGGTGTTGCGTATGCATTTGTATTTATTTTTTTTTTCCTTTTATGTTTTGTATTTATTTTTCTAATATATTATCGTTGTACTAATAATTTATACATAAAGCAGTTCGGAGTTTCTTACGGTATATCGACGTTGCTTATAATTGATGCAAGACATCTTAAAGGAAGTACCTTGGGACAAATTTGCTTGTCGTTGGAATGGATGGTAACAATCAAATTATACCTATTGCTACCGGTGTTTGTCAGTGGGCAGGAGGCATGGACATGGTTCTTGTCCAAATTGAAAGAATGCATGGGGAACGACCAGGTTTGGCTATTATATCGGATAGACATTATTCTATTGGACAAGCGTAACACGGTCTTCCCAATTCATTTCATGGTTCTTTATTGTAGACATTTGATGATGAGCTGCTGTTTGAGCGGTAGTAAAAGTTAAAGGCAAAATATTGGAAAACATGCAAAGCTTACACATGGGAAGAATTTGATAGAGCGATTTGGATATTAGGGTATATAGAAATGGTCGACACAACAAACTTCTTCAAGTGGGTTTGATAAATGGTCTAGGCACATTGCCTTTGGTAATCGGTACAACTACATGACAAGCGGTGCGGTCAATAAATGCATTAACAAGGGATGTGAGAAAAGTACCAATAACAATGCTTATGGGTGGTCTGAAAGCTTTTACAGTGGTTTTGTGACCGTCGACACAAATATCAACGTAATGTACTTTTTAAAATATGTTTTCTTTTTCCTTATTAGTCAATATAAGATGAAGAACATTATGTTATTTTATCTTGTAAAAATTATTCGGATGCAGGAGAACTTAGTGATTGGTTTCGCGAAAGTTAGGGAGAATGTTGAAGAGCGTTAAGCGGGTTGTGTAGGATTGAGCAGTTTAAAGCGTACATGGTAGATGATCATCGAAAACAACATGGTCGATCTAGTTAGTAATTCATGTACTTGTCGTGAAATGGCAACTTTCCAGGCATACCATGTGGTCATGCGATAGCGGTAACTAACTTCTTAGATTGTCGATTGTAATAATTTGGCTTTTGATTGGTTCAAGAAAACAACACCTTTGGAAGGTGCGTACAAGGATTGGTTTATCCATGGGAGAAATGTCAAGTTAGGAACTTCTAATGGCTTGCAAGTTGTGAAGCCACCATCTTTGGTAGTCGTCAATCTGGAGACCCAAAACAAATATCGTATAAGATCTCAGGAGAGGAACTAACCGGTAAGGTGTTCGAGGTGCCAATCCGTTGGACACAAGCGAACAACATCTGAGGAACCATTGCCAAAGCGATAAGTGAATAAAATTTGTATTCAAAAACACAATTTTGCTTGGTATAACTAAGAAGAAAATCTCACAAATGTTGAAACTTTGTAGGAAATGTATCTAACGGAGAGGAAGCTCAAGTAGAACTACCATCGTTGGAGATTGATATGGTGCAAAGCTTTGATCCTATTAACTTGGTGACCGTAAGATCAACTAGCGGAAACCTTTGATGGGTTGTTAGTTTCCTTTTTCGTTGATACGGAATCATGTAAGATGCTTTTGTTTTTGTTTAGTTTGAATATGTACTAGTGTAAAACAATCTATGGGTGCATTGGATTATAACCGGGATGTAACACGCAATGTACTTGTTTAGTTTGACTATGTTAGGCGGCAATGTTGAACCTTGTTTACTCTGCTTATTACTACTCGATCTAACAATCCAAGAGGAATAAGAAACAATTTAGAAACATACAAACGACAAAATATGTCTGAGAAATTAGGTGCCAAAGTTAGCCGGAGGATACATACATTCATACAATATTGACCAATAGACCACAAGTTATTTGCGACAAAACACAAAAGTGGCCATACCATGCGGGCGTGTTTAGACCCATAAACCATACAATTGTTTACAAATTCGACACTAAATGTTTAACAAAACAAGCACATAAAACATTCACCACATGGATCTTGTGCTTGTAATAAAACCTAACCATTCTTTCACGATGCGCCAATGCAGCTGAAGCTGGATCATCCGCATCCAGCGGTTTGCCATTCCCAACACATACATTATACGCCCGGTTAAGTGTGATTTTTACATCGCATAGGGACGAGTTTAACACATACAATATCATAACAATATTCATAACTTTCAAAATATTAACTACTATAACTCAACTTCTCCATAGCCTCCCGAACACCTCAAAAAAGCCTTGATCCCGCGTTCCTCCGCATACCATCTCGTCCTATTATCCATAACCAGCCCTGTCCAAACCACAACTCTTTTGGGAATTCGAAAATAAACATTATCAAACACCCTAGGTCATGACATGATTAAAAACACCAAACTCGGATCCCGCATACTCACTAGCGCATTCCACAATCATTGACATACCTTCTATTATAACTCGTATCACTATAATTAAAAACATTCTTAATTAATTAACAATCTCGCTACAATGACTAAAACCAATAGTATATTGCAGATTAACGCCAGTCTTACACCAAACCCCTAATTTACTTTCAAAATATTCCCTAACACAGCATTTACGCTTGATTCAGTGTGATTTTCTGATCGCCAATGCAGCTGAGCGGACACCTACTATAACAATATTAACCTAATGTTCTTGCTAAACTAGTAAACATGTTTTACGTTTCACATTCTGATTATATCAATCGAATTAGACACCATAAAAATCCACTACTACACCTATTTTCGTTCAAGATTACATTCATACTAACATCACAAATAGTACATTAAAAGAAGATGGAACGGAATAAGAAGATGCGAAGCACAACATCATCATACAATCCATACAGCAGGAACATTCAGCATTGTTAAAGTAATCCTAGGTCATAGGATCAATTCCATCTTCAAAACTTGCCTCTTGCAACTTACAGGCCTAGTCTCTAGACATTTCCTCACACTCAAATAGAATGGACGAGTCTCGGGATCATATCTGAGTCCTTGTCGTAAAATGTAACTCGGCCGGTGCGGATATGATACCTGACTAGGGACCAATGTGTTTGGCTCATTTATGGGAATGAAAACTCTTTCAATCACTGACCCGAGGTAAGTTTCTTTAGTTGCGTGCAGACGGGCATCCGTCCGTTCATGATCGTAATGGTAGAAGCGACACCATAGACCATCCATATCGATGTGCATACCACATGTAGCTTATCGAACATCAATGTCTGTGGGTAAAACAAATTGACATATATATGATCATTTATAAAAAAGCATGCTTTTCATTTCTCTACACATGCTAGATATCAAGTAAGATAGTGTTCTGAGACAAGCATCATTGCCACCTTCCTACTTTTAGCTACGCTAAAACCCGTCCCATGGCGGCGTAACATGTACAATGGCTTACACCACCCGTTGCTACGTCGTCGGCAATAATTACAGAAACTCAAAATAGAGTTGGATCAAAATACTTCAAGTAAATTAGGCATCTTAGCATAACATCACCAAATTCACAAAATCATTTCTCAAATGATATCACTCTGGTTCAAAATATTGTTGAGTACAAGAAAAATGAAGTGAATCAAGACTTGTAAAATCTGTCTTGCTAAAAGCATCAAAGTCATGAATAATATACTCTTCTCTGTGGCTACACTACAATTTTTTAATAATGTCATTTGAAAAATTTAATGGATTTGGTGGATGCTATACTAAAATACCTAAAGTGGTTAAAGTAAATGATGGATTAATGATACTTATATCTAGTATCTCATAACACTAAAATGTAAAAATTACTTATAATGATGGTATAATTGAGATGACACTCGATACTAGTCATGGAGGTTTCATCCTTGTAAATGGCCATGTGAACTAGTTGTGCTCAACTAAGAGCATAGTTGCATTATACAATAAAGAATAAGAATACTTTAAACTTTAAAAATGTTTGAAAGTTTGATTGTCATAAATTGGTGCTTGAGGATGTCACACACTTTATGAAATATTATGTGGCAATATCAAGATATTTTGAATGCACACATACAAGAACTTCAAGTTGAATTCTTGAAATAAGTATTCTCAAAATTCCGATAGATCAAAGTTAGTTAAATTATGTCAACAAGTATGAGTGTCATTACTTGAGGCATAGAGCGACGAGTTTGGCTATTATATCGGATAGACATTATTCTATTGGACAAGCGTGTAACACGGTCTTCCCAATTCATTTCATGGTTCTTGTTGTAGACATTTGATGATGAGTGCAGTTTGAGCGGTAGTAAAAGTTAAAGGCAAATATTGGAAAACATAAGCTTACAGCGGAAGAATTTGATAGACGATTTGGATATTAGGGTATATAGAAATGATGCGACACAACAAACTTCTTGGTGGGTTTGATAAATGGTCTAGGGCACATTGCTGGTAATCGATGCAACTACATGACGGCAGTGCGAGTCAATAAATGCATTAGGATGTGAAAAGTACGATAACAATGCTTATGGGTGGTGACTTTTAGCGGTGGTTTTGTGACCGTCGACACAAATATCAACGTAATGTACTTTTAAAATATGTTTTCTTTTCCTTATTAGTCAATATAAGATGAAGAGAACATTATGTTATTTTATCTTGTAAAATTATTTCGGATGCAGGGAGAACTTAGTGATTGAAATTGCATGAAAGTTAGGGACAAAATGTTGAAGGCGTTAATGGGTTGTGTAGGATTGAGCAGTTTAAGCGTGGTAGATGATCATCGAAAACAACATACTGTCGATCTAGTTAGTAATTCATGTACTTGTCGTAAATGGCAACTTTCCGGCATACCATGGTCGTCGATCATGATAACTGACTTCTTAGTTATCGATTGTAATAATTTGGCTTTTGATTGGTTCAAGAAAACAACACTGGAAGGTGCGTACCAAGGATTGGTTTATCATGGGAGAAATGTCAAGTTGGGAACTACGATGGCTGCGAGTTGTGAAGCCACCAATCACGGTAGTCGTGTCTGGAAGACCCAAAACAAATATCGTATAAGATCTCAAGGAGGAACTAACCCCTAAGGTGTTCAAGGTGCCAATCCGTTGGACGACGAGCGACATCTGCGGGGAACCATTGCCAAAGAAAAGCGATAAGTGAATAAAATTTTATTCAAAAACACAATTTTGCTTGGTAACTAACGAAGAAATCTACAAATGTTGAAACTTTGTAGGAAATGTATCTAACGAGAGGAAGCTCAGTAGGAACTACCATCGTTGGAGATTGATATGGTGCAAAGCTTTGATCCTATTAACTTGGTGACCAAGTAAGATCAACTAAAACCTTTGATGGGTTGTTAGTTTCCTTTTTTCGTTGATACGGAATCATGTAAGGCGCTTTTGTTTTTGTTTAGTTTGAATATGTACTAGTCGTAAAACAATCTATGGATGCATTGGATTATAACAGGATGTAACACGGCAATGTACTTGTTTAGTTTGACTATGTTAGGCGCGTTGAACCTTGTTTGCTTCACGCTTATGTTGCACTACTCGATCTAACAATCCAAGAGGAATAAAAAAATTTAGAAACATACAAGCGACAAAATATATCTGAAAAATTAGGTGCCAAAGTTAGCAGGGAGGGATACATACATTCATACAATATTCGGCCAATAGACCATACAAGTTATTTAGCAATGAAACACAAAAGTGGCCATACCATGCGGGCGTGTTTAGACCCATAAACCATCAATTGTTTACAAATTCGACACCTAAATGTTTAACAAAACAAGCACATAAAACATTCGATAACATGGATCTTGTGCTTGTAATAAACCTAACCATTCTTTCACGATGCATGATGCGACTGGCGGATCATCGCATCCAGCGGTTTGCCATTCCCAACACATACATTTATACGCTGATTGAAGAGTGTGATTTTACATACGCATAATAGGGCGAGTTTAACTTTGCAATATTCATAACAATATTCATAACTTTCAAAAATATTAACTACTATAACTTCGACTTCTCCATAGCCTCCCCAACACCTCAAAAAGCCTTATGATCCTCGCGTTCACTCGCATACCATCCGTCCTATTATCCCAAGAGCCCTATCAGACTTCAACACACTAACTCTTTTGGGCAATTAAGAAAATAAACATTATCAAACACCCTAGGAGTCATGACATGATTAAAACACTCAAACTGGATCCTTCTTATACTCCCTAACGCATTCCACAATCATTCGACATACCTTCTATTATAACTCGTATCACTATAATTAAAAACATTCTTAATTAATTAACAATCTCGCTACAATGACTAAAACCAATAGTATGTGCACCGATTCGCCACCGTCTCACTTTATAAACCCCTATTTACTTTCAAAAATATTCCTTTGTACATTTATCGCTTGATTCAGTGTGATTTTTACGATGCGAATGCGGCTGAGCCCGGACACCTACTATAACAATATTAACCTAATGTTCTGCTAAACTAGTAAACATGTTTCGTTTCACATTACATTATATCAATCGAATTAGACACCCTATAAATCCACTACTACACCTATTTTACGTTCAAGATTACATTCATACTAACATCACAAATAGTACATTAAAAAAGACGGACACGAATAAGAAGATGCGAGCCACACCACAATCATCGTACAATCCACCCTTTGGGAACATTCATAGCATTGTTAAAGTAATCCTATAGGTCATAGGATCAATTCCTTATCTTCTCAAAACACACCTCTTGCAACACGGAAGCCTAGTCTCTAGACATTTCCTCCTTTCAAATAGAATGGACGAGTCTCGGGATCATATCTGAGTCCTTATCATAAAATGTAACTCGTAGATGCGGATATGATACTGACTGGGGACCAATGTGTTTCGGCTCATTTATGGGAATGAAAACTCTTTCAACATCACTGACCCGGAGGGTAAGTTTCTTTAGTTGCGTGCAGACAGTCAGTCAGTTCATCGGTAATGGTAGAAAAAGACTTACCATAGACCATCCATATCGATGGTGCGGTATGCCACATGTAGCTTCGAACATCAATGTCTTTGTGGGTAAAACAAATTGACATATATATTCGGTCATTTATAAAAAAGCGTGCTTTTCATTTTCTACATGTACTAGATATCAAGTAAGATAGTGTTGAGACAAGCATCATTGCCACTTCCCCTACTTTTAGACTGCTCAAAACCCATCCCCATGACGACGTAACATGTACAATGGCTTCACCAACACCCATTGCTACGTCGTCATGGCAATGAATTTAGAAACTCAAAATAGAGAGTTGGATCAAAATACTTCAAGTAAATTAGGCATCTTAGCATAACATCCACCAATTCACAAAAATCATTTCTCGAATGATATCACTCTTGGTTCAAAATATTGTTGAGTACAAGAAAAAAAATGAAGTGAATCAAGACTTGTAATCTGTCTTCTTTAAAGCATCAAAGTCATGAATAATATACTCTTCTCTGTGGCTACACTACAATTTTTAACAAATAATAATGTCATTTGCTTGAAGAATTTAATGGATTTGGTGGATGCTATACTAAAATACTTAAAGTGGTTAAAGTAAATGATGGATTAATGATACTTATATCTAGTATCTCATGTAACACTAAAATGTAAAAATTACTTATAATCAAATGGCGGAGAAACAACCAAGCATGTTTTATAAAAAGCGAGTAAAGTAAATAAAATTTACTTTACCTCGTCAATAACCATCCTTTACGATTATCGTCGAAACCGGTTAAACCATCGAAGCGGCGATCAACAGCGATATCGGACCAAGGGAACACGATTCGCCAACCGTGTGTATGCGAGTCGATCAACTTCAAAGTTAACATAAACTTTATCTAGGTTTTGGTATGGGCGTTGTAGAACCTAAAAATAAAGACAATGTAAATCATGCATGTAATGTCGTTTACGTTGACGGTTAACCTCTTGCGATATATCAAAGCAAAATCATTTCTCATACCTCTGCCCATGGTTTGACTTGTCTAACATCTCGACCATCGTGGGTATGAGCAGTAAATACTTTCGACTTGACATATCTTCTAAGCTAGTAACATCGAAGTTTTACACCTCTTCTCATGGGGTGACCTAGGAACATGTTCAAGTCTCCTCTTCTTTGTTTCGCTTTGCTCTAAAGCCCTTTTGAAGGCGTTGAATTCGATTCGAATAACCTTCAACATTTCGGCTTCAACACTCGACTTCTTACTCGCCCCTCGCTCCTCCTCTTCCTCGTGTTTTTCGACTTCAACACTCAACTTCTTACTCGCTCCCTGCTCCCATCACGTCAACATGTGGTGTATCAAACAACGAAAAAATCATTGACTTGTTGCAATACTCATTAGCAAGATCTGATGCGGATGATATGAAAAAAGGTTAACAAAATTTTATTATCATGATTATTAATTATATCACAAATGAAATAAGAACAAAACAAAATATCATTAAATTACACATTCTAAAATCAATTTGTGTTAACTATGTCTCCATAAACTGCATAACATAGTGGCAGACACTTATTAGTATAAAATTATAATGAAAGGTATAATCACATAAATACCATTTAATTACATTTTCATATGCATCATTCTTCATTTGACTCCATGTTGTGTTAACTTTGTTTCCATAAACCTACATACAAAAGTTTATAACACCTATTAGTAGAACATTAGAATTAAAGGTTTAGTCACATTATTACAATTTATACTTACCTTTTCATAGGTTTCTTGGTTCATTTGTCTACGTAAACTCATTATGACTGCGAATAAAGTTTTTAGAAACAAAATCCAGCGTATTAGCACCACATGGTAATTGTTTGATAGCAATGTAACTTGCTCAGGGAATTGATAAGGTAAAAACTAACTCGAATAATAGTCTCAAGTTTCAAAGTGCGGGCTTCCAAAGCCTTAACCCGTCATAAACAAACTTCTACCTCTTTACCCATTACTCTCGTATCATAACCACGGTATACCTTCTAGCTTTAATCGCGATACTTTACGAAAATGTTCATCCCGGGGTCCCTTTTCTAGAATGTATACTTGAAAAAATCAATGCCGTGTGAACCATTCGACCCATTACCAAGCATGTTGGCATAATCACGTTGGGTTTGAGTCCTTACAATAGATTTATAAGTTATATGGTATCTAAAATTGTCTATATGTTTAAAGTTAACCAATCAATAAAATACTATATATAATTACCTTGTCAAGCAGTTGGTTAAAATAATCGGTCTTTCTAAATGGTGTGTGTTCGACCATGCAAGTCTCTTGGGATAACCCTGGAGCCTTGTTCCTCCTTTATTTACTTTTACTCGTCATCGGCGCTCTATCATCCATATCTACAAAAGTTAACACAACAAATATAAATTAGAGGGCGAGAAACATATGAGTTAATTTTCAAGCCCTACGTTAAACTAATGATAGCAAATTTTTTGGTGTTAACCTTGAAAGCGACATGAATCCTTGACTATAGGTAGGAACATCGTTGGATTCTTTATCACGATTCTTTGTGATGGCCGTGGATGATTTGAAGAGACATTTCTAATAGACTCATAAAAGCTGCTCAAAGGTTCCCCGTGGAAATGCATTCCATTCATCAAGATCCTCGACCATCCTCGAAAATATCATCAATGATAGACCCCAGTCTTTACCATTAATATCACTCAGCGTTATCGATGAACAAACCGTATATCCTCATCGAGACGGTTAGAAGCGACTCTTCATCTTCAATAACGATAATAGATCAATTGATTTAACATGTTGACCTACATGGTTTGGAAATACTCGGTGACGGAAGGGATATCACCTTCGCCATTTCCTAAAATGACCATACCAATCTAAAACCGGTAACCGGTAAATTCATTTGACCAAAATAGAGAGATGTCCATTCAAATAGTATACAAGTGGAAGATCATAGTTATCATTGTTTTGATGGAATTGTTTAAAGCATGTAATGAACAAGACCTTCCTCGTTATCGACATAGGTAAGATCAAATGGCATTGAAACATGTGGCTTTAAACATGGAGCAGCTGGTGATCTATCGATCATTCATAAGTAAGTAATGCACTTTGCTTTTAACCTTTTCAATTTCTAGGTGAAATAATGAGAAGTCGATTGAGCACCGTCGGTTGGCGCCATGAAGTTGACGTTGACATTATGCTATAAAACAAAACAAGAGATTTCTTTAAGATTTGATTTGACACTTAGTGTACTATTTGAGCGATTGAGCGTGGCTCTTTTGGGAAAGTGGCTAGAAAATAGTCTAAAAGCGGACCATGCTTAGAAAAAGTCCCCACGGTAATTTTCTCTATTAATTATCACGGCCTTTTCGATGAATCAGAGATGAGAAAGAGTCTTAAAAATAGCACACACTTGGTAATATGAATATAGTTTGAGCGGTTGGCGGTTGGCGTTGTCGGACTATAATTCAGTAACACCTTCATATTTATCGTGGCGATGATGAACCTTTTACGCGAATGGTTTATCGGACTATAATTCAATGACACCCGTATCTTGGCGGGTAGCCCGCGATCTTAGGGCATGTGGTTGCGGCCATGGCGGGTGTTTAATACCGATAATACATTTTAAGATTTGAGCCTTACTTTTAGCGATCGGTGATATAAAATTGAGTTTTCAAACCCGTGTGCAGTTTTAGTTTTAGAAGGCGATGATGAACCTTTTACGCAAATGGTTTATCGGACTATAATTCAATGACCGTATCTTTGCGGGTAGCCGATCTTAGGGCATGTGGTTGCGGCCATGGCGGAGTGTTTTGTCTTGATAATACATTTTAAGATTTGAGCCTTACTTTTAGCGATCGGTGATATAAAATTGAGTTTTCAAACCCATCAAGCAGTTTAGTTTAGAAAGCGATGATGAACCTTTTACGAATGGTTTATCGGACTATAATTCATGACCAAGTATATTGGCGGGGTAGCCGCGTCTTAGGGCATGTGGTTGCGGCCATGGCGGGTGTTTTGTACCGATAATACATTTAAGATTTGAGCCTTACTTTTAGCGATCGGTGATATAAAATTGAGTTTTCAAACCCATCAAGCAGTTTTAGTTTTAGAAAGCGATGATGAACCTTTTACGCAAATGGTTTATCGGACTATAATTCAATGACAAGTATCTTGGCGGGGTAGCCGAGGTCTTAGGGCATGTGGTTGCGGCCATGGCTGAGTGTTTTATTACCCGATAATACATTTTAAGATTTGAGCCTTACTTTTTAGCGATCGGTTGATATAATACATGTGGTTATGCCTTTAATACTTCTCCTACCCACATAAATGATCAAACCCACCTTAGTTGCCACCGAAACCACACCTTAGTAAAATGATCAAACTCATAACAAAGCTACAAGTATCAAAGATGGATGGATGATGAGAGATGGATGAGCAGACACCACTTTCAGTATCAACATAAACTTGATATGGTGTTGTTCATCCATCTTCATCATTCTGTTGTCATGATAGAATAGCTGTATCCAACTCGAAACCCGGATACAAGTATTAACTTGGTGACGTAAGATCAACTAGCGGAAACATTTGATGGGTTGTTAGTTTTAGAAAGCGATGATGAACCTTTTACGCAAATGGTTTATCGGACTATAATTCAATGACACCGTATCTTGGCGGGGTAGCCCGATCTTAGGGCATGTGGTTGCAGCCATAGCGGGTGTTTATTGCCGATAATACATTTTAAGATTTGAGCCTTACTTTTGCGATCGGTGATATAAAATTGACATTTAGTAATTGGGGCTTACTTTTGAACCCATCAAGCAGTTTACGGCCTTTTCGATGAATCAAGAGATGAAAAGAGTCTTAAAAATGGCACACTTGGTAATATGAATGTAGTTTGAGCGGATTGAGCGGTTGGCGTTGTCGGACTATAATTCAATGACACGCTTCATATTTATCGTAAGAAGCGATGATGAACCTTTTACGCAAATGGTTTATCGGACTATAATTCAATGACACCCGTATCTTGGCGGGGTAGCCACGATCTTAGGGCATGTGGTTGCACCATGGTGGGTGTTTTGTCACCGATAATACATTTTAAGATCGAGCCTTACTTTTGGTGTAAAACTTCCAATTCATATGATCACTTTTGTAATTGTAAACATTATATAATCATTTTGCTTTCCAATGAATCGATGCAACTATTTACATTTTAGGTGTTCTTTCCCATCAATGAACTGAAACACACTTTGGTGCTGGGCGAACTATCTATCAAAGCAGTGTTATAACTTTATATGATAGCCTTGGGGCCGAAAGTTGAAACACGTGGTGGTGGCTAACTTTGAGGGAAGTCTTTACTTGTCAACTACCGCATATCTTGTTGAGGTGAGGTGATGAAAAGAAGAAAATCGATGCCAATAAGTATCGTGTTTCCTTCGGTATGCACTGATGTCCCTAAACAAGGTGGTCTTTATGGAGATTGTGGTGTTTGGTGCAGATACTTTTGTACAGGTTGTCTCATAAGCTATCATTGAAGGTGAAGAATCACGTCCAAGTGCTTTGGCTTCTGGTGAGTATTTGGTACGAATATTTACGGAAATACAAGATTCGATTCTGTGACATTTGACATTTAAGTTACGTAAACAATCTAACTTATGTAAACAATATAACCTCGCTATTGGTATGCTCTTTGTATGGTCGGTTGCCATTTACGAATGGCTTATTTTGAACATGTTATGTAAACATTAATATGCTAGACTATGGTCGTTTTATGTGAGCGAGGTTATCAAACATTAATATGTATATATTTATATATTTAACTTATGTTGCTAATGTATCATGTTGCTAGTGTATGTCGTTTAATCTACTTGGTTAAATGTGATGTGGTATTCAACAATATAAGATATAAATTGGTGGTGGTTGGGGAGATGGTGCATTTAATGTTTCTTGTGTGATTGTCGATATAAATATAAGTTAACAACATACGAAATTTCCACACAAACAATTATATACCTTCTAGTGTTTTAGAAAGTAAACAACAAAATGAATTCACCCCAAATTGGGAAGAATTACTTGATATAGATGACTCAGTCTCCGAATATCACCACCTCCCAACTACCATTTACATATGGAAACACTACATCTCAAAATAATCCTGCGGTATTGTTCAAGCGGCGAATGATGTGGGTGTGGATGATGGTATAATGGCGACACGGTACATTAGACAAGTAGTGTATGATGTGGGAGAGGATTCCGATTTTAATAGTGGGCCATGGGTTAGTGCGATTGAGTATATCAAACACGATTGCGGTATCATGATTGGTTGTTTCGCGAGATATCGAAAAATTTACCAAGAAAGGAAACTTGACATCGTTGTTGCTATAATTAAGTCTTGTACCCCAAACGTCTTGGGTGATCTCACGATGTCGTTGAAAGATGTTTGGGTTTATATCGGGTTCAATACATCACAAAGTGGTTAATGGCCGAGGTATGAAAAAGTCGCTTCTTCGTCGAGCCGTTTTGATCCTTCGTAATGTTTCTGTGTTTTCTCCGAAACAATCTGGAAATCACTATCTTAATATTACTTTAAAAAATGTTGTTAAGGTTTTCTCCAAGGATAGTGTTGCTAACAATGAAAGTGGAGTTGAAAGTAGTGGAAGTGTAATCTGAATTTTAATTAATGTAATTTTCTACATGTTTATCCATGTAATTTTTCTATTAATTCAATAATTTAATCGACTTGGTTAAATGTGATGTGGTATTCAACAATATAAGATATAAAATAACTAGATGGGACGCATTTGATTTCAATTTGACTAACGTAGAACATAAGTCAACACATTAAACATAGGTTTGTTACTACCCACACTAAGATTTCCTCACAGATCTAGCACTCATTTAGCAATGCACGACATACATCGTGGTTTTCGGATTCGTTGCCAATTCAAGTTTGGTCTCTAACATCTTTATTCTTGTCTCTAGCATGCTTATTTGCAAATCTTTGGTAGCATTGACATTACATTAGTTCGTATGTACAAGTTCTTTGAGTTGAAGGTCCCGGAGTTGAAGGTAGGAGAATTAAAATTTGGCTGTTGTGAAGGATTATAACCGGGATTGTTATCAAATTCTTCCTTCCACATAAAAAATCTACACCCGTATTCTTTTTTTGCTTGCTGTTAGGTTATGCAAAATAAGAGATGGTTATGAAATAACATTTTAACTATCTGGAAACATAACATATCTAACCTTTGAAAGGGACATGAATACCAAAGTTGACCATAACTATGCTCCTTGTATGATTTTCGTAGCACTATGTTTCCACTCCACATCGACACATATATCGATCCATGCGAATTTCTTTGGGATACACTTCTTTGAGATTCAATATAAGCGTGCTCAAGCTTTCATTGCTCAACTGCTCAACCGTTGGTTGGGAGATGGATATATTTAATGTAATGTAAATGTGGTGAGGTAGTGAAAAATTTAATGTAGTTCTTGGTTATATTAAATGTGGCATTAAATATGCATCTCCCAACTACGGTTGGCGATTGAGTTGAGCTGATTAATGTTGGCGGTTGTTACATTAAATTTCCCATCTCCCCAACCACGGTTAAGCGATCAACAAGTCATATTTCGACCGTGTCCCATGCTCATTGCTCAGTTGGTAGTTGGGAGATGGATATTTAATGTGTTACATTAAATGACCCCAACTACCGCTTAATATAAATGTGGTGAGGTAGTTGAAAAATTTAATGTGGTATTAAATATCCATCTCCCCAACTACCGATTGATGATTGAGTTGGCGGTTGAGCGGTTGAGCGATTGTTGCATTAAATATCCCCATCTCCCCACCATCGGTTAATATAATGTGGAATTAAAGATCGATTGCTCAAGCGATCAGCTCTTTCAATGATCAACTGCTCAACTGCCGACTCAATCATTTCGACTTTTACCAAATTTTCAATAGATATATATTAGAGCGGAAAATTATTGAAAGCCGATTCTCACACGTCCATAACATTCATATGGAAAAATTTGTGTTTCTTGTCTTTGAAGATGGCAATAGTTATGGTGTTTACGCTAAAGAGATATTAGATATCTTTGAGTTAGTTTCATTTGTGAAGAAAAGTTGAAGATTAGCAAAGGATGCGAGTTAGGTTTTCATACAAAATGCCACACGGTCCGGTCCGCATAGGTGATGACGATGATGTTGAATTTTTGTTATGAAGTTTGTAAACCAAGCATTGCATTGCCTAAACTTTTAATCAAAATGATTGTCCAGGTTCAAGGTAAATCCATCTTCTTCTAATGATTTTGATGTTAATGATCCCTTATTTTCGTAATGATTTTGATCCCCAATGTGTGATAATCATTCGGAAATACCACAAAACGAACCTTTTGACAATTTCAACCAATCTAACAATGAATGTGCCAATATGTATATAAACCAACAAAAAATGATCAAATTATGCTTAAATGGCAAACAACAAATAATTTGAAAATATGCCTCCTCCACCGATCCACCAAGTCTTGAAACTAAGATACCAAATACATTGAAATACAACAACGACTCTATAATCCTCGAAGAGGTGATGAATTTGATAGTAAAGAATTATGCATGTTTGCAATTGCTAAAAAGCTATCAAAGATGGATTTGAATTTAAGGCTAGGAAAACAAATAAGTCTAGGTACGATGTAATTTGTGTGCAAGATGGGTGCAAATGGAAGATCTTGTCTGTATGAACAAATCGGTGTAAAATGGAGGTTAGGAAGAGTATACGATGTTCACACTTGTTCAAGAACACAAATTCACCTAATCACCGTAATGCTACCAAAAACTTTTGGGACATTTACTCGAACCCAAAATGAAAGATAGCAGTCAATTTATACCCCAAAGGACATAATGGAAGATATTAGTCAAGAGTATAAAATTGACATTTCTTATAAGAAAGCATGGGTGGAAGAAACCGAGCTTTGGAATTGGTAAATGGTTGCCCTAACGACTTCGTTTGAAGCGTTGCCATTTATTGTCATAATTTAAAGATGAAGAACGAGATGCGGTAACATATTGATACCGATGATGAAGGACACTTTAAAATATGTTTTATAGCATTTGGTGTTGCGGTATGCATTTGTATTTATTTTTACATTTTTTTCCTTTTATGTTTTGTATTTATTTTTCTAATATATTATCGTTGTGTCACTAATAATTTATACATAAAGCAGTTCGGAGTTTCTTACGGTATATCGACCGTTGCTTATAATTGATGCAAGACATCTTAAAGGGAAGTACCTTGGGACAAATTTGCTTGTCGTTGGAATGGATGGTAACAATCAAATTATACCTATTGCTACCGGTGTTTGTCAAGGTGAGGCTGGGAGGCATGGACATGGTTCTTGTCCAAATTGAAAGAATGCATAGAACGACCAGGTTTGGCTATTATATCGGATAGACATTATTCTATTGGACAAGCGTAACACGGTCTTCCAAATTCATTTCATGGTTCTTGTTGTAGACATTTGATGATGAGCTGCAGTTTGAGCGGTAGTAAAAGTTAAAGGCAAAATATTGGAAAACATGCAAAGCTTACACATGGGAAGAATTTGATAGAGCGATTTGGATATTAGGGTATATAGAAATGGTACGACACAACAAACTTCTTCAAGCAGGTTTGATAAATGGTCTAGGCACATTGCCTTTGGTAATCGGTACAACTACATGACTTGAAGCGGTGCGAGTCAATAAATGCATTAACAAGGGATGTGAGAAAAGTACCAATAACAATGCTTATGGAGTACGTACTGAAAGCTTTTAGCAGTGGTTTTGTGACCGTCGACACAAATATCAACGTAATGTACTTTAAAATATGTTTTCTTTTTCCTTATTAGTCAATATAAGATGAAGAGAACATTATGTTATTTTATCTTGTAAAATTATTCGGATGCAGGAGAACTTAGTGATTGGGTTTGCTAGCGAAAGTTAGGGACGAATGTTGAAGAGCGTTAAGCGGGTTGTGTATGGGATTGAGCAGTTTAAAGCGTACATGGTAGATGATCATCGAAAACAACATACCGGTCGATCTAGTTAGTAATTCATGTACTTGTCGTAAATGGCAACTTTCCGGCATACCATGTGGTCATGCGATAAGCGGTAACTAGACTTCTTAGATTGTCGATTGTAATAATTTGGCTTTTGATTGGTTCAAGAAAACAACCTGGAAGGTGCGTACAAGGATTGGTTTATCCATGGGAGAAATGTCAAGTTAGGAACTTCCTAATGGCTTGCAAGTTGTGAAGCCACCATCTTTGGTAGTGCGTCAATGCGGAAGACCCAAAACAAATATCGTATAAGATCTCAAGGAGAGGAACTAACCCCGGTAAGGTGTTCGAGGTGCCAATCCGTTGGACACAAGCGAACAACATCACGAGGAACCATTGCCAAAGAAAAAGCGATAAGTGAATAAAATTTGTATTCAAAAACACAATTTTGCTTGGTAACTAACGAAGAAAATCTCACAAATGTTGAAACTTTGTAGGAAATGTATCTAACAGAGGAAGCTCAAGTAGGAACTACCATCGTTGGAGATTGATATGGTGCAAAGCTTTGATCCTATTAACTTGGTGACCGTAAGATCAACTAAGCGGAAACCTTTGATGGGTTGTTAGTTTCCTTTTTCGTTGATACGGAATCATGTAAGATGCTTTTGTTTTTGTTTAGTTTGAATATGTACTAGTCGTAAAACAATCTATGGGTCATTGGATTATAACCGGGATGTAACACGCTTAATGTACTTGTTTAGTTTGACTATGTTAGGCGGCAATGTTGAACCTTGTTTACTCTTGCTTATGTTGCACCTACTCGATCTAACAATCCAAGAGGAATAAGAAACAATTTAGAAACATACAAACGACAAAATATATATGAGAAAATTAGGTGCAAAGTTAGCCGGAGGATACATACATTCATACAATATTGACCAATAGACCATACAAGTTATTTAGCGACAAAACACAAAGTGGCCATACCATGCGAGCGTGTTTTAGACCCATAAACCATACAATTGTTTACAAATTCGACACCTAAATGTTTAACAAAACAAGCACATAAAACATTCACCAACATGGATCTTGTGCTTGTAATAAAACCTAACCATTCTTTCACGATGCGCCAATGCAGCTGAAGCTGGATCATCCGCATCCAGCGGTTGCCATTCCCAACTCATACATTTATACGCTTAGGTTAAGAGTGTGATTTTACACATACGCATAATAGACGAGTTTAACTGTACAATATTCATAACAATATTCATAACTTTCAAAATATTAACTACTATAACTCAACTTCTCCATAGCCTCCCAAACACCTCAAAAAAGCCTTGATCCCTCGCGTTCCTCCCATACCATCTCGTCCTATTATCCATAACCAAGCCCTGTCAAACTTCAACATACACCCCAACTCTTTTGGGCAAATTACGAAAATAAACATTATCAAACACCCAGGAGTCATGACATGATTAAAAACACTCAAACTCGGATCCTTCTTATACTCCCCACTAGCGCATTCCACAATCATTGACATACCTTCTATTATAACTCGTATCACTATAATTAAAACATTCTTAATTAATTAACAATCTCGCTACAATGACTAAAACCAATAGTATATTGCACGATTAACGCCATGTCTCTCTCGCACACTAAACCCTAATTTACTTTCAAAATATTCCCTAACACAGTACATTTATACGCTTGATTCAGTGTGATTTTTACGATCGCCAATGCAGCTGAAGCGGACACCTACTATAACAATATTAACCTAATGTTCTTGCTAAACTAGTAAACATGTTTTACGTTTCACATTCTGATTATATCAATCGAATTAGACACCCTATAAATCCACTACTACACCTATTTTCGTTCAAGATTACATTCATACTAACATCACAAATAGTACATTAAAAGAAGATGCGACACAGAATAAGAAGATGCGAGCCACACACCACAATCATCATACAATCCACCCAGCAGGGAACATTCATAGCATTGTTAAAGTAATCCTATAGGTCATAGGATCAATTCCACTTCTTCTAAAACACCTCTTGCAACACATACGGAAGCCTAGTCTCTAGACATTTCCTCACACTCAAATAGAATGGACGAGTCTCGGGATCATATCTGAGTCCTTGTCATAAAATGTAACTCGGCCGGTGCGGATATGATACCTGACTAGGGACCAATGTGTTTGGCTCATTTATGGGAATGAAAACTCTTTCAACATCACTGACCCGAGGTAAGTTTCTTTAGTTGCGTGCAGACGGGCATCCGTCCGTTCATCATAATGGTAGGAAGCGACTTACCATAGACCACTCCATATCGATGGTGCAGTATGCCACATGTAGCTTATCGAACATCAATGTCTCAGTAGGTAAAACAAATTGACATATATATTCGGTCATTTATAAAAAAGCATGCTTTTCATTTCTCTACACATACTAGATATCAAGTAAGATAGTGTTCTGAGACAAGCATCATTGCCACACCTTCCTACTTTTAGACTACGCTTTAAAACCCGTCCCCATGACGGCGTAACATGTACAATGGCTTACACCAACACCCGTTGCTACGTCGTCATGGCAATGGATTACAGAAACTCAAAATAGAGTTGGATCAAAATACTTCAAGTAAATTAGGCATCTTAGCATAACATCACCAAATTCACAAAATCATTTCTCAAATGATATCACTCTGGTTCAAAATATTGTTGAGTACAAGAAAAAAATGAAGTGAATCAAGACTTGTAAAATCATCTTGCTAAAAGCATCAAAGTCATGAATAATATACTCTTCTCAATGGCTACACTACAATTTTTAACAAATAATAATGTCATTTGAAAAGAATTTAATGGATTTGGTGGATGCTATACTAAAATACCTAAAGTGGTTAAAGTAAATGATGGATTAATGATACTTATATCTAGTATCTCATGTAACACTAAAATGTAAAAATTACTTATAATGATGCTGGTATAATTGAGATGACACTCAATACTAGTCATGGGAGGATTTCATCCTTGTAAATGGCCATGTGAACTAGTTGTGCTCAACTAAGAGCATAGTTGCATTATACAATAAAGAATAAGAATACTTTAAACTTTAAAAATGTTTGAAAGTTTGATTGTCATAAATTGGTGCTTGAGGATGTCACACACTTTATGAAATATTATGTGGCAATATCAAGATATTTTGAATGCACACATACAAGAACTTCACTAGTTGAATTCTTGAAATAAGTATTCTCAAAATTCCGATAGATCAAAGTTAGTTGAAATTATGCCTTGTCAACAAGTATGAGTGTCATTACTTGAGGCATAGGGGAACGACCAGGTTTGGCTATTATATCGGATAGACATTATTCTATTGGACAAGCGTGTAACACGGTCTTCCCAAATTCATTTCATGGTTCTTGTTGTAGACATTTGATGATGAACTAGCTTTGAGCGGTAGTAAAAAGTTAAAGGCAAAATATTGGAAAACATGCAAGCTTACACCGGAAGAATTTGATAGAGCGATTTCGGATATTAGGGTATATAGAAATGGTACGACACAACAAACTTCTTCAAGCCGGGTTTGATAAATGGTCTAGGGCACATTGCAATCGGTAATCGGTGCAACTACATGACTTCAAACAAAGCAGAGTCAATAAATGCATTAACAAGGGATGTGAGAAAAGTACCATAACAATGCTTATGGAGTGGTACTGAAGCTTTTAGCGGTGGTTTTGTGACCGTCGACACAAATATCAACGTAATGTACTTTTTAAAATATGTTTTCTTTTTCCTTATTAGTCAATATAAGATGAAGAGAACATTATGTTATTTTATCTTGTAAAAATTATTTCAGATGCACCCGAGGGAGAACTTAGTGATTGGGCTGCCGCGAAAGTTAGGGACAGAATGTTGAAGAGCGTTAACTGGGTTGTGTATGGGATTGAACAGTTTAAACTGTACATGGTAGATGATCATCGAAAACAACATACCGTCGATCTAGTTAGTAATTCATGTACTTGTCGTAAATGGCAACTTTCCGGCATACCATGTGGTCATGCGATAGCGGTAACTAGACTTCTTAGATTGTCTGATTGTAATAATTTGGCTTTTGATTGGTTCAAGAAAACAACACTGGAAGGTACGTACCAAGGATTGGTTTATCACTCGTAGGAGAAATGTCAAGTTGGGAACTTCCGATGGCTTGCAAGTTGTGAAGCCACCAATCTGGTAGTAGTGTCAATGAAGACCCAAAACAAATATCGTATAAGATCTCAAGGAGAGGAACTAACCCCGTAAGGTGTTCAAGGTGCCAATCCGTTGGACACAAAAGCGACGACATCTGCGGGGAACCATTGCCAAAGAAAAGCGATAAGTGAATAAAATTTTATTCAAAAACACAATTTTGCTTGGTAACTAACGAAGAAAGAAATCTCACAAATGTTGAAACTTTGTAGGAAATGTATCTAACGAGAGGAAGCTCAAGTAGGAACTACCATCGTTGGAGATTGATATGGTGCAAAGCTTTGATCCTATTAACTTGGTGACCGTAAGATCAACTAGCGGAAACCTTTGATGGGTTGTTAGTTTCCTTTTTTCGTTGATACGGAATCATGTAAGACGCTTTTGTTTTTGTTTAGTTTGAATATGTACTAGTCGTAAAACAATCTATGGAGTCTCATGGATTATAACCGGGATGTAACACGCTTAATGTACTTGTTTAGTTTGACTATGTTAGGCGCTTAATGTTGAACCTTGTTTGCTATCGCTTATGTTGCACCCACTCAATCTAACAATCCAAGAGGAATAAGAAACAATTTAGAAACATACAAACGACAAAATATATACGAAAAATTAGGTGCCAAAGTTAGCCAGAGGGATACATACATTCATACAATATTCAAATTAATAGACCATACAAGTTATTTAGCAAAAAACACAAAGTGGCCATACCATGCGGGCGTGTTTAGACCCATAAACCATACAATTGTTTACAAATTCGACACCTAAATGTTTAACAAAACAAGCACATAAAACATTCGACCAACATGGATCTTGTGCTTGTAATAAAACCTAACCATTCTTTCACGATGCATAATGCGACTGGCGGATCATCCACATCCAACAGTTTGCCATTCCCTACACACATACATTTATACGCTTGATTAAGAGTGTGATTTTTACACTTCTGCATAATAGGACGAGTTTAACCTGTACAATATTCATAACAATATTCATAACTTTCAAAAATATTAACTACTATAACTCAACTTCTCCATAGCCTCCCCAAACACCTCAAAAAAAGCCTTCTGATCCCTCGCGTTCCACTCCACATACCATCTCGTCCTATTATCCATAACCAAGCCCTATCCGACTTCAACATACACCCTAACTCTTTTGGGCAAATTAAAAATAAACATTATCAAACACCCTAGGGTCATGACATGATTAAAACACTCAAACTCGGATCCTTCTTATACTCCCCTAACGCATTCCACAATCATTGACATACCTTCTATTATAACTCGTATCACTATAATTAAAAACATTCTTAATTAATTAACAATCTCGCTACAATGACTAAAACCAATAGTATGTGCACGATTAACGCCACCGTCTCACTGCACACTAAACCCCTAATTTACTTTCAAAATATTCCCTAACTTTTACATTTATACGCTTGATTCAGTGTGATTTTACTGATGCGCCAATGCGGCTGAGCTCGGACACCTACTATAACAATATTAACCTAATGTTCTTTGCTAAACTAGTAAACATGTTTTACGTTTCACATTACTTATATCAATCGAATTAGACACCCTATAAATCCACTACTACACCTATTTTACGTTCAAGATTACATTCATACTAACATCACAAATAGTACATTAAAAAGAAGATGGGACACGAATAAGAAGATGCGAGCCACACACCACAATCATCATACAATCCACCTCGCTTGGGAACATTCATAGCATTGTTAAAAGTAATCCTATAGGTCATAGGATCAATTCCTCTTCTTCGAAAACACACGCCTCTTGCAACACTTCGAAGCCTAGTCTCTAGACATTTCCTCACTCAAATAGAATGGACGAGTCTCGGGATCATATCTGAGTCCACTATCATAAAATGTAACTCGACCGGTGCGGATATGATACACGCTAGGGACCAATGTGTTTCGGCTCATTTATGGAATGAAAACTCTTTCAACATCACCCCAACCCGGAGGGTAAGTTTCTTTAGTTGCGTGCAGACGGCATCCGTCTGTTCATCGGTAATGGTAGGAAAAAGCACTTACCATAGACCACTCCATATCGATGGTGCGGTATGCCACATGTAGCTTATCCAAACATCAATGTCTTTGTGGGTAAAACAAATTGACATATATATTCGGTCATTTATAAAAAAGCGTGCTTTTCATTTTCTACATGTACTAGATATCAAGTAAGATAGTGTTACGAGACAAGCATCATTGCCACCTTCCTACTTTTAGACTCGCTCAAAACCCATCCCCATGACGACGTAACATGTACAATGGCTTACACCAACACCCATTGCTACGTCGTCATGGCAATGGATTTTAGAAACTCAAAATAGAGAGTTGGATCAAAATACTTCAAGTAAATTAGGCATCTTAGCATAACATCCACCAAATTCACAAAAATCATTTCTCAAATGATATCACTACTGGTTCAAAATATTGTTGAGTACAAGAAAAAAAATGAAGTGAATCAAGACTTGTAAAATCTGTACTGCTAAAAGCATCAAAGTCATGAATAATATACTCTTCTCTGTGGCTACACTACAATTTTTTTAACAAATAATAATGTCATTTGCGAAAGAATTTAATGGATTTGGTGGATGCTATACTAAAATACCTAAAGTGGTTAAAGTAAATGATGGATTAATGATACTTATATCTAGTATCTCATGTAACACTAAAATGTAAAAATTACTTATAATCAAATGGCGGAGACAACCAAAAGCATGTTTTATAAAAAGCGAGTAAAGTAAATAAAATTTACTTTACCGTCCACGTAACCATCCTTTACGATTATCGTCGAAACCGGTTAAACCATCCTGAAGCGACGATCAACAACGATATCGGACCAAGGGAACACGATTCGCCAACCGTGTTGTACTGAGAATCGATCAACTTCAAAGTTAACATAAACTTTATCTAGGTTTTGGTATGGGCGTTGTAGAACCTAAAAATAAAGACAATGTAAATCATGCATGTAATAATCGTTTACGTTGACGGTTAACTCTTGACGATATATCAAAGCAAAGGAATCATTTCTCATACCTCTACCCATGGTTTGACTTGTACTAACATCTCGACCATCGTGGAGTATGAGCAGTAAATACTTTCGACCTTCAACATATCTTCTAAGCTAGTAACATCGGAAGTTTTACACCTCTTCTCCACATAAAGTGACCTAGGAACATGTTCAAGTCTCTCTTCTTTGTTTCAGATTTGCTCTAAAGCCCTTTTGAAGGCGTTGAATTCGATTCTGAATAACCTTCAACTGCTTTCGCCTTCAACACTCGACTTCTTACTCGCTCCCTCTGCTCCTCCTCTTCCTCGTGTTTTTCGACTTCAACACTCAACTTCTTACTCGCTCCCTCGCTCCCCATCCACGTCAACATGTGGTGTATCAAACAACTTGAAAAAATCATTGACTTGATTGCAATACTCATTAGCAAGATCTACAGTGCGGATGATATGAAAAAGGTTAACAAAATTTTATTATCGCAGTTATTAATTATATCACAAATGAAATAAGAACAAAACAAAATATCATTAAATTACACATTCTCTCGTCACCGTGTTAACTATGTCTCCATAAACTGCATAACATAGTGGCAGACACTTATTAGTATAAAATTATAATGAAAGGTATAATCACATAAATACCATTTAATTACATTTTCATATGCATCATTCTTCATTTTGACTCCATCAACTGTGTTAACTTTGTTTCCATAAACCTACATACAAAAGTTTATAACACCTATTAGTAGAACATTAGAATTAAAGGTTTAGTCACATTATTACAATTTATACTTACCTTTTCATAGGTTTCTTGGTTCATTTGTCTCTCACACTCATTATGACTGCAGAATAAAGTTTTAGAAACAAAATCCAGCGTATTAGCATACCACATGGTAATTGTTTGATAGCAATGTAACTTGCTCAGGGAATTGATAAAGGTAAAAACTAACTCGAATAATAGTCTCAAGTTTCAAAGTGCGGGCTTCCAAAGCCTTAACCTGTTCATCAACCGAAACAACTTCTACCTCTTTACCCATGTCTCCATATCATAACCCTCGGGGTATACCACTTCCCTAGCTTTAATCGCGCCACTTTAGAAAATGTTCATCCCGGGGTCCCCTTTGCAAGAGCGGCGCTCGGGGTATACCACTTGAAAAAATCAATGCTTCGTGTGAACCATTCAACCAAACCTCAAAGCATGTTGGCATAATCACGTTGGGTTTCGAGTCCTTACAATAGATTTATAAGTTATATGGTATCTAAAATTGTCTATATGTTTAAAGTTAACCAATCAATAAAATACTATATATAATTACCTTGTCAAACAGTTGGTCTAAATAATCGGTCTTTCTAAATGGTGTGTGTTTCGACCATGCAAGTCTCTTGGGATAACCCTGGAGCCTTGTTCCACCACTGCTTACTTTTACTCAGTGTCGAAGACACTCTATCATCCATATCTACAAAAGTTAACACAACAAATATAAGTTACGAGGACGAGAAACATATGAAGTTAATTTTCAAGCCCTACGATAAACTAATGATAGCAAATTTTTTGGTGTTAACCTTGAAAGCAACGAATCCTTCAAGCTATAGGTAGGAACATCGTTGGATTCTTTATCACCAATTCTTTGTGATGGAAACCGGATGATTTGAAGAGACATTTCTAATAGACTCATAAAGTCTGCCTCCAAAGGAGTTCCCCCATGGAAATGCATTCCATTCATCAAGATCCTCGACCATCCTCGGAAAATATCATCAATGATAGACCCCAAGTCTTTACCCATTAATATCACCTCAGCGTTATCAATGACAAACCCGTATCGCATCCTCATCGAGACGATTTAGAAACGACTCTTCATCTTCAATAACGGATAATAGATCAATTGATTTAACATGTTGACCTACATGGTTTGGAAATACTCGGTGACGGAAAGGGATATCACCACTACGCCATTTCCTAAACCGACCATACCAAATCTAAAACCAAAGAACTGTGCGTAATTCATTTCGACCAAAATAGAGAATGTCCATTCAAATAGTATACAAGTGGAAGATCATAGTTATCATTGTTTTGATGGAATTGTTTCAAGCATGTAATGAACAAGACCTTCCTCGTTATCGACATAGGTAAGATCAAGCCATGGTCCAAAACATGTGGCTTTAAACATGGAACAGCGGTGGGTCTAATCGATCATTCATAAGTAAGTAATGCACTTTGCTTTTAACAATAACTCTAGCATCATACGCCTACAAGAAATAACATATTAAAAAGTTAAAACAAACAAGAAGTGTCTACAACACACACTCATCAAGTCGCATACAACACCGCAGAAAAACCGAAGTGTCTACAGCACACTCAACAAGTGTCTACAAACAAACAAGAAGTGTCTACAAGCACACTCAACAAGTATCTACAAGTAAAAGCATATCCATGAAAACCCATGTATTCGGGACTAAGATCAGTGTCAATACGTTAATTACACCTATTTGACAACTAACCCTAAAACTATTATTAAAACAACAAATCGCTTCAACCCTCTCATTTAACGCATGAAACAAAACATGGCGTAAAGGGATCCAACAAAACCGTAAGTTGTAGGAAGAAACGAAATTAATCAAGTGTGAATACTTACCATTTTCATATAATCGAGTCGAACATCAACGGATCTCGTCTGGAAATGATCTAAACAACAAAACGGTTGTGTGATCAAAGTTTAGGGTGTTGTGTGATCACTGGAAATGATCTAAACAACAACACGGAAGAATACACGGATCCATGCACTGTTACTGTGTGTGTGTGTGTTGAGTGTGTTTTTTAAGATATTGAAGGGTTAAAGTGGCAAAGAAAATAAAAAAGAAAAAAAAAATAGTCATATCCATTGGATTTGGGAAATCTTTTGGTTGCTTTTTCAATTTCCTAGGTGAAATATTGTGGGGTCGATTGAGCAAATCGGTTGGCGCCATGGGTTGAGCGTTGACATTATGCTAGAAAACAAAACAAGAGATTTCTTTAAGATTTGATTTGACACTTAGTGTACTATTTAAACAATGCCCTGATTTGCCACGTGTCGAAAAATGTATGGGTTGAGCGGTTGAGCGTGGCTCTTTTGGGAAAGTGGCTGAAAATAGTCTAAAAAGCGGACCATGCTTAGAAAAAGTCCCCTTGGTAATTTTCTAATTATTAATATATGTATGACCGATTCGAACTCGAGACTTGGGATTGCACACATTACGTATGAGAGTTGATGTTAATAATTAATATATAAATGTTATTATTAATTATTAGTCACGAAATAAAACATAACGATAGTTAAATATTTAACGAGGTTTGGCTAACGATCGTTAAATGTAAACTACAAGGACTAAGAATGAAATTAGTGGACAAGAAGGATCTAGAAACCCCTTGGGAGGGTGTGGCGGTCGTGAGCTATCAAACCCAAGGAGGTGGGATTCTTAGTCACCAAGTTTTGAAAACTATAAATACAATCCTTGTATTCATTATTCTCCCAACCTTGGATCACCAATATACCTAATTTCTCCTCTTCTCTCCCTCTCTTTTGTGGCGGTCGAACACCCTCACCATAAGGGTTTCGATTTTGCTTAACTAAAGAAACAAGTGTTTGGTTTTATTTGTGATTCAAGGAACTAGCTTTTCACATCAAATCGCTAATAGTACGTGTGTACAAGAACGAAGGACAAGCACACTTGAGCTTGTATTCTTGGTGGTCGACTTTTGGATGGGTCGAATTTGTTTAAACCCTAAATTAGGGATTTGGGTTTTGGTTCTTGTTCAATTACCGTTTGATTCTTGAATTGCTAAAAGGTACGTGTTTTCTTATTCGGTTAATTACTTACATGTATTATTCCTAATTACTTCCGCTGCATGCTTTGATGATGTTATTTGTTTTATATAATTGTTATGAGTATAAAATCCCAACAGTGGTATCAGAGCCAGGTTAATATGATGTAATTAATTACCGAAACACATACAAATTGAATCTTTATGATTATTTGCATGCTTTTTATGGTTTCTAGGGTTTTGAATTCGAAACCCTAATTTTATTTATTATGGGTCGATTACCCTATATTTATTTAATTAGGTTTTAATTTTGTAAAACTTGTAGAAACCCTAGGATTGCATGCTTATTTTATGTGGTTAATTAATGAATAATTGTTATGTGCCATGTAATATGCGTATCTTGGGTGATAATTGTTATGCGGAATCCATGGTGGAACATGCATGTTTTGCCATGGAGTATTGTTTATTGTTTATTGATTAATTGTTAAGTGATACACATGTTTTATTTATTTAATAATTATTGAATTGGGAAGACCTCAATTATAACTAATAAAATTAGTTATGTGCTAATTGGTATACTATTAACTTCGACTTCACGTGAATCGACTTGTCGATGTATGTGGCTCATCTTCTTGCGAGATGAAAGTCCTAGTTAATGTATGCATTTATTTACGACTAAATTGTTATTAGAGTAATTATGCATGTGGCTAATTGATTTTACATATGTTAAAATTGTTTAGTTATATGTTTATATTATTTGAGTGTGTTTAATTTTATTAAAATGCTTTTTGTTTATATATTGCTTGACATGTTAGTAAGCAAAAGGGTTTTTATGAATAGAAAATTAAATGGACTAAATAATGGCGAAATTGATTGTTATCTAAGAATTATTCTTGAACTTTAATCGATTGATGCGATTGTACTAAATGGTTAGAACGGCTCACCCACTAGAACAAACTATAAAGGGTTGTTTAAGAAGTGACACAGATCTCACCGAATGGATGTCTAAGGTTATGCTTTTACGCTTACGGTCCTCCCCCGTGAGTTCGATTGGAGCTACCTAGTATAACCATTCTATATACAGAAGCGTCTTAGTGCAAAGTTGTAAGTTTCTCAACGATCGATTAAAACTTTGTAGAATTTAATCTTAGCAATTAAAATCTTATGTAAGGTTTTCAAAATATTATGCTATAAAGTTGTATGCATGCTTCTTTATACATAAGTTTTGATTACACGTCAAAATTGTACCCTTTAAATTTAAGTTTATGCCATCTAATGATATGAAACACTTGAAGTTGTAATTTAGTTATGTGAGACCTTGATCTAGATTACAATGACAAGGTGAATTATTTTGTTGTGTGAGACCTCGACTTTATGATTTGCGCTTTCTAAGTTAGACAACTTAATTAAGTTAGTTAGTGAGACCTATGACTTAAGGCATAAGATGGGATGAAACATGCTTACATTTTGCATAATTGTTTGGCAAAATTGTAAATCCCATATTTTCTAGGAATTGCAAACTTGTTTGTCAATTATTGTTCTTCGACAATTACCTATTCTATACTTTCATCACTAGCGGATCAAGCGATGTGGTGAAACTATGATAATGAGGGTCTAGATTAAAGGAAAATTCTATGGTTAATATGAATATTGACCAAGGGTATTTTATTTTCTTGAAAGATTTAATTATCGAAAATACTAAAAATTGAATTTTGTTAATTCTTTGATTGTATTAATGCAATATTAAGCCGTAAATGTAGTTTGGGCTTTGGTAAATTGATCTAGTTCATTTTCAAACGAATGTTTGATCAAGAAAAATTTACTAAAAGACAAACATAAACTCTTTCCATGGAAGAAGAGTGTGACTCAATCCTATTCCTTTTCATGATTGAGAAAGGTATGTTAATAACATTAGAATTGTCTAAATTCTAATATAACTCATAGCAACTTTAATAGTTAAGAAAATTGCACACAATGTTTTCCTTAAGAGATTTCATTACCCTGTATTGGTGATTGAATTCTTATATGACATTTTGGTTAACTAGAAAACATGTTTGACATTTTATGAGTTATAAAATTAGAAGCTAGACTAATGACCGCAAAATTGGTAAAAGACAAACTAGAATATTTTATCTAGTTGTTTTGTTTTGACTAATTAAAGGTGCTATACATCATTATGGCGATGGTAGACCCATGAAGGAAGAAATTGCATGCTCAATTTTTCAAGTTAATAGCATTGATGGATGATCCATCATCTATTGAGTAGAATACACTCTTTTAGTACCTAAGTAATTGTTACGAATGGTCTTACAAAGGAGTAACAACGTAATAGCACGCTATTTTCACTGATTAATGAAACACTTACAATGTTGTCAAATCCAGTGGGAGTATGGTGTATTAATGAATAAGACATTATTGTAAAGTTGTCTAATTCAGTGGGAGTTACAAGATTTATTATCTTGGTAGTAACTCAGATTATTTCTAGATTTTCTTGAAATAATATATTACGTTCAAAAATATAGACATTCATATTCTCAAGGATAGTCATGAACGTTTCCTTGATAATTAAGTGCTCCTACATCTACTTGTAATGCTTATATATCTATGACACTATCATATTGCTCACATAAACAAACGAATGTCATGGTGTTTATACGCTATATGGTGTTGTTCTATGCACAAGTGGGAGAAGTATTTATTGTGTGAAAGGAACAACACATACAAATATGATTAATGGATTCTCTTGATCGTAAGGTAAGAGATTAACGTTCTAATAAGATTGACTTGTTTAGAACATGTGTCAAGATCATAGCATAGACTACTTTTATGTCTTATGTCATTCAAATTATAGAAACACTTGAAGTTACATTTTAGGTTAAGAGATCTTGGCTAGATTGTAATCTCAAGGTAAATCTCAATTGTTGTGAGATCGGGTGTGGATGCTTTACGTTTCTTAAGATTGGACACTTCTTGGAATGACATAAATAAATAAAGTAATACTATCTTAAATATTTATGTATTTTAGAATGACATAAATATGATAGAGTAGTATATTAACTTAAAATTAATTAATTGAAACCATGGTGTGGTGTTCATAATAACTTTAAATTATACATGGTTATGTGATTTTGTATAGATTCACAAACATGAAGT
Source organism: Chrysanthemum lavandulifolium (assembly GCA_022545495.1). Lineage (NCBI taxonomy): Eukaryota > Viridiplantae > Streptophyta > Magnoliopsida > Asterales > Asteraceae > Chrysanthemum > Chrysanthemum lavandulifolium. The sequence goes on along the minus strand of CM040243.1, from coordinate 79,547,812 downwards.
CTTTAAAGACTTATAATATAAAGTAAGATACTATAATCATATGTCTTTTGACTTGGTCAAAGAATACTTATGTTATAAAACATGCAATTGGCTTGGATATTCTATTATACCATTAAGTTGACTTAGTTGGTAAATAGGTAGGCCAAAAGGAATATGTTTATCTTAAATATTGTTAGATTGTCTTACAATATTAATTCTAATGAAATACTGTATGTATAAGGAATGTTCAGTTAGAAGAATCAAATATTTGTTATATTGTTTGATTCAAGATAACTATATCTTCTTTTCTTCCAAAAGTTATCAAGGTTAAAAAAATTGAGTATTGATTGGATATACTTAATAAAACTCAAACCTAGAAGATTAATAAGACACCATTTTAGTATGGAATGTGATGAATCACATTGAGTCTTATATTGAAGTTCTGATTTGTTAAAACTACTTATGGAGTAGGTTATTAACGAACAAGATTTACGAACTGTTAATGTGATTTGTAATATCCCACAATAAAAACAATTTAGTGTTGTTCTAATTGCTAAAGTATTTATAGATAGTCTTTAAATTACAAAAGCAAGTGGGAGTTTTGTTTAGATCTTGAAGAGATTAAATTACAATTACAAAACACATAATCTTCTAAAGCACACTAGTGAATATCATGATGAGGTCATATATGATATACCTCAAAATGATGGAATTCTCATTCATAGATCCGCAAGGATATCTCAGATATTTGATATGATGAGAAATATGAATTACAGGATCATGGTAAACCTGTTAATCATAATGATATATTACCTAATATTGAATTGTGGTAAATTATTCATACTATGAATGTTAAGATGCTGTCCAAAAAGATAATCAACTTTGAAAACTTGGTTTATCTTAAGAGTAATGAGTTTCTTCAAAGGAAGGAAAACCTAGTGGTTTAAATCTTTGTGTAGAAATCATATGGACAAAATTGTACACGTGTTTAATGCATGACTTGTGACAAGATTATTAATCACACTTAAGCAATTAATCGTGATTGAATATTCTTCCTTGACACATTAAATATATAATGATTATAATTGTCATAATTATTTTCATTGATATGAAAATAACAATGGAATATTAAAACTATTTCTTGTGTGATTGCTTTTGCGAGGACGATAAGCAATCGAAAGGAGTTTTATGAATTCACATAATCTTTGAAAATGTACAAACGGCAAGAATCCATAAATGGATATATGCATGCATCTAGGAGATGATTCTTATGTTTAACTATTAAATCCTAGTTTTGGTTTAAAATTAAAATAAGATTATTTCTAAGTATTCCTGAAAGCTAGTGGGAGTATTATGTTTATTTTCTTTAAATCTTATATGTTGTGGATAGTAACATTCCATCTAAGCTAAATGTTAAGTTTTAGTTTGGAATAGAACTTCACTTGAAAGATTTAGAAAATAAGACATGCAACATTGGAATATATGTTTATTATTAATAAACATGTGCGGTAAAATAAATGAGTCTAATAGAACATGATATATCATTTGTAAAATGGATATGTAGAACATGAATAAAATCTTAGTTTGACACAAGGATTTTTCATGAACATCATGTGATTGTTGTATCATGCTTGAAGGCAAGATGATTTGACAACATTGATATCTAATGAAGTTATTAGAATGAATATTCTAATAGAATATGTTTGAATCTAGAATTACATTCCTCGACTGAGTTGCTCTCAAAATTCTATAGATGAGCAATACAGCAATTGTTGCGTAATTGTCATAGCTAACAAACTTGAAAGTTTGAAGGCATCAAACATTACACTGTAGATATTGAAGTTTACGAGATTTTAAAGAGCATATTGTTGTTTGTATACAATGATGCTTTGGTATAATTGAGATGACACTCAATACTAGTCATGGAGGATTTCATCCTTGTAAATGGCCATGTGAACTAGTTGTGCTCAACTAAGAGCATAGTTGCATTATACAATAAAGAATAAGAATACTTTAAACTTTAAAATGTTTGAAAGTTTGATTGTCATAAATTGGTGCTTGAGGATGTCACACACTTTATGAAATATTATGTGGCAATATCAAGATATTTTGAATGCACACATACAAGAACTTCACTAGTTGAATTCTTGAAATAAGTATTCTCAAAATTCGATAGATCAAAGTTAGTTGAAATTATGCCTTGTCAACAAGTATGAGTGTCATTACTTGAGGCATAATTCATTAACAAGTATTATCATGCATTGATCTATTTAGTATTTGGATAAAGGATGTTATGAACAAATATTATTTAAATGGAATAAAATATTGGTTATGTTTATTTTTCATTTTCTTAAATATTATATCCTATATTTGCATGTTTAATCCGTGAATAACTTATGTTATTCTAAAAGTCCGTTGTCGATCAATGATGTGGGAATGTCAATGAATTAAGACAACTGAGTTTTGTAGAATATACTTTAAGTATATTGATGCGTAGGACATGCCAATTACATGATATTCAATGAATTGAATATAGGATGATCCCAACTTTACATGATGATACTTTATGGATCTTTGTCATTAAGTATATCATGAAGTGTTTATCCTCGACTTGAGATACCAGATAATCATTATGAATGTAGTGCATTTGTGTAAGATAGTCTAACGCTATCCGAATCGGTAGTTATAAGGCTATTTTCGAAGTGTTACAAAGTTCATGAGTTATGTTTGTAGTCAAGAGAATTTGTTCCTTTGAATTTGTTTCAAAGTATAATACTATATTTGGGCCCTCGTAGGATTGGCAAGATGTTTGTAAGGCCTTACCCAAGATCTATCCGGAATACGTTGATGATTTGGTAATCTTGTTCAATCGAAATACAACGAGAAATGTAATATTAACTTATGAAATGACTTGATCCATATTCATAGTTAATGTAGTATTAGTAACAAAAGGATAAGTAAAATGATGAATCATTAAATGGTTTTTCCGAGAGACCATACTCGATTTGATCCGGGGCGTTGGCGTGTGAAGCTAGACTAACCAATGTCATTACTATATTAAGTAATATCCAGTGGGAGCCGAAGGTTTATGGATAATTATTAATATATGTATGACCGGATTCGAACTTCGAGACTTCGGGATTGCACACATTACGTATGAGAGTTGATGTTAATAATTAATATATAAAATGTTATTATTAATTATTAGTCACGAAATAAAACATAACGATAGTTAAATATTTAACGAGGTTTGGCTAACGGTCGTTAAATGTAAACTACAAGGACTAAGAATGAAATTAGTGGACAAGAAGGATCTAGAAACCCTTGGGAGGGTGTGGCGGTCGTGAGGCTATCAAACCCAAGGAGTGGGATTCTTGGTCACCAAGTTTTCGAGAAACTATAAATACAATCCTTGTATTCATTATTCTCCCAACCTTGGATCACCAATATACCTAATTTATCCTCTTCTCTCCTCTTTCTTTTGTGGCGGTCGAACACCCTCACCATAAGGGTTTCGATTTTGCTTAACTAAAGAAACAAGTGTTTGGTTTTATTTGTGATTCAAGGAACTAGCTTTTCACATCAAATCGCTAATAATGCGTGTGTACAAGAACGAAGGACAAGCACACTTGAGCTTGTATTCTTGGTGGTCGACTTTTGGATGGGTCGAATTTGTTTAAACCCTAAATTAGGGATTTGGGTTTTGGTTCTTGTTCAATTACCGTTTGATTCTTGAATTGCTAAAAGGTACGTGTTTTCTTATTCGGTTAATTACTTACATGTATTATTCCTAATTACTTCCGCTGCATGCTTTGATGATGTTATTTGTTTTATATAATTGTTATGAGTATAAAATCCCAACACTTTTGATGTAAGAGTTAGCCTCATCTCGTAAAAGATACTAATTTCTTTAACACTTTCATTCCATTGACTAATAGCAAATTAGCAACTAAACTATTTTTGTGACTATTAAAACAGTATGAACTTGTACCCCATGCTTTTGCAAGTGATACACATGTATATTTGAGATGTGTTATATATGCACATAAATTTATATATGCTTTCAGGTAATAAATCAGGTCAAATGTATATATCGTATGTAAACCCTGCAAGATGGTACTCTCATAACCTGGAGCCACAAATTGATCAAATGAATGAAGTAAACTAAAATGACAGATGATTACCTATGTAGCGGGCTAGACTCTATGAATATTTGATCATCAAGAAGCCAAAATGATTAACCCCATTTTTAAGTGGGTTAAGTGGGTGTTTGAAAAGATTTGAACACCTCTTGATTTACTTGTTGGTTCTTGTTGCTTCTTCAAGATTTAGATGAACGGGTTGTGTTATGTGTTCAAGATACTCTGCAACTTTTTAAGTAGGTCGTGCTGGGTAGTCCGAGTAGTACGCCTCATTCTATATTTAGGTGTGCCATAGCGTTGATTGACTTGACCATATCTTGTTCATTGGAACAATAGTCGCATCTTTCAAGGATGGCTGATGTTGCATCCAACTTAGACAACATGAGTCGCTGTTTGCACAATTAGTTCTTATATTACTCATGCTAAGTGCATTAGAGAGTCGCATAGTCACTCGATGGGTTGTAAAAGAAAAATCATTGATTAAGACATGCTTACATGCTATGTTCCTTCCCAATGTGGACCGGTGGGTTAAGTTCTTAAGAGTTTTTCGGACCTGTAATAGAACTTCATAATAGCATAGTTGTTACTTAGTTCAGGAAGGATTGAAACTAAAACATAGGTTGTGATCTACTTTATGAGCATTGACCAATACGGGTCGATTGAACTTGAGCACTATTGTAGCTATTTTAAGTCAATTTAGAGGATGTTACTTACACGCTTTACTACGATATGGCTACTCTCCTCAAGAAGCCAATTCACGATAAAAGCGTTGATACTTTTGTGATAATACAAGGGAGTATACAAAGCAATTGTTTAGTGACAATACTAGGGAGTATCCAAATTGGGTTTTTCTGGTCAAAATTCAATGGTCCAAAATGATGACAACATATGTTGCTTTGAGTCTGGACTCTACTGCAAATTTTTATTTTTATAAATATAGTCATCTCATTTGAGTGAAACACAGTTTGAAAAATAATTAGGCAATAATAGGATACACCAAATTTATTTGATCAATCAAATCCATGTTAGGTTAGACCAAATTATATTGTCATATATACAATATACTTTATGTTTTTTCATATTATTACCGACCCTTTGGTTAATCTTGATTACCTTTGACAAGTTTATGTCTATTCACCTCAATGAATAATTTTTGTCATGCCATAAAAGTTAGCATGATTTAGGAGAGGATTAAACCACAACAGAAGCCATGGTGTCATTCATCTCAATGAGACTATCAAGTGTGGATCAAACTAAACTCAATATAGATAAACTGTATGCTTTTACATTTTACCTTTCCATTTCAATGATCCAGAGAGAGAAGATCACCTTTAATCACTTTGTAGCAAGTAATATATTGAACATGAGTGAATATATGGTGAGCATACGAGGCAAAATTTTTGGTCGGGTCCCACGGATGGCTCCAAATGATGCTACCAACTTCCGCATGGTCGCCTAGGCGATGACTTGTCCATTTGACTAAGCTTGACCTTGACCTTCGTGTTGATCGCAACAGATGTTGCAAAGACAAATAAACCTTGTTAGAGGTCCCGGTGAGCCCGGAACCCTCCCACGATCAAGTCGATCATAGATATACATAATGTATTTTAAAGTCTGAGTTATAAGATGTAGAGATACAAGTAGAGTTGTGAGCTAGGTGTGAACCAAGTCGCCTTGATGAAATGACCGCACTATTCCTTTTATAGAGAACAAGTATAGTTCAAGTTAATACTTAGTCGATAAGGCTTGTGCAAAATATTGTGTTAAGATTTGATTCCAAAAGAATATCTCCCAAATCATATATGATCTTATCTTGCTGCAACATGGTTGAGGTGTAGGATAGATGCATTGTACTTATCTGATTTCAACCATTTTAGTTCATGTCAGATACTAAATGTTCCATTCCAACTTTCTAGTTCATTTGCAAGTGGTTGACAAAGACTTCTTGAACTTCTTTACATCATATAATAAGGGTAATATCATCAATTATGAATTTCAACGTTAATTATGACGTAGGCGGCGAGCAATATGAGCATTCACATTTTTCATGTGGGCATTCGCAAGTTCCTGAACAAACATGGCAAAAAAAAGTTCTCCTCCGTTATACTTTTAAGTATATATGAATCTATGGAATCATCATCAGAATAATAGTCTGTACTATTGTAAAGTTCAACTGCACCATTATTTTCTATCATACTATTTACTGAACTAATTTCAAATATGATTTTTGTTTCTTTTATCTTCATATCAACCGCTGAAACATCATCAAAAACCAATATCTTTTTGTCCGCACCATCTTCCTTATCAAATTAAAAAAAAAAAAAAAAAAAAAAAAAAAGAATCTTGACATCTTTGTTATCATAATCATCATTTTGGGCTAAACACATAAAATGAATGAAAATGTATCACGAGAAAGGGAAAATTAAAACAATGTGATAGCAAATTGTAACAAACCCACTTGAATCAAAATTCTAAAGATAAACAACCCTGGGGGAAATGATCACGTATAGTATCCCAGGACCCAGCATACTGGGTCGGGCACACCTAAAAGATAAACAACCCATATCCATGGGTAATCTGGACTACACTAAGCACCGGCCTCGGCAAAGCCAGGTCAGGTGGAAGGACCTTACTACAAGGAACCGCGGCCCATCACCCCTGTAGCGAAAGAATACCATGTCCGGAGCAGGCTCAGGGAGCGGAACCACGGATCAACCAAAAGAGTAAAGAATATTGTCAGGAACCACATAGTTGACTTAGGCAGACTCAAAAGAGGGAAATACCGCAGTTCCCTCCTAAAAGCATCGCTATCAAAGGCAAGAGGACAAGAACAAGGTTTGACCTTTGGAGTTTGCCTCCAAAAAACGTCGTTATCACGATACGTGATTACGAGAACCCGAAAAGAAAGCCCGTGGTATAAATAGAGGGCATCTGCCACTCTCAACGGTATCATCACTCTCTCACTAAATACAATTTCTTTCTCTAAAACCTAAACTTACTCTCACACCCGAGGTTGATCGCGGAAGCCCCCTTCCGCGATGAGACTAACAGTGTTGTTTTCTTTCTTAGCAGCTTTAGCCCAAGAAACATTCACTTAGTCCAAGATTTGACCCATCAAAAGCTAACCTAAACCACTTTTTGCATTGAGCCCAAGTTTTGCACTAACATATAATATGTTCTTGAGTTATTTTTTTTCAAATCATCCAAAAAATGGGAAGAATCTTTCTTTCCATTTTCTTTCTTTTCCTTTCTTCTCTAAAAAAAATCTTAAAAATATTTTTCTTTTAAATTCTTTCAATCTATAGATCTAAAACGGACTTTTGGCTGATATCATTTACATAGGTATCATTAGGGGTGTCATTCGGTGACCCTACCAATCAATCTGGTCGGGTCAATTGGGTTCAAAATTATATTCGGTCAATCGGGTCAACTCGAATTGACCCAGTTCTAAACAAGGTCGGGTTCGGTATGTTTTTAGCTTTGACCATTCGAACCCTCGACTAACCCTACCAACAACACTTTTATAATGTAAAATACTGGCCGACCCCGAACCCGACGACCCAACCCGATCGATTCAACCCCGACTGGATCAACCGAATAACACCTTGTCATTCCGTTAGTTTCCAATTGAAAATTTGCTGATGTAACAAATATGCTATGGAGTATTTGTTTTGTTTGATTTATTAATAGTAAATATACGGGTATTTTACTTTTTTTGGTATTCCACTTCACAAACAGTGATTTGAAGTGTCCCAGCAAGCTTCTTGAAAATAAGAGTGGCTCACTAAACAAGAATTTGAATTTCAAATCTCTCATATTGTAAAACAATTTCAATTATGTTTATGAGCAAGGTTAGTCTGATTTTTGCCACAAATCTACATCTTCATGTTCCTCTAAAGATTATTCTTTATCAATTTCATGTGTTTCATTGTATGAGTGATTGGGTAAGTTTATTTGAGGAACTTAATAACTTTATTAATTGTGTTTACTAAAAGCTACCAAACACCCGAATGATTTTATTTTCGTTCTCAGATTTTGTTTATTTTTTTTAAAGATAAGACGAGGAACCTCTTGACTTTGGAATGTTATTGTCTCCAAACTCAATTGTTTAATCTTCATTTTAGTAATAAGAATGTTAGACAAGGTATGACTACTGACTAGGTTTTCTTTAACTTTTGTTGTTTTCGAATGCCCACTAATTGCTCGATGAAATGTATATATTATACACATATTGCCATTTTACAGCTGTTCTGCCACATAAATTGTGAAATTCCATGTTATGTTTCTTCTTTAGTTTCTTTGATTAAAGTATGAAATTGTAGATTAGGTTGTGCTGATTTATTGTCATTGATACTTGTCGAATTAGATGTGTTATCAGCGGACAGTGGTACATGGAGACCTTTAGAATTTTTATTTTTAATTTGGGTTTTTGTTTTAGTTCATTCGATTAATTTGTGAATCTTTTATGTTTTTTTTTTTTTTAGCATAATACATCATCCACTTTTTGCTATTTCTCAAGTTTAATTGAAGGGTTTGGCTTAAATTACTTATGTCATAATTCAATTAATAGTTTTTGCAAAAAGTAAAATACACATGTATTCCTTGATATGTATATAAGTATTTCTTGGAATGCAATATTTGCAGGCAGTTTTTCTTTTATTGCTTTCTCTTCGTTCAAGAATTCTAATTCAAAATGATATTTCTTGCTCAAACATTTGTATGTTTTTTTTGCAGGTACTACAATAAAGTATTGCTTGGGTTAAAGCTACAAGTTATAATCTTTGTAGGTAAGTAAAGGTTAGTCTCATTTTAGATGTATCATGTATGTATCCAAGTAAACCGCTTTTTGATGAACATGGGTAATGTGAGTTGAGTTTTGTTGGTACTTAGTAGCAATGTTTTCATTTACTGTTCTAAAAAACATAAAAATTTTTACATTGCTGTGAATTAAATTTTATGTTTATGACATAATATGGAGGAAAACACAAAGCTACTAGAGTCACTTTCATCATGTTTTTTAGCTGTGGTTATTATTTTTATTAGTTTCAGTATTCTTAAACATTGTTTCTTAAATTTTTGAAACACTGGAACTGTTATCTTCATTTGCTACTATTTTATCACAGTAGCATGATCTCATACATGAAAATCTCTCATACATCAAGAATAAAGGAAAGACTTCGACATAAGTAAATGGATAAATCTCTAGGCGGGTCGTTGGCATGAGATGATTAGCTTAGTAATCCTCCTGAAACTAAGTTTGTAAATGAAAGTGTGCATATCATTTATAGAGGTTGGATAGTTTAGATGTGAAAACATGTATGTGATTTTCTTTGCATTGCATCTGTAAAGGTTAGATACTTGGATGTGTAAAGAGTGGTAGGTATAGATTTTCATAGCAAAATATAAAAGGGAAGAAAAATTACACGTTTGGTCCATGTGGTATACCACAAATAACAGGTTTAGTCCCTAAGTCGTTTTAATTACACAACACATACCTATTTTTGAAACATTTCACCCATTTAGTCCCTATTTTGGGAAATAGGGACTATTCGTGTAATAAAAAAAACTATAAAGAGTAAATTACACCGTTCGTCCTTGTGGTTTGCGTTGACCGCAGCCTTTCGTCCTTTGACCAAAAAGTTGCACCGTTAGTCTTAAGTGGCAAACGTTATGCGTCGTTCGTCCTTGACCAAACGACGTTAAGTTTGACTTTAACTCCCTCATGTGACTTGCACATGAGGGTAAAATGTCATTTCATCTACCCCTTATATAGTTTGTGGTCAATACTCTTTCCTTCACCAAACTCATTAGCAGAAGAAACAAAGCCGAAAAGAGGCTTAAATCCTTGATGAAAAAGCTAGATTCTTTGAACATATCATATGTTTCGGCAGATGAATCTTGCTCAAGCTTTTCTGAAAAAAGAGAAAATGCATCTGTTTCATCATCTACTAATCAAAATCAGTTGGAATTGAAGAAATTGGGGTCTGTTGATGAGGTCATTTCTGCATAAGGTGAAAAGAGGTGGCGCGTGTAGTGGTGGATCGGAAAGAGGAGATGTCGGGGAGTGTTTTGGTGTAGGCGGTGAGGTATGGTGACCGGCGGTGAGGTGGGGGTGAGGGTGTTTTGGTGTAGGCGGTGAGGGTTGGAGGGGAGGGAGGAACAGTGTGGGTTATTAATGATCTCATAAACGTTACTACATCATATTTTAAAATCTTTTAGAAGGTTGTATATTGTATGCATCAGTAATAGACTTTGGGCAACTTTCAGCCTTACTCTCGTAACTATTTTATTTTATTAATTGTTTTTTGATCTGGCGCCTTCGAAGTGGTCGAAATGGCCTCTACAAACTCTTATATAGTTTGTGGTCAATACTCTTTCCTTCACCAAACTCACCAAACTCATTAGCAGGTGTAGCAGCGGATATGGGCGGTGGATGGTGGTGGTGGAGTGTGGCAAGGGGTTGGTGGGTTGTGCGGATCTTGATGGTGTATGAAGAAGATGAAGGTAGGTGAAAAAGTGTTTTGAGATGATGATACTCCACTGCCACAGATCTGCTGCCACCGTGGATGTCTCCGAAAAATACTCACACCACCGCTGGTAACAGATCTGCTGCCACCGTGGTCTGCCACAGATCTGGTAACAATGTAAAAATGTGTTCGTGTAAAAATATAATTGTAAATGATACGGGTATGTGTATTAGATTTGTAATTATCACTTTTGAAGATTAGATATATAAATGATTTTGTGGAGGTTATATTTGATTCAAGGTTAGACTTTTATTTTTGTTTTTCATGATGATAATGAGTTTGGTGAAGGAAAGATCTTTGGATTTTGGTGTTCTCGATGATGATAATGGGTTTGGTAAAGGATTGATTTTTTTATTTTTTTTCCCTCTCTTCTGCTAATGAGTTTGGTGAAGGAAAGAGTATTGACCACAAACTATACAAGGGTAGATGAAATGATTTTTTACCCTCGTGCAAAGTCACGTGAGGAGTTCTAATCAAACTTAACGTCGTTTGGTCAAAGGACGAACGACGATAACGTTCTTACACTTACGACGAACTGGTGCAACTTTTTGGTCGAATGACGAAAATCACGGTCAACGCAAACCACAGAGACGAACGTGTAATTTACTCAACTATAAATAATTACACAGATGATCCCTATTTTTTAAAATAGGGACCATTGATGCAACTAGTTTGAAAAATAGGGATTATCCATGTCATTAAAATCAAATAGGGACGAAACATGTAATTTTGGGTAAACCACAGGGACGAAACATGTAATTTTGTCAAAAGGGAATGAGACTTTGAATATGTTTGCTGGTAATATCTTATTTATCTTTGTTGCAAAACCTTTATGGTTTCAAAAAGCGTGAAGGTTGTGTACGTCTTTAACTTGCATCATAGCTTTGTATCTCTGTCCATTTATTTGCGGTTTTGGTATGGTTATGAAGCAAGTTGTCAGAGCATCTCCCATGGTTGAAGTGATGTTAAAGATCAAGTAATGGTCATTTGTCAAGTTTTAGCTGTTGGGTTACATAAGGAATGGTAGCTCAATTGACCTGTTTCATTTATTTGGGTTTTAAGTACTCGAACGAGGAATTGTGGTTGGACCTATTTGATTTGTAGCCTGCAAATACACATAATTTATTCATGGTTTCTTTTACAAATTAAATATACACATTATTTCTTTAAAGGGATTTGTTTGTGTATGTCATTCGATCTTTTGTTGGCGCATTCTCATAATCTACTCTAACATTAAGTTTATTAATTTTTTAAGTTTAAATGCAATTTTAATACATAATTACTCTTTTTTTCGTATCTTATATTGCCAGTGTTGAACACGGGTTCTTATCTGGTTTATTTGATTATTCTTAAGAACATAGTGTTAATCGACTTGAGAACACAACTGTTTCCTGCCATTTACTTTCTTTTCTCTCTCTCCTCCGTTTTTTACACCAAAGCCAGTGTCTCCTCCGTTTTTGTTTCTTTTCATCTCTCATCAATTTGAGCTGAATTTTCAATTCATCAAATTTTATATGAAAAACAATTTTTATAAAAATTTAATCATAGGTCAGCTCATAAATTGAGTTTCCCCTTTTTTCGTATTTTTGTCATTAATTGTTGATTAATTACTAATATCGGATCTTGATGTTTTGGATGAATTCCTACATGGGTTTTTATGGGTTTCCGATTTTATGAAATTGGTCGATGAGATTTTTAACTTTCATCGTGGTTTTGTTAAGCAAATTGCGGTTTTATTGTAATTTTTATTAAATATAAATAAACTAAGAGTGTGTTTGTTGTTATTGGGGTTGGTGAAATATTTGGTTTGGATGGATCCTTCTGAGAGTAGCATAGGTAGTAATAGTTTAGGGTATGGTACTGGTGTTGGTGGATATATGGATTCAGATCCTGATGTTGTTTTATCTTATCTTGTAAGGAACAGTTTGGTGCAATTATTTTGTTTCGACTCTTTTTTATTTCGTATTGTGTTGATTGGTTATGGTTAGATTGTTAATGTAGATTGTTTTGTTTGTCAGGATGATTTGTATAATTGAGTAGAAACTATTCACATTGAATATTGCTAGCTTCCTCAACTTAGTTATAGGTTATACCCCTCTTAATAAAAGTTGCTTCACTAGATTAGTAGTCCTCCCCTTGTTAGTTCGTTAGTGTTTTGACATGCTATTATAAAATGCAATTCTAGTCAGTAGAGCAAAATATGTTATTGTGTAGTTGGTTGACCTGTATAAGAGATAGGTAGATACGGGTATTCAAGGACAGATAGTATTGGACGTTTAGACACAGAATCTATATGCAGTGTAATTCTTAGTTCTTATGTCACTTTTGTTGCTGCGATCTTTCAAGGATGACAAACTTCAATATGTGTTGGGACATGTTAAAAAGGATTTTGAAGGTGGAGTTTCGGCTCAAAATCTGGGTAAGTTAAAGAAGTAAGTGGATCGTCGGTACTCCCAAACTAAAAAGTTTTGTAATGCTGATTCTTCTAGCATTTGTGAAACTTATTTGCAGGATCAAAGTTTGGGGGTTACGGTTCGTTTTTGCCCTCTTATCAACGCTATCCTGCTCGTCCTAATCCAAAGACGCCCGCAAAAGCTTCTTTCAATAATGCGACCATCAACCCTAATGATATGCCTTTAGAGGTAACTATTTTCGGAACATCCATCATTTCGATCTTGCTAATAACTCCTTTGATACCATACCTAATTATGGTTCCTAAATTATAGAAAATCCCATACGAGATATCTATGTGGTTCATCAAATATTTTTAGGTTATTTTTGACGTTTTATAAACATATAGGAAAACAAAACTTAATATTTTGTTAGTTTCATACTTTCATGCCTACTAGATCTGCTTAATAGACATACCTACATGGGTCAATGGATATGCACATGCATACTCTACACAAACTGTTTATAGTGTTTTGTGCTGTAAAAAATAAAACAAAAATGTTAATTTAGGGCATCTCTGTAAAGATATGCTAAGCTAGCGCATACCCTAATCGACTATTTGAAGTAGTGGGGACTGCTTAACTTATAATAATCTGCTATTAGCATTTTTTGTGATCGTTTTTAGGGTAAATTTACAACTTTTGATATATTTCAGTATTAACAATTCCTAGGAGGAATTACTATTAAACGAATAGTAATCCTCAAATGAAAATGTGCAAAAAATCGTCTCTCCAGCTTACTTATTCTTGCTGTAAAAGTCCTTAAGTTAAAACTAGGGGGACTGCCCATGTAACTTAAACGTCACATAATTAGTCCCTGCCAATTATCTCACTTTACAAAAATCGTCAGTGACTTTAAAGTTTAATAGTAATATTTTTTTCTATGTTTTTAATTTTAATATAAACACTTTCAGACTTATATTTCATTCGTAGCAATTAGTTTCAAGTATAACTAGATTTTAGTATTACGTTGATTAAAAGAACCTTTACATCTTACATTAGATATAACTAAAAGTTTTGAGATCATGATTTTTAGTTAGATAAATACAAATTAAGAAACTCAAATACGATTTAATTTATAAATTAACTCGAACATTGATAATCATTTTAACTTTGCGTAACGCATCAACAATTGGATTAGATAAATATAAACGTCAAGGATGATGATCCTGCCGCAACGTGCAGGTTCATCCTTCTCGTTATACATATACAATTGGTCAATTGGTGTAGCCCCAGCGCCGCCGGGGCTAAAAGGTAAATTTCAAAATGGCCACCTAAACTAGGGTAATGGTTAAAAAGTACTAAACTCACACCCTTCCTTCTTGTAGGTGTGAACAAATTTTTTATTTTGAGGTATTATACTTTCAAATTCATCCTCTTTAGGGTATTTTGCTAAACAGTTGGACATTTTGCCCTCTTACCCACAAGAGCAAATGATGGCAAGTATGATACTTTTTTTATCATTTGCCCTAGTTTTTATTATGTTAAATTTTGGATATGTATTAAGATAAATTATTTAATGATTTATAATTGTGTTAAATCTATGATAAAAATGTTTTGTTTTAAGTTTACACTATTTACGCTCAAACTCTTTAAAAGTCTGACAATCGTGCGAAAATTATTAACAAATGCCTTGAATTAATTCTTAGTAAAGGAGTAAAGGTGTTGGTCCTTAAAAACTTTAGTGGTTTGCAACATGATATGAGTTTAAATAAGTATACGCGTGCATGGCACGTGTGGGTTCAAATAAGCGCTTTTAACCTTACCATTTAAGTGAAAAGTCATATGACCATTTCATCATTTCATTTGTATATAACACAATTCATTTCACATTTGTAAGCGGTTTTGATTTTGTAATTCTCTTGTAATAAACTTCTACAAGTCGAGAAGCCATAACAAATCCCATTAACTAATTCTTGAGCTCAATTCTTATTGTTTGTGTTTTGGTTAGTTATAGTCTTATTTGAATCTCGTTGATTCTGTGAGAGTATATCAAGCTGGTATCAAAGCGGTCAATTCCTAAGATCTTAACCCATAAACCTATTGAGTTTGATCGTCGCCGATCAAATTCCGCCAAAATACATTCGCTTCCCTATCACAAATACGTTACCCTTGTTAATTCTTATTCCGCTTTTTTAGCCAAAACACGCTTTCCGTATTTGGCTAGTACATTATTTATTCTTTAAATTCCATTTTCAATTGAGAAGTACATGTCCTTTGCAAATGGAAGTGGGTCATGGAACTAAATTATCTTAATAAGTAAATAGTGTAAACTTAAAACAAAACATTTTTATCATAGATTTAACACAATTATAAATCATTAAATAATTTATCTTAATACATATCCAAAATTTAACATAATAAAAACTAGGGCAAATGATAAAAAAAGTATCATACTTGCCATCATTTGCTCTCAATGGTAAGAGGGCAAAAATGTCCAACTGTTTAGCAAAATACCCTAAAGAGGATGAATTTGAAAGTATAATACCCTCAAAAATAAAAATTTTGTTCACTACCAAGAAGGAAGGAAGTGGCAAGTTTAGTACTTTTTAACCATTAGCCCCTAAACTATGTGACAAGTTATAAAAATTACTCAATACTTTTTAGCTATTGAGTATTGACAGATTTTTTATATAACAAACTTTATTTATCAAATATGTAACACATACCTAGCGTACGATTTTATAATAAATATTTATCAGAATTGGAAAGGTCATTAAATTACGAACAAAATGAGCCAAATATTGCAATATTTTAGACTAACGTACGATTTTATTATAAATGTTGAAGTTTATTAGTATATGTTTTTTGAATAAATAAATAAAATTCAAAACACACCCTTAAAGTATTTAACGATTTACAAACACTACCCTAAACTTTATTCCTTTACATTTATATATATATTTATACATAATTGTATTTAATTAAAAAAATATCAAAACACACCTTTAAACTATGTAACTTATTAGGAAAACTACCTTAAACTTTTACTTTTTACAATTTAATTTATACAACAATTTTATTTATCATACATCTAATAAATATCTGGTAATTTTCTTATAAAAAATATTTCAATAAAAAAGTATTTAAATTTCGAATAAAACGAGTCCAATATAGTAATGCTTTCCGGTAATAGGTCAAAATGATTACAAATGTTTGAATAATATAGACGGTAATAAATAAAGAATAACACAAGGTCTTTGGTCTAGTGGTATGTGCGTTGCCCACCAACCTAGAGGTTGTAAGTATCGCTGGAAGGCATTTGTGAGATATATTATGAAATAGGTGGTATAGGGTGTGAAAAACAAAATTGCCGTAAAAAAAATAGATAAAGAATATTAATGTAAAATAATTAAACAATTTAACTAAATACACCACCACAATGCGCGGATATTTAATCCTCGTTTAATACCATATTGATCCCCTCAAGGGTACATGACTTTGTTTTGCACAAACATATTAAGTTATATTATTACACAGGGTGGTCTTCAGAACTCTGCATTCGTATCAAATGCAGCTAGATATGGACCTTCCTTTATTATTAATACGGTTGATGTGTGTTGTTGACCTTCGTGGTTGTTTTTACCAATACGTAGGGTGCTCACATTTTTCACAACCTACCTCCGTCCAACAAAGTTATTGGTCGTGGACAAGGGAACTCATATATTCACGGTGGCAACGTAAGTCGGGTAGGAGGCATTGTTAGTGGTAAAGCGCCGTCTATTGGTGATATGGCTAGGAATGATGTTACTCCATCTCCGGGAAGTGTGCATCCTTATAGTGGTGATCAATCAGCACCGAGTCGGGATGCTTTTAACAAACGAGACTCGTCGCCAATGATGATTGATGGTGCTGATATTCACAATGGGAACATAAGTCATGAGGTAGGAGGCGTTGTTAGAGGTCAAGCACCTTCTATTGGTGGTATGGCTAGGGATAATGTTTCTCAATCTTCGGGAAGTGTCCATCCTTATAGTGGTGATCCGTCACCACCGAGTTGGGATGCGCTAAACAAACATGACTCGTCGCCAATGATGATTGACGATGTGTAAAAAATTGCGGGGGATGAATTTCGTTGGTAAGAATTCTCGGAAGTCTTGTCAAAATGCATAGTACAAGGCTACAAGCATAAGAATGGTGACAATTGATTTGGTGGATTCGTATGAATCTAATTTTTTACTCGTATGTTATTATTTCGTGTTATTGAGTGTACTTTTGATAAGATTTATAAACTCACCTGTATTGGAGAGAATAAAATTTCTTATTTTTAGATGTTGTATACGACGTATGATACTGTAAATCTCTCCAATGCTTATATATGTGCCAATCTCATGAAATGTTTACATGTTAAAAGTATGTTAATTCTTTTTCTCTTCATTATGTATATCTGTATATTTGTGAAGGTAACTTTTCAACCATTACTAAATGATCCAGTGGTAAAACACTTGACCTCTTAATAATAGGTCAAAGATTCAGCCTCACTAGTTACACGTTAATCTGAAGAGTAAATAACTCGTCCATAAACACATGAATATCATAGACTTTGCTGGAGCTATTGCAGCCGAATGTTCTCTTAATTTCCTAAGTGTTAAAGGGCCTGAATTGATCAACATGAATTGGATTCTCTTGCTCCAGCTAGAGGTGCTACTGGTGATTCTGGGGGAGTTATGGATCGTGTAGTTTCTCAGGTTAGGCATTACTACATCATAAGACTCTACACTTTGAATGTCTCAGTGTTTAATAATGTATATGTCTGTAAATGCTTATTTTGGTTTCGTGGTATCAGATGCTTGCAGAAATAGATGGCCTAAATGATTCTTCCCAAGTATGTCGCTTTATAATACGTAGTAGTTGCTTTCTTCTTTGTTCAAATAGTTCTTACGTTATACTTTGTTGACTTTAGGAAACTTCTACTTTTAGGACTTATTTATAATAGGAGCAAGCAACAGACTGGATCTTATAGATGCAGCGCTTGGTCATTTCGATAAGCTACTTTATGTTGGAGTCCTACAGACCCATCTTATAGGGAGAGGTTATTTTCTAAACCATGGTTCTGGCTCATTTATTTCCCTTTATTATATAGATATTTGATTTAATGATTTGTTAGTGTTTGGCTATTTGGCATGCATCTCAATTTTTAACTTAATCTTAGTAGTCTTTACTCTCATATTATAATAGATCTCTTGTTTCTCACAAGAAAGTCCGTTATTAGTCATTCTATATATGATTAAGTAATCAGAGTTTGTCAAACACTCAGAACAACTTATTTTCTGAATGTACTACTTCAAACAGTAAAAGCGCATCTAAACATGTTCGTGTGATTAAGTGATTTTGATTACCTAATAATATATCAAATAACCACACTTGTAAATTGCACATCCAAACACCCCCGAAGTGTTATACTGTTTGGTAGTTTAATTAGATTTATGATCGTTCTCAACGTTTTTATTATATGATTTGCTGAGTTGAGCAATCATAGTCAATACATATAAAGAAGACCGGACAGAAAGTGTCTTGACATGAAAATTTGAAAATTGTCATCCTAGCCACCTGTCATAATCCAACATGTAACTTTTATGAGAATGAGGGAGTAGGTTTACTTGTTCTAATACTTGACATGTTTTTTTATTTTTTTGATAGGGTTTTAAAGGCACTGACTCGAAAATTTAAGTTGCACGAAGACGTGTCTCTTTATTCCATAGCAAAGAAATGTCCCCCAAATTTCACTGGTGCAGATATGTATGCGTTGTGTGCAGACGCGTGGTTCCATGCTGCAAAGTGCTTGGTGAGACATCTTAGAGGCACAGATAATTATATCGAGTTCAAACTGCTTTTTATCAAGTAAATAACTAATTTTACTATTTTGTTGTAGGTTTTAGCTGCCGAGGCAGATCCAACTTCAGTGAAGGATGAAGTTGAGTCTGTAGTTGTTGAATATGAAGATTTTGTGATTGTAAGACTATGAACTAATAACTACCAATAATTTCATTCATCATGTTAAGTTAGTTGTGGGTGATAAGTTGATAACTAAATGTAGCAATTGTGTTCCATTCTTTGTGAAAAGGTTGATTTGGGTTTTTCATAATCAATCTTCTATAAATTTTTCAAATAAAATTATAGCTAGAAAAGTAGAAAGAGTTGCAAAAAATGTAGAAACAACTTATTTCGATCAACCACACCTGACCGTACTAAATCTGACCCATTTTGACCCACTATCCTACCCGCCTGATCCATCATCTTACCACCTCTAGTGATAACTACTATCTTAGATATACCTCTTTAATGAGGTGCCAAACGGGCGGGCTGGCGGTACGCACAGGCAGGCCAGAATGGGCGACGAAAACCAAGACGTACAGGCGAACAGCACACGTTATACAAATCGCTTAATAAAAGGCACAAAACGACTAAATAAATTCCTTAAATGTAATATCTTATTTATATTAACAAAATAAATATATTATATAAAAAATCTTTAAAACAATCGTTAATGTTCAACAATTGAGAGAAAAAAAAAGTCTTGGTTGTGACTATTTAAGTTTTCAATGGGTTATATATATACCATTTCAAAAAAGAAGAAATTAAATGCGCCTAATCTTTTAAAATGTCTTGGTTAAATTCGTCTTTTTTCTTGACATTTCACACTCTACAGTCTTTATAATGAAAAGACATCCTATGTTCCAGTAAGGTTTCTTATGTGTTGATTTGAAACTGTGCTAAAAAGGGAAATGCCCATTTTCCTAAGACATCCTGAAAAGGAAATTGGTTGTCTTTTTTTGGACATGGAGTATTCCTATAATCCTATATAACTGTCATACTTTATATGCATTTTTTTGTGGTGCTTAAGAGATTGTTTTTTAGGTACTGAGAGAACTTTCTCCCTCACTTTCTCTAGCAGAGCTCAAGAAATACGAGCAACTGCGAGATCAATTTGAAGGAACTTCTTCAAAATGAGCATCTTTCCGTCATTCTTGGCAGATCAACGCCATTGTATTCGGTTTTACGTTGCAAACACATCATACTTTTGCATAAATGCTAAAAGAAGGTAGAATTTGTTAGAGCATGTGATTATTGATAGAGTGCAGTTTATGTTAAATGTAAAATAGGAAATAAATTCCTCAGTTTCACTTGTGGAGGGTGTATTATTAATTGTAACATTTACAGTTTTAGAATGCTTTCTATTTATTGACATTACATTTGGTTGTTATTATCCTTTAAAAGGAATAAATGAGTAATGACATCAAATTTTTATAAGACTATTGAAAAAGGAAAATCGATATACAAAAGAAACAGCTAATAATAGTAGTCTATTACTCACATTGACCTTTTTTTTTATAGACATGTGAATACTGTATCATCCAAGTTGTCTATAAACTTATCTCTATTTATTGAGATCTTATCATTTTAGCAATAATGATTGGAGTAAATGAAATCTTTTAATAAAAGTGCGTGTTTAGGTATAAAAATAAGCGGTGTATAACATATATTTTGTGACCAAAAAAATTAATTTATTATTCAATAAACCTCAAGTTTACTAATAAGTAATACCTGTCTTTGTAAGAATGGTTTTAAGAAATCAATTATTTGCCTAAGAAATGCAAATCATATACTTTACATGATCTACCTAAAAACGAATATCCAAAATGCTTCATTCAGATTCTTACTAACGGATTTACAGTATGTTCTCGACTTAGTTTTGTAGGGTAAGAGATAGAGGAGAAAAGAAAGAAAGGAGTATCAAATTTTCTTTTATTCTTTCTATGGACGGAGCTAGTAGGGTGACTAGTGGGTGTTGGGTCACCCTTAATCAGCTTTATTCATTAGTTATATAGCCCATAAGCTAATTTCTTAATAAATTTGCAATTAGCCTTTTTTTTATTCTCATTGAAATTTCAAATAACTATAAAAAAAAAATTACTTATCCAAGAAATTTTTTCTAACTTAGCTTAGTTCCTAATTATTGTAGTGTTAAGTAAAAACATAAGTTAAGAAATATATATTCATTTTTGAAATAATATTTAATGTTATAATTTTTTACGTTAAAATTCGGTTCCCTTAACTTCAAATCCTGACTCCACTTCTAGTTCTTTTGTTCAAACAAAGTAAAATACAAACTTGTATAAAATCGTATTTTACTTTATTTAAACTAAGGGTACAAAAAATAAAGATAGCAACTAAAAGTGATCAAAAGACAGAAATGAAACTTATTTATCACAAAAATTTAATAAGCTCGACTTGTTTTGATTCATTTCGATTGTACGTAGTTGTCGACATATAGAAAGGTTTAATTCGACACGAATAGCTAAACATGGTGAGTTGGCTTTAGGCTAGTTTGAGTGTTTGACAATTCTGCATTTAATCATCGATGGCGATATCTCTACGTCCTGTTATGAACCCGACCTAAAGCCGAATATTAATAAAGTCGATACGATGTGAGCTCGCTAATAGCGTTTGAGCCGCCGAGGCCAAATCTGCATCTATTTACGGAATGGATGTGGGATATCTTCTAATCAAAGAGATAATCATTCTCAACCGATTAAAGCGGGATCTGCCAAGGTTGAGAACACCGAACCAACAAGGATTCGCACAGTATATAAAGGGATCACACCCTCGTTTAAGTCGATTTACAAAACCCTAACTCTCCTTAAAACCCTAAAGCCGATTCTTACTACTCACGGGAGGATAATCGTGAAACAATCCCACTGTAAGCTAACGGTGTCTTTTATTTTAGTCATGAGGTTCGGCAACAATCTTCAATGGTGTAGAATCCGGAGCTCAAGGCGAACGTCCAACTTTTGCGTCAACAAGTGGCGCCATCCGTGGGACCATTCACTAAGAACCAAGAACTAGGATGACGAGCGATCGCAAGCGATTTTATTTGGAAAGAAGGTGCACAATGGGCAACCCCAAGCGAACTCGGAACAACCAAAGGTCTTGCTAAGAATCGTGGATCATGCCAAGATTCGGCGCTTCCTCCGGTGGAGCCACTCTGGGACAACCCGGACAACCACGACTACCACCAACACGAGACCCGCCGCGACTCCTTTTACTCCACTCCAATCGGTGCTAGAAACTAATTTCCAAAGCACCCAACGCACTGACGAGGAACAGGCGTGTTGGCGAAAAACAGATACCTCGCTCTGCAGGGAGTCGTTCGAGTCAGAGCCAGCAATTTTGTCTCTCAAAATTACGAAGCCTCGGCCGTCCTCGTGCGAGAGGAAGCAAAGAAAGACCAAGTCAAAGCATGCATGCTCGACTAGACTTTGGCCCGAGTTTGAGATATCTCCAGCGTCGTCATAAGGAGAGACGCGGAAGCGGCAATCGCCGACCCCGGTGTTCAATAGAATTGGGAGGAGAGTTGAGGAAGATAATCGTCGACTCGCGACCCATGACCGTAGTGAGGAAGATGAGAAGCGCACCGGTGTCCATACTAGACTCGGTGGCAGCAGAGTACAAGATAGATTGGGGAGCGATATTCCCCAGTGAGAGCCCCCAAGCACGACTCGAGGATAACCGCGTGCGCCGGGGGAGAGGAACTATCCTCTAGTAATTCCTCGAGACAGTGAGGACAGTGAGGCCGACATTGGAAATCCGAAGAAAAACCGTGACCAAGAAGAGGAGGATATGTCTCTCCCATGGCGTCGTCGGAAGGTAGATCGTTCACTGACGTGTCGGTGATTTTTCTGAGAACAAAAGAGGCGCATGCCTACTAATGTTAAAACCTATGATGGAGCGGTGATCCCGATGATCACCTAAAATTTTTGAATCAAGAAGAACCATTGAAAATTGGCCACAACACAGATGGTGCCACATGTTCAATTCCACACTGGTGGGGAATGCGCGAATTGGTTCAACAAGCTTCCACGTAGAAGCATCAATGGCTTTGAAGAGTTGAGGAAGGCATTCCGCCTAAATTTTACTCAACGAAAAAGTGCGCTTAAAACCCCATTGAACTTGCTAGAGTCAAGCGGCGCCAGGGGAGTCCACAAACGCTCATGGAGCGCTTCAAGGATGAGTGCATGCAAGTAAAAGCATGTCCCGGCATTTAAAATCTCGGGGTTCATGAATGGAATCAACAACCACGAACTTATTAAAGGTTAAATGTGATTCCCAATCCTTGATGAGGTTATGAAGCGTACACGGTCCTTCGTACAAGGAGAAGCCGCCGCAATGATAGCAAGAGGTTACTCCATTACGGCCACAGAACAACACGGGAGACAATCCACGCATCGAATAACAACCGTTGGAACTATCGCAACCAAGGAATGGACGCGACAATGACAAATATACCCCGCTTACCAAATCAAAGGAAATACTATGAGGGTGCTAACTTCCCAAGACCACCACAAATGCGCACTCAGGAGGAGGCGTGTCGGCGATGGATACCGTGATTACCACGCAAAGGCCGCACTACTAACGAATGTGTCCAATTGCGTCAACTCATTGACAAAATGGTCAAAGAGGGAGATTGGACCATCCGTCAAGAATATCAAGGAAGGGAAGGACAAGCAAAAAGTAGCAATAAGAAAGAAATGCCTAAGGACAAGCCCGACACCATTTACATGATACAATCATGGCGGTGGTCACAAAGCGGAGGTAAGTCGAGATTTTCGGGAAAAGAAATTTCATTCCCACCTTAACCGCGAACAACGCGTGGTAGAACCACTTACTATAGAGATAAGCGCGGGGTCACGATATCCACCGCATGTATGTTGATGGTGGAGCCTCACGACATCATGTACGAGCACGCTTTAAGCGATCGGCGTCTGAATACGCAACCGCTAACCCCGTTGGAACAAATTTGACCGGTTTCTGAGGGAAGATATGGCCTATGGGACAAATAAGATTACCCATCAAGATTGAAACGCAGAACACTCCACGGCATGGATGGAATTTATGGTGATTAAATCTCCTCGCCATATAATGGCATTATTGGGAGACCGAGAATTTCGACTATCTTGCGATCTGAATCAACAGCGCATGGGATGCTTAAGTTCCCGTGGAAGGTGGTATCGTTACTCTTTACAATACCACTATACCACAACGAATGCAACACGATTGCATGCGCGATCGCACCAACCCCAAAGACAATGGACTACGAATTCCACATCCGAAAGTATCAATCCACCCGTAATACCCGGGCGGAAATTGCCATCGAGGATCACTATCGACACGGCAATCAACAGTATGCGCTCCCGCAAAGAACTTAGACATTTTGCATGGGGCCAAAACACATGATCGAGTACCGCGCTCAATCACGAGCATAACCCGCGAATCCGACAAGGATACTCGCTGCGCCCGAAGAAACGGGCCAAGCCCCGGGCGTCGCAAGCAATCCCGGTCAAGTACACAAGTTGGTAGATGCGGGATTATCGCGAAGTCTATTACCACGACCGCTTTCAAATCCAATAATGGTCGAAAAGCTGCGTGTGGTGGCGAATGTGTGTTGACTTTACGGATCTTAACAGCATGCCCACGTGATCATACCCGCTACCGTAAATAGACCGGAAAATAGAGTCTCGTGCGGGTATCCACCGAAGTGTTTTCTAGATGCGATGCGGGTACCATCGATTCGAGATGGCTAAAGAGATGAAGAAAAGACGGCCTTCCACACAGTGCCAAGGTGTTTATTGTTACACCAAAATGCCTTTCGGTTTAAAAATGCGGGGCCACCTACCGGGTTGGTTGACAACGCTTTCAAAACCAAAGTGGTCGCAACATTGAAGTCTATGTCGATGATCTAGTCATCAAGAGCCATACCGAAGATGAGCTGTCTGTGACATTGAGGAGACGTTCAAAACTCTACGAGATGAACATGAAGTCAATCCAAAAAGTGTACATTTAGCGCCATCGAGGCATGTTCTGGGATACCGATTGAACCTAACGGCATAAAACCATGTCCGTAAAAGACAAAATCGGTCATCGAACTTCCTTCACCGCGCACGTTGAAGGAAGTTCAATCTCTAACGGAAGTTGGGCGCTGAATGTGTTCTATCCAAGTCGCCAGAAAAATCGTTACCACTTTTAAAACACTCAAGAAGTGCATAAAGAAGAGGCGATTTTAGGTGGACTACGGAGGCGAGGAAGCCTTCACTCGGCCTTAAACAACATCCGCAACACTCCCAACACTCGTTGCACCCGACCGTGGAAGAACTCGATCATGTATTTGTCCGCAATGTAGGAGCAATCGGTGCGGTACTACTAACAGATGGGATTCGATGCAAACTCCTATCTACTTTATCAAGAAAGCGCTAGAAGACAGAGGTGAACTATACGCCATGGAAAAATTGGTTCGGCATTGGTGTTTGTCGCTAAACGCAGCTCGCCAGTATTTCCAGCGCACCGATAGCGGTCATTACCGATCAACCAATTAAACAGTCATCTCTAAACCAGATGCATCAGTCGACTCCGAAATGGAGTGTATTCTTTGAGTGAACACAATATCTCATACCGACCACGCACGACAATTAAGGGATGATTTTGGCGATTTCATAATTGAGAAGCCGACACCAACGAGGCACCCATACCAAATAAGATTTAAACAAAGATGATCCATGGATCTTGTTTACGATGGATCTTCTTGCATTGATGGTTCAGTGTACCGGCCTTATCCTTACCAATCCGTAAGGTATGGAATTCACCTATGCACTGCGCTTTGAATTTACTGACGACAAACAACGGCGGTATGAAGCTCTGCTATTGGACTACGATCGCACCGAATGGGTGTCGTAACCTGAAGCAAATGTGGACTCTCGATTGTCGCTAACCACGTATTGGCGAATACGTAGCTAAGGAGGACAACATGATCCAATACGGCCAAAACCAAGATGTTAATCAAAGGTTTTGACAGTTCACTATCAAACAGTCCCTGAGGAGAAAACCGCGGCGGATGCCCCGAGCAAGATTGCCTCGACGAGTTTTGCACACCTATCAAAGCGGTTCTAGTAGAAACTTTGAAAAGTAAGTCTATCTCAGAGATGGAAGTCTCCACAATCATAGAGGAAGACGGTCCTACATGGATGACACCAATCATGGACTTCCTAAATAAGGGAATGTTACCCAGAGCGCGTAAGAAGCTCGCGGGATACTGCGCGCATGGCGCAAACGATTTGAAGTCCGAGACAACATCTTGTACCGACGCCCTTCTTGCAACCATGGCTCATTGTGTGGGCCTACAGTAAATTATGTCTCATGCGAAATCCATGAAGGTTCATGCAAGATGCATTCAGGACCACGATCCGTTGTGGCACGCGCCACGCGATCGATATTATCGCCCACCATGCACCGGACGCGGGATTTAATACGGAAGTGTTACGACCGCCAAGTGCATGGGCCCGCCCCACGCCAACCACGGCCGAGCTAACGCCAATAACATCACCGCCATTCTACAAATGGGGTATTGACATCGCAGTCTTTTTCCCGTCCGCACGGGGTTAAAATTCCTCATAGTCGGCGAGACTACTTCACCGCTGGATTGAAGCAAAGGCGGTGGCCACCATCACCGCAACCAGTGAAGCGCCGCGTGTGGGATAACATCGTATGCCGCCTCGCCGGGAGAAATCATCTCGGATAATGGTAAATGCTTTGACAACCCTTTCGTGGACCGGTGTGAAAAGTCACAGATCACACAAAGACTTCGTCATTAAACACCCACAAACCAATGGCCCAGTGGAACGAGCAAATCGAAGCTTAGGCGAAGGAATTAAGGCACGCGAAAAGCACAAAGGGAGGCGGGTGAAGAACTATCACATGTCTTGTGGGCGCATCGCACTGATCAAAACCAAGACAGAGACACCCCTTCTCTAGTCTACGGATCGACGCCATTATACCACGGAGATTGGTATGCCAACTATCCGCACCGCCGAGATTAATGTAGCAACTAATGATGAAGACCGGCGCCTTGACTGGATTTACTAGAAGAAAAGCGTGGCCTACCGCTATACGTGAAGAAAAATCGAAATCAAGAATGAAGGGATACTATGACGCTAAGGTAAGAGGTGTCTCCTTCTGCACTGTGTGACTTCGCCTATCGCGCTAATGATGCGAGCCACGCAGAAGACATGGGTAAGCTTGGACCGAAGTGGGAAGGACCCCATGAGGTCATCAAGCATTAGGGCCCACGGCGTCTGAGCTACTGGCGTGGATGGTCGTGAATCGCCAAGACATGGAACATCTGCAATCTCAAAAGATGCTACCTATAGGATGGGCTATGGCGGCGCCTTACGAGATGTTGAGGCATTTCACTAAAGTACCCGATAGATAACTATGTTTTTCTTACTTTTCTTAGTATCATGTTTTTCTTTTCATAAACACTTGCAAGTATTAATAAAACGTTGCGGTTTCTAGCTAACTCCAGTAACACCATTTAATTTGTTACTTCCATATACTATATGTCTTAACATTTTCTTTTTCATATTTTTGCCTACATGGCGCAAGCATGCAATATATACACCCACGACGGTCAAAAGGATAAGTTAACCTAATAAACAACTTGTCGAAAAGAGGGTTGCAAACCCGTCGACAAAGGATTACGTATCCTTGTTAAACACCTTGTTCACAAGACGTTGAATAAGCTTGCGCACCTACGACGGATGCGCAGACTATGCACATGTGCACGTTAACAAATCGGGAACCAAGACACTTGTTTCCTCACTCACGTATTTACAAGATCTGACGCATACCAATAATATACACGATTATACTTAACATTTTGGATCTTCATACATGATTATGGCGTCCTTGTATTATTCACACTCACTATACAAATAACAACACATATTTCTTTTACGCAAAGATACACAGTATAAAGGCATACATTCTAGATAAACACAACGTCTATTTCTTTTACGCAGAGGAAAATACGACAAAGGTATACATCACAAAAGGAAATCTATTACGAATTATTTCTTACAAACATCACTAGATAGTAAACTAAAAGCTATGACTTCGTTTCAAGGAAGAACTACCCACGCGGTTAGTATTTTCCCCAATCCTATTGAGCTCCTGTAACAACTCAGCATCTCGACGTGCTACGGTGGCCACACTCACTGGCACTCCGTCCGACTCTGGGAGGCGCGCCCACACGCCACATTACGCCTTACCATTAATCCTTTCCTCTCCGCAAGTCTCGCCGCACGCGCCCAATACTTGTTTCAGGGACTTCCACAATAACAAACGGATTTAGATGTCCTGTAGGCGCGAAAACCGGAACTGCAGTTGGGATGCATCGGCCTCGAGATAATAGTCGTCACAATGCCCTCTCCACCCAGATCTTGAGCTAAGGTCAAACCCGCAAATATCACGTTTATTGGATAGTCCCGATCACGCTCCACCAACGATCTGGGGAGTTCCAAGTCCTTCATTTTTCCATAGCGCGACTAGGTTATCATACGCCTTTACATCATAATTCGCACCGCTCTACGGTACCTTTAGCGGTCGACCTCTTGCAGCTTTTCAATAGCCTCGGACTTTCCACGCCCAAAGGCGCATTTCACCACATCCCCAAAGGAGTCACGCACTTCGAGACTCCAAGACACTCAATCTTTTGCTAAGCGGAGCCCATGGCTTATGAGCCATCTGCGGCCACGCATGGTGGAGAAGTCATGGATATAATTCCTCGTCGTATTCTATGCCGAGTTTACGCAACTTTTCCTCCCCGCCTCCAATGCATTTTTCACCGTAGTACCAAAGTCTTCAAGTGAGCGGTCAATGCATCTTTGCTATTTTCCAAATATTTTATAGCCCATAGACAGTAGACTTATAGCTCGCACCTCTGCAAGCTCTTGGTTAATTGACACATCGCCATCTTCTCCTCGGCGCTTTGTAGCACGCGCCCAAGAGTCTTTGCCTCATCCCTAGCGGTAGCAGTTGAGCCTCAAGAAAGGCAATACGCTGGTCTTTCTCCGATTTTGGCTAGAATCACCCGAATACTTCACTTTTATCCGAGTTGCAAGAGAAACCAGTCATCAATAAGCATATTCACGGGTACTTCCTCGCGTATTAGGCTCGCTTTGGTCCTTTGCCCAAATGATTCTCGTGCCCATCGACTTGTTTGGGGGCGACTCGCAGATTGTTCAATCCTACACACGAGGAGATAATCACGCTTATTCGTAGTGTCTTGCAAAATTTTGATAGATACACTTTCGTAGTTACTTACGCGGAATGGCGATGTCGGTGATGGGCGCGACGCTACATCACCGGATGATGACTCCACACTAAAACGATCGGGCGCTTCTTCCGGATGCGGCGGCGCCATCACCGACGCGTTCTCTTTCGCTCTAATTCGTGGCTTTCTTGACCTCTTCGCTCTCCACGTGCTCTGCCGCATGGGCGTTGGTTGCGCGGGTGGTGTTTGTGGTTATTCCACTTGGCATGCTTTGTACAGAGTTGCACGAGCGCCACGGATGAACTTTCACCCGCCGCCTAGATCCATCGCTACGGTCCGACCGACCACCGCAGCTAATCGGGTTCTCTCCTCTTTCGGTATTTCGGGTCCCCACCTTTACCTCCGTTGGTTTTGCGGGTGCACCACGTGAATGCATCCATTTCACACCACAAAAACACACATATAGTTTATAAACAATACGCAATATACCAAGTCCATAACTTACGACATGTAATTCTACCTGAGTCGAAAGAACGAGCACCCACTCGATCATCGATCCAAGAAAATGGGTACTTCCTCCGAAATTGCCGAAATAGTTATGACTCAGCCTATATGCACCAAGAATTCCTCGGGGTAGAGCTTATAGGGATGCGGTTAGCATTTATAGTTTCCGCATCCTCACATTATATGATCCGTGAGGCGCCATCCTTCGCAATGTCCCCTTAGCGTAAAAATCGAATCGATGGAAAATGTATTGTCAATCCGTAAGAACGCTTTCCGCCGGAGCGGTCGTCTAACTTATCTCGTAAGACTCGAGGATCCGGCGTTACGAAGAAACCCACCCATTTGACCATGTGGTGTGGTAAATGCCCTAATAAATGGATGGTCGGTTATGGCCAATAGATGGCACCACCTCGAATTGATTAATTTCGCCGCACCTATCGCGTCTGGTGGGACAGTGAATACTGGTAATAATTTAATACATCACTTAAAAATAGTGATACGGGATGCGCCGATTTGCGAATTCGAAAATCGCAGATATACACCAATTTTCCCATCTGGGAAATCCAATATTGATGCATTCGCAATTTAACTTCCTGGATGTACTGGCCGGGTATATAGTAATCGATGCGAACTGTTGTAGTTCTTCTTCCGTTATGTCGGATGTAAAATCGACAATTCTTTCACCATGGTGTTATTTTAATCAAACACAAACGCAGCGTGGTTACCTTAGCGGTATTTTAGTTTGACAAATTGATCAATGGATAGCTTTGTTAATGGCGGATTATTTTACTCTGTGCAAGACGGTGAAAATGAGGTATCGGTGTTATATAACCTTCTCTCCAATTCGATGGTTGACACGTGGATTCACCTACTTATTACGTGTGGTTGAGATTGTTTGATGGGACACAGAAGAATCCCCGATTTCGAGGCGCTCATTTTCTTTTATTTACGCTCTGATACAATGTATCCAACGCAAATTTACTTTGGCTTATTTGATACGTTTGGTATATTTTTATCTATGGTTATTAGTCTAGCATCCGCAGCACGCATCGCAAGATACTGGACGGGGGACATGACGACGATACTCTACATCCTGGCATGAACCCGACCCAAAGCCCAATATTAATAAAGTCCAATACGATGTGGGTTACGCTAATAAGCGTTTAGGCCTGCAGCCCAAACACGCATCTATTTACTAATGGATGTGGATATCTTGTCGATCAGAGATAATCATTCTCAACCGATTAAGGCGGGATACTGCCGGTTGAGAACACTGAACCAACAAGGATTCCGTGCGTATATAAAGGGATCACACCCTCGCTTATGTACGATTTACAAAACCCTAACTCTCCTTAAAACCCTAAACCGACATTTACTCACGCCGGAGATAATCGCGAAACAATCCCACTGTAGTTCTAACTGTCTTTTATTTTAGTGCTATGCTCCAAGAACAATCTTCATCGGTGTAGAATCCGGAGCCCAAGAAGCGAACGCCCAACTTTCGATCAACAAATACTTTGTTCGGCTACTTTTAACAAGTTATGTTTATTTCATCATGTTATACAGGTGCATGTATGTAGGACTGTCAACGTGTTATTTCTCATATCCTCGAAATTGCATTCCCATTGGCTGGACATCACCTATCCATTATCAATTTACTAAAATACCATCAGCATATCCTCATAGAACATGGTCCCCTTTGAAAATTGAGTTTTGCTAATATCACAAACTTTCACATAATGTCATCATTTTGCTCATTTATTTTTCTTTCTTTCTTTACCAACTTTCTTTTTTAACAAATTATATTATTACATCTTATTTTGTAAAAAAAATTATATATATAAACTTTATAGTATTTCTCTTAGAAATTTACTTATTAGAACTAGTACTTATTTCACTTTCTAGTAATCACATGTACATTTTTCTTTTCAATCCAAGCACTACAAATTGGTTACATGTGTTTGGAATAACACATAACTTAAACACAAATGTTTTGATTAATAACAAATGTGGCGAGAGTTAACTCTTGGTTCTCCAATGTAGTATGAATTTTTGTTGTTTCTTAACGGTTGTCATACTTAAATATCGAATTTAATTAATTTGCTTTTTTTATTGAACGCAATGAGGTAAAAAAATAGAACGATTACACATGATTTACAAGAAGGTTTTGGAATTACAAATCCAATCAAACTATCGAGTGTGAGAGAAATCTTTATATCAACCTAGAGAGTGTCGATCTTTTCGAACTTTCTAAGAGTCTTTAAATTAAAGCATACATAGTTCCCATGACATCAAATAACCCAAGCCGTAGTTTAAACTACCACATCGAAGCACACTTTAGTTGATGTGTTAAAGTTAACCGTATCCCTCCATTTGATTAAGGAATCCTACTGGTTTTGGAAGATTACTCATTTGTAGTATGGTTAACTTCAACGAAGCAACGTGATTCATATGTCGATGTGCTAGGGTTATAACAAAGTTTTGATTCTTCCTCAAGGTTTTGACTGAAGTTAATCAATATTTGGGTATGGTGTGTAACAAAGTTATTGATTTTACCTCATGTTTTGATTAGAGGGAAAACAACAAGGTGATTAAATGTTGCAAGGTCAAAAGGAAGGATCAATTATGTAAAGTAGAAAA
This sequence comes from Chrysanthemum lavandulifolium, assembly GCA_022545495.1. Lineage (NCBI taxonomy): Eukaryota > Viridiplantae > Streptophyta > Magnoliopsida > Asterales > Asteraceae > Chrysanthemum > Chrysanthemum lavandulifolium. The sequence continues at coordinate 79,515,468 of CM040243.1, read as the reverse complement.
TATTTCAGAGGTAACAAATGTAAGTTTAAAAGCTATTGTTGTCTTATTTTTGTGTTTGATGCAGGGATGATGCCTGTTGTGGCTATATGGATGCTTTCCCCTTTGATTATTGTTTTTTTAAACGGCAACTTATATAAAAACTAGCAAAGAGCTAGAAAAACCAATTACACGATAATTAGCATAGGATTTTGTAACCATCCTACCCAATTCATTTTTGTTTTACATCTAGCATTACACCATTGAAAAGTTAAAGTAACTAAATCATCAAACCTTCTTGGGAATAGTCCTCTCGAAAAGAGTCTTGTTTCGGAATCTCCAAATTTGCACAACAAAACATAAAATATCCCTTCCAAATTTTCTTGGCTTTGGAATGAATATGAAGTTGCTTAAACTAAGATAACCAATCATCATAGGAAGCTAACACCGGACATCCAATACCTAGCCAAATCATCACCTTATGTAACAAATCAGACGCCATAGAACAAGAAAAATGAGATGATTCGTTGATTCGACTTGGACACGACATATCAGACACATAATGGAATTAATTTCCATTCCTCTAATAGCATATTTAGTCTTGTGGGTAAATTATCCAAGTTAAAATGTTCACTTTGATCGGCATTGCATTTACCCATCTAGTTGGATTATGAAGCGTAGGTAAACTTTTATCGTTAATGTATTTGAGGACTTAAGCAACTAAGAAGGCTCCACTACCTGATAACGACCATCAGGGTCGTCTGTAAGAGAGTGCAAGCAGTAGGGGTGTCCAAAAAAACCAAGGAAACGTACTTGTACTGTACTGGAACTGTACCGTATAGTGAACCATGGTCCGGCTCTTGGTTCCTAAAATTTCAAATTTTTGGTTCTTCGGACGGTTCGGGTCGGAACCGTCCGGTTCCGGTACTTTCCCGAAAGAACCGACTCTTTTAAAAATCTGAAATTTAATATGGATTGTTTGGGAATTGTGTACATGTAGCCTTTTAAGAAAATAGAAAAAGAAAAACCTAGCCCGTTAGTAAGATGTAACAACAAAAATATCTACAACCTAAAAACCCTAACCTTTAATCCATTCCAAATAACATCAAGTTATCATTTTAGTTTTTTACAAGTAGTAATATCATTCAAACATTCAAATATCATCACCAACGTCATTCATCCAACATGAAAATATCGGTAGACGTGTTTTGGACCTTTATAGAACTCCATTGTCAAGTCAACTTGTAGAGGCGTTGTTTTGCACCCAAGATTGGATAAGAAGGCATAGAATGAAAATAAATGTCGATGAAATTAAAGATCATTTGAATGATGACGAGGTTGTTAAAGAAATGTAAGAAGCGGTACGAAGTTATAAAGGGAAACAAGTGATTAACTATTAAGCATTTTTGGAGGTTTGGAACACAAATGTGTGTTCTTGATAATTTGAACAATTATAAAGTTATATGTTGATATTTTGTGTTTTTGTTAATGTTATTTTGAACAAATTGAATTATTGGAACGATCTGTATTGCTAGAGACATTTTTTTGGGTGTATTTGTATTGATATAACATGTCCGTTATAAATGATCGACAATGAAAAAAATAAATTTTTTAAACACTTTGTTTGTCGGGAATTACCAAAAGTTCACATACCGAAACCGAGTATCGTACCGGAACCGAACCGAAGAACTTGGGACAGTTCTGGGTTTCACATTTTTTTTATTTTCAGTTCTCGATTCTTCTGATTCTATCCGGTTCTAGTACCATGGACATCCCTAGCAACAGATGACATTGCACAGGGCAACCGCTTGACGAAGACCACAAAATTTTATATATACAATATGAGGCTTGAGTTTAATTAGTTCATGTATTTGTGATACATGTGTATTTTGTGTGTGTTTTAAAGCTTTTTTGTGATAATGACAAGAAGCCACCAAAATTCATGAGACAGCTCACACGATCATATCCATCTATCTTGCATTTAAGGCAATACAACATCCGCTATTCTAAAGGACAACTCAATTTCCCGATGTTTTGATTAATCTGTATATTAAAATTGGCAATAATTTGTTTGACATCTCCAATCATTAATTTGTAGTATGAGTTAAGGTTAAGCATCCTCGTGTATTAAATTCACGTTACATTAACAATGAAGTTATGACTTACGAGCCATATTAATCATTAAATTCTATTCCGATTCATAAAAAAGTATAGAGAATAACTTGGAATAAAATACGTAGATTGCTTTTAAACCATACAAATTTCACTAAAGAACCACTAGCTTCATGCAAGTTTATAACTTTTCTTTATGGACAACTATATGATGCGAATAAGGTGTTTTTGTTTGTGACGCTTTAGGCAAATCTCACATTAATTGTGGCTTGAAAAGATGCTAGGTTTATAAGATAACATTTGTCTCACAATGACACAACGTGCTTTGGGGCTATTGCGGGTGGAGTTTTTATGAAATGTCAGTTTAGCGTGTTCATGTAAAGTAATACTGGTTTGGATGACCTTTCGAAAGTCTTCAGATGAGGGCCACAAAAGCAAAGTCGTGAGCCTGCAGATGATATTGTAGTCTGAGTAGGCGAGATGTTACATTGTTCACGTTGAAAGGGAGATCGAGCGAGTCAATTTGGATATACGCGACTTAACTAAAATATCTCTGTGTTTGTTTCTGACCTTTTCTTATGATCGTTAAATGTGTATCAAGTAAAGTTTAAATATTAAACTTCCTCTTGTGGGTGGTTAATTTGATGGTTGCCTATGGCCAACTAAAGGTAAACTCACAAAAAAAACAAAATATAAAAAGAGTTGAGGACAAAAAGTCAGTTTAAGTATAAAGATATATCATTACTTTTGTTAGTTTCTATCCACAAATTTATTATTGCAACACAACAAACAGTTTTGCACATTTAGTGATTAGTTTATTAGACTACGACTTATGAAGTGACACGAAACATCCCTTTCGGGTATTTATAATGTGTTAATCTATTGTTTTGGTATTTTACTATAAATAACATTGTGCTTTATCATGTGTCATTGTTATACTTTTTTGTATATTTGTTATGTTGTATGTTTCACTTTAAGACTCGTAAAAAAATAATATAACTCAAATACCAATAAAAATTAACTACTCGAGATAATTGTACGTTATTGGACAATCTAAAAGTTTACAGGTTAATCGGCATTTTTCCCTTTTAGAAACTAAAGAAACACAACACAATGGACTTAGAGTTAAGTGCATTGGTGCACCGCCACCACTAACTGTTATTGATGTGTCAACTTACATATATTTGATAACACCATAATAACTAAAACATTCTCTCTAGCTATAATTGTTATTGGTGCATATAGATACCATAACACACCATCAAAAATACCTCACTTATTTATTAAAAAAAAGAAAAAACTCACGAATAGCCCAGTGCAAAGCAAAAAGGCGAGCATACGACAGTGGTGGCGGTGCAGAACGGTAACGCCATTAACGCCGATAACGTTTTGTTTATGCGTTGCATCGTGCTCTTTTAAAAAAATTAATAATAATAAAATGAGTTACATTTCTGCAAAAGAAAAATCAACACTTTTACAAAATTTTACATTACGCAAAAGAATTCATATGGCTTTTGCCTGTGTTTAAATTTCTAAAATTGAGTTTTCCATTAAAAAAGAAAAGGAGAAAAAAAAAAAAAAAAAAGTTAAGTTGAAAGAATTTAGTTAATAATGTGTGTATATATATTCGACAAGAAATAAATAAAATAAGGTGGTGGTGGATGTTTCCAAGAATGGCATATGCTTCCCTTGTCGTGGATAAGAAGCTTATTTGGACTCATGCTATGGTTCGGTCAAAAAGAAACTGCTGACTCTTGCTTTAGGTCATCATCTCATATAGGACTTTTATTTTTGTGAATATTCCAATTTTTTAGTAGTAGTTATTTTTACTCGATATGACCTACCTCCAACATTTTAAAGTGAACCCTACAAGGTTCGAATATTTAAAGATTTATTTGAAAGGAGGTAATGCTAACTTTAGTAGGGGCTGCACGGTTCGTTTTAGCTCGGTTTCAGATTAACATCAAAATTGAATTATAAAATTTGGCTTTTACTTTTAAAAACGGTTGGGTTTTGGTTTTATCTGGGTTTGATATTTCAGTTTTATCTGAGTTTGGTTTTTCGTTTTTTATTTCTTTTCAGTTTGGTTTTTTGGTTTTTGTTTGGTTTATCAAGGTCGAATTTTTGTTGCAGCGTAAATTAACATTTACAAGTTACAGTAATAAAAAAAGTTAAAAACACATATTATACATATATACAATTACCGTCCGGTTGACGTCGTTTTGTAGAAAGGGAAAAAAATTACAAAACACCTTGAACTATGTGGCGTGTTATGATAATTACCTTATACGTCTTACTACGACTTTTTTATATAACAAATTTTATTTATCAAATATCTTACAAATATCTAACGATTTCTTTTTAAAAATATATACACGATGAAAATGTCTCTAAATTGCGAACAAAATAAGCCAATATTGCAATACTTTTGACATACGTACGATTGTATAAAAATATCGAAGTTTGGTATATGTTTTTTTAAAATAAAAAATATTCAAAACACACCTTTTAACCATCTAACAACTTACAAAAACTACATTTTACTTTATTTTTATTTTTTTTAAAAGTCATACTTTTCATTTAAATGATTTAAACTTTTCGTTGTTTATAAGAATTGTGTATAGCAAATGTCATGCAACGTAAGCATTTTCTTATAATATCTAACAAACTCGCAACATTATCTATATGTATTGGCTGAAGTGGACGTCATCGAATTGAAAGGTTTATAAAAAAAATGCAGCCGTTAATAAATACAACAAAAGAGAAAGCTTAGCAAAAAAAAGGCTCAAGGCAGATGGTTAAGGTTGATACCAATAAAGTCGAAGATCTTGAGTTCGAACCAATCCGTTTGAAAAAGAAAAAAAATGCATTTAAAAGAATTTAGAAAGAATGATATTAAATAGAATAAAAGGCAATATGTATCACTAATCAATTTCTAGCCAAATGGTTAAAGATTATGGCCGATATGATTGAGGTCCCGAGTTTGATGTTTTTCTAAAGCTTTTATATATATTGGATTCACTAGATCCATTCCCCAAACAATTAGCCTATTTAGGTGTTTTTAAAAAATAAATTAAAAAAAAAATGAAAAATGTAAAAAAAGCCCTTCATTAATAAAATGTAAAAATTCAAATTTTTACCAAAATATTAACTTTTTCAAAAGTTTTAATTTTTTTAAAGAATGTTACAACTTTTTCCTTATATGTATTTCCAAAATGTTTTGTATGTTTACCCGTAAACTCCTGCTTCTAAAACTCAAAAAAATATGAGAAAAAGTAGTTAGTAACATGTGTAAAGTTAATAGGCTACATAAACTAAACCCGCAACAACGAAGTGTGACTAACCACTATACTCGTTAATGACAAAGAAAATAATGACAATAAAGAAAATACTATAAGATTATTGTTTATATTTCATAAATTGACAAAATATTAAATAAATAAAACTAATTACCATAAAAATCTATTAGAAATTTTTTATGCGTTTTAGATGAAACCTTCAAAAAGTGATATCTATTAGAATGTTTTAAGATTATATGTATTTTGTCAATTCGGTTTTTTTCGGTTTGGTTTTATGTTAAAACCGAAACAAACTGTAAACTTCGGTTTTTCCAAAATACAAAAACCGAACCAACTGTTTTTCGGTTTTGATTTCTCAAGTTTTTTCGATTTAAGTTCGATTTTTCGGTTTTTTGCACACCCCTAACTTTTACGGAGTAGTTTAATAAGCTAATATTAAATTATTAAGTAATTAAAATAAACATATATTAATTAAGCTTTTGTAAACTAAAATAAGCATTGAACGCATTACAAACCTAAAGAAATTAGAAAACAAATTTAGATTGAACCCTTCAATAATTGAAAACGAGACCAGTTTTACGTCTACAATCGAACATGCGTGTAGGTTGTAAACATGGTTGTGTATTAGGTCAAGGGACCAACCTACATTTTATGGAAATGATATTTAAAATCTATCTAACAAAAAAGAAAGTTAGATTGAAAGTTTGAAACCTTGATTAACTAAAAAACAAAAAAAATTATTATATTTTTCATAACACTTGGTTGTGAATAAAATAGATAAAAACAATTGAACCTATTTGAGTTGTCTTAGACCTAACCTTGATGTCGAACTAACTTCATGCTTGGGTTGAACAAAACATTTACCTGAAACAGCATAATTTTAGCCTTAAACGAAAGAGATACTAATATATATAGCACACACGACTTATCAACTATTTTTCTTTTAAAATGTGGTATCGATACATTTAATCTAGTTACGAGGTTCATGTTTAACATGCCTCTTGTATGAATAGGTAAAGAACTTATTTTAGACGGCATTTTAATCGTTTGCAAGAAAGTGATCACCCATAAATTCATCATGTATATCGCAATAAATCGAGTGCCATTAGCCAATTGACATGATACGATTTGCGAAGACTGTTAAACCGTTAACATATTTTTTTCGATGATTATTATGTTTGTAAATTGAATACTTTTCATTCTGAATTTATGATATATGAAGACATGTCGACATGCAAAAAGTTTCAAAGCTCTATCTCATCCTATCCTGTTTGATAGATAAATGATGTGTGTAAATGAGACAAAAACATGCACATATGTCATATCTAATACCCGATAAAGATTCAGGACAGAAATAACTCCCGACATCCATCAAATGTACAAACCAACACACATGTCCATACATATGATGTATAAGTGTGTTGCGGTGACGGATATTTTTGTAATTAATCTTTTTGGCGAGCAAAATATTTATGTTCTCAAACACCAAATAATTTGATCATCTTTAAATGATCATTTTTAGACTTAAGAGAATATAGCATAGTATACGCGCAAAGTCGTGAAAACCATATATATCAAAACGGTTTTTTATTTTCTTGAGATTTTGTATGATGTATGACGGTTTTCGGTGATTGTCAACTATTTTCTGTGATAGTGTAAGTTTTGGAAAATTGGATATGTAAGAGAGGTGAAATGTGATTTTCACATATTTTGAGAGAAAAGCGATAGCTTTCATTTTACCATTGCTTTTGATATATGTATTTTTTTTTATTAAAAGTACCATATGGAGCATCATAATTAGGTTAACGTAGGATTGTGTTACCTTATGAGTAATTCAATGAGCTTGATTGTGAATTTGACTCATTATTAATTTGATAGTTATAAAATTAAAAACTCCGTCAATATTAAGATGGATGTTATTAAACTTTCATCTTAATATTGATGGAGTATTCAATTTTATAACTATCAAATTAATAATGAGTCAAATTCCAATCCAAATACATTGGAGGTATGTGGTTGTGGATTGAATACTGAGTCTTGTCAAAAATTGCAATCAAACAAAGAGATGTCATGGTATTTTACCCAAATGAAACATGTTACTCAATCTTTTAAAGTTGATGAACGTGTTGTCTGGATTGAAATTGGTGGTCTTCCCCTTGCCGCTTGGACTCTTAAAGCATTCAAGTAGATCGCCTGCAACTGGGGTGAACCACTCTTCGTTGATGAAGATCCACACGACAATGTTGCAATGGGAAGAGTATGTATTAGAATGAAAATTCAAGGGCTAATCTCTTAAACTTGCAATGTGGTGATTCATAGCCAATCTCACAATGTGAGGTAAAGGAGTTCGCTGGCTGGGTACCGGATATAGAAGTTATGGACTCTTTGTCAGGTAAGAATTCTGATATGGGAAATTCTGATAATCATGATGATGTCAATAGTGATTATGTTGTTCAAGACGCAGAGGAAGGTGAGATACGTGAAACTATCGAGGTTCATGAGGAGAATGTTGAGAACAATCATCACTTCTCATGGGCTAATGATGATGTAAACATTGTTAAGGATCACGATGACTCCTTTACAAGGAATCAATCTATGGAAAGCCGAAAGCCACTTCCTACAGAAACATCAGAGGCTCCAAAAGGGGACTCGAAAACTATATCGAAACCTCGTGGTTTTGAAAATTATAAACATAATAGTCCCCGCCTCTCTGCTGGGAAGAACCATCAAAATTCTAAACAAACCTCCTCATCATTTACTGGAGCGAAATCGTCACGTGCAAGTAAGCCTCATTCTAAAGCATTTAGTAACCAAGGATCGATGATTGAAGCATTTATCGCGCAAATTGAAATGGGAAAAGTATTGGGTTACGACATGGAAGGTAGCAAAAATGATCTCAAAAAAATTATTGACAGTCTTGGAGCTAAGCACGGTCAATCATGAATGTTATGTCCTTTAACTCTTGTGGAATGGGAGCGGGTAAATGTAAAGCCATCTCTAAGCGGTGCAACAAACACAACATTACATTCCTTGGCATTCAAGAGACTCATTCTCTTACGATAGATCCTTTTGAAGTGAAATGTTTATGGGGGAATTTTCAATTCGATTATGCTGTGAGCTCTTCTTCTGGTAGATCGGGTGGTTTGGTGTCAGTTTGGGATCCAAATGTTTTCACAAAACTAAATGTCTTTCCATCTGAGAACCTTCTCATTGTTGAAGGTAAATGGATTTCTACCCACATGCATTGCTACATGGTTATGTTTATGCCCCGCAAGATGATAGGAAAAAAGAAATTGTTTGGCAGCACATTCTTGATTTTAAGGAAGGTAACCTGGGTCATTATCTCATTTTTGGAGATTTCAATGTGGTTCGATTTGCATGAGAAAGAATTAGTACTTTATTCAACTCAGCTTCGGCTAATGTTTTTAATCAATTCATTTGTGACGACCATTTATGGGAAATCCGTCATGGAGGTCACTTGTTCACTCGCATCAATAGGCGTGGTGATAAGCTAAGCAAGCTAGATAGATTCCTTGTCACAGAAAATTCAGCATCTCACATGCACAACTACATAGCTCATGTCCTTGATTGCCACATCTCTGACCATAGACCAATAATCTTGTCGGCCTCTTCTTTAGACTTCGGCCCAACTCTTTTTAAATTCTACAACTCTTGGCTCCTTGACAAGCAACTCCACACAATTATTACAGAATTTTGGGAGCAACATGTGGTGGAGATTGGGTCCAATTCGATAGTGGGATTTAAAACTAAGATGAAGGCCTTAAAAACTATCATCAAAGAGTGGTATAGGAATCGAACCTCTTCTCAGTCTCGCGAAAAGGAAGACCTGATTAGTAAGTTAAAGGCGTTTGATGCTGCTACTGTTAGAGGGTCTGGTAACACAGAGGTTGATTCTCAACGAATCCACGTGGTTAGATAATCTTCGTAACATTGAATTGAAAGAGAACTTAGATATCTCCCAAAAAGCTAAAGTTAAATGGGGTATCGAGGCAAACGAAAACTCGGAGTTCTTTCATGCAATTGTTAATGAGAAACGAAGAACTCTCTCTATTCATGGGATAAAGCACGAAGGACATTGGCTTTCGGACCATCATACAATTAAGGATGTTTTCCATTCCTTTTTTGAATCCAAATTTAAAAATGTGGATGTGGTAAAAATTGTTGGTTGAAGCCCGTTCTATAAAACTTTACATGAAGATCAGAACTCCTCCCTTGATTCCACAGTTTCTGAAGCTGAGATTCGTGATGCTATCTGGGATTGCGGATCGGAAAAATCCCGAGACCGGATGGATTCACTTTTGCTTTTTATAAAAAGTTTTGGGATACAATAAAAGATGTCATTACAGACTTCTTTCAATTCAATCACAAGGATGTAACACTTCTTTCATCGCTCTAATTCCAAAGATCCTCAATCCCATGGTGGTTAGCGATTTTCGCCCTATTAGTCTTATTGGAGCTCAATATAAAATCATTGCTATAGTTATGGCGAATCATTTAGCTCAGGTTATAGATTTAGTTATTAGTCACGAGCAATCAACTTTTATTAAACATCGTCAATCTTGGATGGTCCCCTGATGGTTAATGAAGTGATTAAATGGTGTAACCGAAAAAAGGCTAAACTTATGGTTTTCAAAATAGATTTTGAGAAAGCTTTTGATTTCGTCTCTTGGGACTACGTATTTCAGGTCATGTGCTTTATGGGCTTTAGAGAGAAGTGGATAACATGGATTAAAGGTTGCTTATGTTCAGCTACATCTTCGGTTTTGGTAAACGGGAGACCTAATCGTGAATTCCATATCAACCGTTGTAACACCCCCAAATTTCGTGATACGCAGCGGAATTCAAGTTGGGTGTTACTTCATGGCACAACAATTATAACAATAGAAAACGAACCCTAATTGAGTCGTTTTAAAAGATTTATCATTCGATTTATATAAATATCAGAGTTTACAAAATGAGGTCCCAGTAGTTTCATAGTTTATAAAATAAGTTTTCGAATGATATAAAATATATTATAGCCTTCTTGAGTATCCGTGCCCCTCCGTGCCATCCTCGTTCATTATGGACCTGAGATAAACATGCTAAAAATGTCAACGCAAAGGTTGAGTGAATCCATAGTGTTTATATAATAATAAGTTGAACACAAGTGGAAAAAGTAGTAAAATTCGTAGTATCGTAGCACAACATATTGCCTTAAGTCTCATGAACGCAAAACTTAACCGGTGTAGTGTAATTGTCATAATGACATGGTTACAAGCATCATAATGATGATGGGACCAATCGTGCCCTCGTGTAAGGAGTTTGCCAATTCTCCGTATGTCCTCAATAAAGTGCATTTGGTTATCCGACCGGCTAACACAAATGGGCGCAACCGCCAATAGATCTATTCACTATATTTGCGTGCTCACTTGTAAAGTGACTAATGGTTCATGATATGAGGGACTTTTAGTGGCAGGTGTAAGTAACTTAAGCAATAGCAATCAGGTGTAGGTGTAGCATAGAAAAATACTTGTGTTCGAATTTGTAGCATGTATCTCCCCACGAGTTTGAAAAACAAGTAAAAAGTGGGACAATAAACTCACCTTGATGATACTGTAGTCTAGATGGAAAACAAATTAAGTATTGTGAATAAACAGCTCCAACTTGTGACATGAGTTGGTATGTCAAGTTTCAATATTTGTTTTCATGCACATGTCATGTTAATTACAAGTGTTTTGTTAACGGTTACGCACCGAATGGTTTATTTAATAAACTTAGTTATAACTCGACTTATCATTAGTGAGTATAGATCATATCATATATAAGTTTATCATTTCCCGGATTATTAGGTATTATATTATATAATATATAAAAGGTTACACATTACACCCTTATAATTTCAAGTATTGACGGTTGATACCCTTATCTTTTATGAAATGACAATTTTTACCCCTTGACTTTCATAATAATACAATATATATCCTCCAACTTTTATGAAATAACTCATACCCTTCAACTTTTATGAATTTACAAGTCTTATCCTTCAACTTTGGTAAAATGACAACTTTCACCCCTCAACTTGGTAAAATGACAGTTTATACCCCTTTAGTTTTGAAAATGACAATTTATACCCCTATGTCTCATGTTTATTACAATTTAGTCCTTGTTATAAAATAAATATAGAGTTTTGACAATAATTACCCTTAAGCGCTATTCAACTTTATATACATAGTCCTTTATTCATTTTTGTTATGTTTCGATTTAGAAAAAGGCATGGTCGTTACGACTTACTAAAATAAGTTATTATAAGTTTGAAAATAAGTTGAAAACAGCTTATTAGCTTATATTTTGGCTTATGGCTTTTAAAAGAATTAAAAGGGCACGTTTGGTTTTGTCACGAAGGCCTAAAAGAAAATTTAATAAAGACAAGGCCTTATAGATTTTTACGACGTTCTTGATCCTTTCAAATATTTGCTAGGTATTGTTTATAATGGTTTAGATTCTAAGTTCTGAGCTTTTATGGTTTGGTCGTAATAATTTTTCAAAGTGAGGGGGTTGGGTCGTTTTTCAATAAGGAGGGTGTTTGTTTTTAAACTCGACAAGCCCAAAAGAGGCTCAAATAAAAACGAGACAATGAGAGATTTTTACAAAGTTCTTGGTGTTTTAGAATCTTAGTTGTACCCTATTTAAAATGGCATAAGCCGTTTATTTTATGGATGCTCGGTTTAGGAGAAAATAATTATTAAAAAGGGGTGTTTGGAGCGTTTTTGACAAGGGGTGTTTGGTTTTATAAGACAGTTGTTACGGTTTTGACTAAAATTAGACTTCGTTTTACACTTTACGGACCCGTGCTCCCGATTTTTTGAAGAAAACGTCGTTTCGGACAACTTTCGTGTTTTAACTTTTTGATGAAACGGATCATAAATGCCTCGAATTGCGTGCGACCCTTCCGTCCCACGTAAGGTTTTGACAGATTTTAGTAAACTTCGTTAGACCGTATCTTTTGACTCGTGTACTGCTTTTAGGTGATTCAAATTACACGCTTTCCTTATAAACTCCTTTTAACAATATACACTTGATATTAAAAGTGATAACGAAATTTAATGAGTTTAATAGACTTACAAACTTGGGATTCGACTAGAACAAAATGAGGATACATTGGCTTCTAAATGGAACAAGACTCTTTCCCTCCTCCTAGGCTCTAATGTACCCTTCCTTTACTTCACCTTGGGACTTAAGATCAGACTATAATGGTGTATTTGTGTATTGTGTGTTTCGATTAGTGATGAGATAAAAAGAGAAAAGTGTGATCGATTTATATAGGAGAAGGAATTTGGGTTTGTATGCAATGTATAGCTACAACTAGGGATACTTGTCCAAGAGGACATGGAGCATGGTGTTCTCAATATGTCCATGCACTATGTTGTTGGCTCAAGTGGTTCTAAATGAAACCACATAAGGAGCTTGAAATATTTGACTATCCTTGTTGAAATTCTAGAAAACAAGGTTGCTTGTTCGATTCATAGCCACAATGTGGAGGATTTTAAGGGACAAGGTGATGTAGCATGGTATTTTGTATGTGGTGAGGGTGAAGGTGTCGAATGGTGGCTGAAAAATAGCCAAGAGTTTTACCCACCGTTTTTGACCATGATAGAATTTCTAGGAACATGGTGAGGTGTAGTAAATCTTAGCCTAGTAACATCCTTGTGGTTAGGGAAAATACAAGTATCAATCTAGGACTAGTTTAGTTAGTATTGAACTAGAAAATAAGTAGGGGTCGATTTGGCTTAATGTGTCTGTACATTGGCTATTTTAAGTTGTACATGTGGTCTAGATGGAGTAGTAACTTAGTTTTAGGGCTTAGTTTGCACAAGCATTTATTTATAATAATCTAGGGTTTATTTATTTAAGTTTAGGGTCTAATAAAACAAAAAGGAAATTGAATTGTGCTTTAAAGGGTGGTACCATAAGTTATTTAGGATTGCACCAGAGTTTTAGGATCATAGAAAATACATTTTAAATATTTGGTAAGTTTAAAATAAATATAAGTTAGTTTGGATACATTTAGATTAACATAAATATAGTTTTTAGGTTTTGTGCATCATATGCTTGTACATTAGGTTTAGAGTCTTATACTTAGGGTTATTAAGTATAAGAAAATATATTTTTAAAGCTTGTGCATACAATACTTGTAGTATATGCTCTATGGTGAGTACGTTGGGGTTTATAATGAGCTTTATATAAATAATTACCTCTTATGCATTAAAGACTTGTACATAAGCTTGAAAGACTTGTACTCTAGGTATAAAATATTGTACTTCAGTTTTTATGATTTGATTGTGTAAAATCATTGTTTATAATAAATTAGGGTTTCGTGAAAACTCTAATGAATAACAAACGTCTAGTTTGTACGTTTAAAAATCGTATGTTAACGAATAGCGTAAAGTGGTAAATAAAAGTTGAAAACTTTTATAGTTTAACATATAAGGATGTTTGATAATGTGAGTTACATCACATTAGCTAGAGGTTGTGACCAAATAAATTGATAACGTTTGAAAAAAAAATTGTACGTAGAAAAAGGATAAGTATCATTTCGTTAGGATATTATATTAATTTAAAATGAGGCGAAATTTACCGGTGGTTACAACCGTGGGCTTCGTCAAGGAGATCTTTTATCTCATTTTCTCTTCATCATAGCTATGGAAGGGCTCCACGTAGCTGTTGAAGATGTTATATCTGTTGGGCTTTACCGGGGTCTCAAGGTTAACACCTTGACTCTCTCTTATTTTTTATTTGCAGATGATGCTTTGTTTATAGGTGATTGGTCGCAAGCTAACATCAAAAGTATGGCTTCCATCCTGGAATGTTTTTACCGGGTTTCTGGCCTAAAGATAAACTTTCATAAATCCAACCTTGTTGGTGTTGGAGTTCCCTTCGAAGAGGTCAGCCATTTTGCTCAGATCACCGGATGAGACGCTATACAATCTTCCTTCTTATACTTGGGTCTTCCAGTGGATTGTAATATGGCCAACACTAAGAACTGGGATCTCATTCTTGATAAGTTCTGTAAGCGCTTATCTAAATGGATATCTTCCCTTATTTCTATTGGAGGCAGATCTACTCTTATATATTCGGTTTTGGGAGCCATTGGTATGTATTACTTCTCCCTTTTTTCCTATGCTTGTCGCTGTTAACAACAAGCTTGAATCTCTCCAATCCATTTTTTTTTGGGGAAGTGATATTAATGGCAAAAAGATTTCGTGGATCTCTTGGAGATTAGTTCTCGCGTCTAAAGAGAAAGGAGGGCTTGGCATTGGTAGCATTTACTCTTTGAATCATGCTCTAATCCAAAAATGGCGATGGTGTTTTTTCAACAATCCTTAATCCCTTTGGGTTCGTTTGATTAAAGCTATTCATGGTGAAAATGGAGATGCTTCTTCTTTTTATAATCATGTTCGTGATCAAGGAGTTTGGGGTAGTTGTGAGGTCCATTAACTCCATGCATGAGAAAGGGCTTGTTCCTCATTCTTTTCTCCAAAGACGTGTAAGGAATGGCACCTCTACTAAATTCTGGCATGAAACATGGATGGGGGATACTTCCCTCAAAAATCAGTTTCCCCACCTTTTTCTCTTAGCTTTGAACAGAGATTGTATGATCCGTGATTGTTGGAACAATGGTTGGGATTTAGTTTGGTCTCCCCCGATTACGAGTGGAACGAATGTTACTCACCTCAGTTTCCTCTCTAACATGTTGGCTACCTGCTCACTCACTGATTCTGATGATACTTGGACTTGGTCTTTAGGTTCGCCAACTTTTATTGTTAAAAGTACTTGTGACCATATAGATAAATGCACCCTCCCTGATGGAGGTTTTGAAACTAGATGGAATCGTTATATTCCTAAAAAGATTAACATTTTCATTTGGAGAGCTCTTCGTTATCGTCTTCCAACGAGGTGGAATCTTAGTCGCAAAGGGATCGACATGGACTCTCTTACTTGCCCAATGTGTGACTCCAATATTGAAACAACAAACCATACTTTATGGTTTTGTTCTCTCGCAACAACTCTTTGGCAGAAGAGTTTTGTTTGGTTGGATATTGTTTCCCCTAGTCATTCTAAGTTCTAACATCCAGGTTGTTTATTCTTGGCTTGAAGGCTCGAGTTCCGTCCTCTCAGAAATCTATCTTGGAGGTTATTTAGGAAGTTGTTTTATGGTCTCTGTGGAACTACCGCAACGAGTTGATTTTTGGTACCACTCCGCCTATGCGTAGCATTTTATTTGATAAGATTGTAGATTGTTCTTATAGGTGGTTCTCTTCTAGAAAAAAATCGTCTTCCATATCATGGAACAACTGGATCTAAAATCCTTTAATGGTTTCCATCTTGTAATCGTTTTTCTAGTTCCTTGCTAGTTTCTAATAAAATTTCGCTGTTCAAAAAAAATATTAAGATGGATGTTACAAATTTATGGTTTTTTTAACAATATTAGGATCATGCCATAAATAATAAGTAGGTAACTCAATTTTTTTAAGACTACTATAAAAAGAACAAACAACAAAAAAAAAAATCCATATACAATCCATACAGCCCTTACTTTAGTATCACATACATTTATTAAATTATGTAGTCTTAAAAAGAAATAAAGCACAAACGTACAACAGTTAGAAGACCAGCAACAACAACGAATCCAAGCACCTCCATCATTCCTCCTCGATGAGCAATACACTCATTACTTACGACCTAAAAGATAATAATCATATACAATAATCAGGAAAGGCCTTTTAAAACATAATGGCAAAATTCCACTTGCTAATAGTCGGTATACCTGCTGGTGTGCTGCTTTAAGCTACTGGTCATACTTAATGCTACCACTTTTCAATTGCTGAACATATGCATGCGTCAAAAACAAAATCCAGTTAAGCCCAACCATCAAACACACACAGTTAAGCAATACCATCAAACATACACGTGCATATTGCAAAGCAAACTCATATGACAAAAGCACGACACTTTCACAACTTAAACATGATACAAATTTAACTAGTTTCTAAGACCAATTTCAAAACTTATTGAAGTATAAAAAAACTAAGTTTTAATTACCATCGATGTGTGCAACACCGCCGGCTTGTTGCTGGTACCCTTGTTGAAAAAATAAAAAGTATCAATTAAACAAAATTAAACTATACCCACATGTTGCTAAACATAAACTCGAACAATCACAACCACCTGATGAATCACTTCGAGTAGCGAAGACGGTAGCGGTGCGAGGTTGATGAAGACGTTTGCGAGGTATGAAGATAAGATTGGGATTTTTTAATCTTGAAACCGTGATAAATAACCTGATGGTAACAACCACAATAACAAAAGAATCACATACCCAATCCGAGCAATGAAACAACAACTAATTTCACAAAAAAGCCCAAAAATTAAATCGAAACCCTAACTCGCAGATGAACAAAAATTTACAAATTCAAGCTCACCACAACCAACAAATCAATATGCTAAACAATTAATAGCTGAAGATCCGATTATACCAATGTTGGGAAGAAACCGATGTGTAGAAAAGTGTAGAAGAAATAAGTCGGTGAAGTTTATCTATAAGCAAAGCGATGCCTGTATATTGAACCGACCCAACATATACCTCAGCAACCTAACAAATAAAATAGTATGCCGAACATTTAAAAAAGAAAAAAAAAATGTTTAAAATATTACCACCGACATAACGGTTTAATATAGATATATAATGTCTTAAATGCTTTATGGTAATGTAAGATGTAAAATGTAAGATAAAATAAGATTACATGCCTAAACGTACAGTAAAACCTCTATAAATTAATACTCGATAAATTAATAAACTCAATAAAACTAATAATTTGTCCGGTCCCAACTTGGGACCAGGCAAATTGAACCCCAATCGATAAAATAATAAGATAATAATTTTTTGTAACCCCTGTATATATATTAGTCCCAACGAAATTATAAATTAATAATCACTAAAAATTACATAATATATATTATATATGTGTGATACACTCAAAATTTAAGATTGTTTAGTAACAAATGAATCTATAGTCACTTGTTTTTGTTGAACTTCAAATCTATATTGATTTCATCTTTAGATCTCCTATTGCGCTCAAAAGTCATGTTGTCTTCTCGTATTGGAACAAAAATTGTGAAGAGTTATTGCTTGTAATGCTTCTTTTTGAGTGACCTGGTTCCAAAGCTATTGAATCATCCTCAACTTCATCATCAACCTGATTTTGAATGGTATCCGCCATAATTTCTTCAATTCCTTAAACCACGTAACATTCATTATTTTCACCAGGATAATCTAGCAAGTGATTCATATCCATTTTGTGCTGATAATGCATACCCGTAATTAACCATCTTTAAATTAATAATTTATTAACTAATCGATAAAATAATATCTCGCTAAATTAATAAAATATGTCGGTCCCAACACCATTAATTTATAGAGTTTTTACTGTATATGGTAAAATGACTTGGTATGTTACAAGTTGGACTATTTGAAAATTTGACTTCATATAGCAAGTTAATTATATATAACTAGTTTAATTTAGGGATAATGGGTATGAAGGTCACTGAAATATTCATTTTATTTCTTATAAATCATCAGTTTACTTAAACTAACGTTTAGTTTAAGCCAACCTAGTTTGTATTTGCTTTCATTTATACAGATTCTAACAATTTTTGGACGGAAATCATGAAATAACAAACAAAGCTGATCGTAACGTATTTAAACAATAAAATTAAAAGTTGAAATGCAAATATCATTTGTATCCTTCATTTAATTTTTTTTGGTGTAAATGGTGAATTATATCAATATCAAAACAAATTACAAGAAATACTCTATAACTACAATGGACAAGCCCATCCAGTTTTCAACATTCCTATATCTATTGCTGCATAAGCACAAACTGATACAACTATCTGAAATAAGAACATAAAACATCTACAATCCAATATCAGGCAGCAAGCATTCTTTCACTGATATCATAGAGACTTCAAAAGAAACAACTGCACTATGATTTAAACCATGTCAATTGTCTCTTCAATTCACCATTTTGCACCAACCATCTAGCTACATTTCCACATCACCCTTCCATCCAAGCCATTCAACCTTCAACCACAATAGCAAGGACAAAATGGTGTGTGGCTTCACTAGAACCCATACCTATCCATGGAGGGCTCTTCCAAATCACCACATTTCCTTCTAGAAAGGCTTCAACCGATTGGAAACACTCTCCCCATGATGACCAAACCAAACCTCCTGCAAATGTATTAAGTGGACCAAGGTGTTCATCTTTCACTCTCGCTATTCCACTCATCATACATTTGCCGCCCCAACCATATACCCTTCACAGAGATAGACCCTACTTTATGGTACATTCCTACTGTATGAAGACCTCCTACTTAGCCATACTTGCCAATCCAGATTCCTCCCAAGGCCAAACTGGAAATGACAAGAGGTTAGCATAGGTACAGTCTAGACAGTTGGAACTCCAAGGTACAAGGTATCTAAAACTCTGTTATGGTCTGCAATATAATACCATCAGCAAATATAAGATTGTTGTTGATGTAATGGATATATCCAACCCCTTATAGTAACAGGGGAAACATGACTTTATTTGCACACAAGAAAAAAACCAGTTGCAAAACACCCAACCATACAGACATTGTTAGACAGGCTTCACCTTCTTGTTGCAAGTAATGGACCACACTCTTTCAACATTTCTTACTGCAGTACTATCTTTGACCTTTAGGCTTAGTAATTTCATTTTAGTAATCTCAATGATTCTGTTAGCCACCACTTCCTGACTCTTACTTTCATCCCTAAGTATCCTGCAGTTTCTTTCATTCCATATACAATAGACACTAGCAGCAAGGATTAGTCTTTTCACCACACTCCAAGTATTGTTCCCATTGTGACTATTTGTAAGGTCTTGAATAATGTCATACCACTTCACCATACTCCTTTGAATATTAGCCAAATCTTTTATCTTATTCCACACACCCTCAGAGAACTCACAATTAAAAAATAAGTGCTCCAAATCTTTTGTATCATTCTTACATAAATGACATCTATTGACTGCATAATTCCCCCATTTCTGAATTCTATCTTGAGTGGTCAATCTATTATTAATGGCAAGCCATAAAATAAATGCATGCTTGGGTATGCATTGAGAGTACCATACTAATTTCCACCATGGTACACTTGGATCATTACTTCTCAAATCCCCACATGCATTTCTTACAGCAAAGTCCATTTCCTTACCATTACTATTAATCCAGACAATTCCATCACTCTTCTCAGGGCTCAAAATTGGGACACTTATATCAGTCACAGTATTGAACTTACTATACCATTCAGTGGGCCAATTCCAATCTCCATTTCTAATCATATCACTTACTTTCAAATCAGCATCAAGTCTGGCATCATATAGATCTCTATGAGTGATATATTTATTGAGATGACCTATTTGACTCCAATTCTCATACCACATGGATATAGTCTTCCCATTCCCAATCTTGTACACGATTCTTTCCCTAACCTTATCTCTAACTTTCAATATATTCTTCCACCCCCAGCTATCATTGATATCAGGATCTACTTCCCAAAAATTCTTACCTCTTAGCTTCACTGTGTGAATCCACTTTACCCATAGGGAGTCCTTGTTAGTGGCAATGTTCCAATCATGTTTAGAGAGAAGAGCTTCATTCCAGCTATATAAATCTTTTAAACCCAAACCTCCTTGATCTTTTGGTCTACATACAGATTTCCAAGAGACTTTGCATTTCCCTTTAGATGAATTACCTTGATTCCATAGAAAATCCTTCAAGAGCCTATTAATGTCCTTGATAACAGTCATTGGTAGGAGAAAGACAGAAGCCCAATAGACATGAATAGACTCTAGAACAAAGAAGAATCGCTTGAGTCTTCCAAAGATAGAAAGGCTTTTATTCTTCCAATCATTGACCCTCTTAACTTTATCCAACAAACTACTACAATCCTTCACAACTAATCTTTTTGCCAACAGAGGAACACCAAGGTATCTAACAGGAAGTTTACCAGTCACAAAAGGTAAGATGTTGAGAATATATTGCATATCTTCATCCTGCATACTCCCAAAAAAACATTACTCTTTGAAATATTTGGGAGAAGTCCAGAATATGAGCTAAATTCTTCAATAGCACCCTTAATGACACCAACAGAAGTAGTATCACCATGGCACATGACCAATAAATCATCAGCAAAGCAAACATGAGTTAGCTTCATTTCCTTACACCCAAAGTGATAATGGAAATCTCTACTACTATTGATCTTCCTTCTCAGCACCAGAGTAAAAATTTCCATGATAAGAGTGAATAAGTATGGAGACATTGGATCTCCTTGTCTCAGACCTCTAGCACCTTTAAAATAACCAATTCTCTCACCATTCACATTGATAGTAAAGGCTGTAGTAGATACACACTGCATTATCCAATCAACCATCTTCAAATGAAAACCAAACTCTATCAAAATCCTCCTTAGAAATCCCCAATTGACTGTATCATATGCCTTTTGGATGTCAATTTTGAGATCAACCCTTTTTGGACCATTTTTCCTGTTATAGCCTTTCATAATCTCCTGAGTGAGCAATATATTATCTTGAATCTGCCTACCAGGGATGAAGGCACTTTGATTTTTACTAACCAATCTACTCAACACTGGCTTAATTCTGTTTGTTAAGACTTTACTTATACACTTGTACATAACATTGCAACAAGCAATGGGTCTGAAATCTGTGACTTTACAAGGAGTTTGAATCTTTGGGATTAGAGAAATTAAGGTAGTATTCACTTCCTTCAACATCTTACCAGTTTCAAAAAACTCCTTAACAGCACAGCATATGTCATGACCAATAATCCCCCAAGCTTTTTTGAAAAAAGCTGATGTAAAACCATCAGGCCCTGGAGCTTTACCTTCTTCAATATCAAACATAGCTTTTTTAATCTCATTCTCAGTAACACTTCTAATCATAGTTGTAGCTACATCAGAACTCAATTTGTTGCTAAAAATATCCATAGTATCCATGTCATCCACATGGTAGTCTTGTCCCAAGAAAACTTCAAAATGCTTTACAAATTGGATTGCTACTTGATCTCCTTCATGAACAACACCATTATTGTCACAAATAGAATGAATTTTACTCTTGTTAGCTCTCCCTTTAAGAACTTTATGAAAATATTTTGTATTTCTATCCCCTTCACAAAACCACTGAATTTTAGCTTGTTGATGCAGAAATTTTTCTTCATCAGTCTCAACTTCTATGAATTCTTCTAACAATTCAGCTTCTTTGATCCTTAAGGACTTATTATGAGGCTCCTTATCAATCTTAATTTGAATTTCCTTTACTTGATCTCTGAGCTTTGCTACCCTTTCATAAACATTTCCTTTTTCCCAACCCAAGTTATTAAGAGGATGCTTCAACTTTTCTAATTTCTTTACTACTTGAAACATATATGCACCATCTATCCTACATTCCCAACTCCCCTTGACTGTGTCTAGAAAAACACTTTTGTCTGCAATGAAATTAGCAAATCTGAAAGCTCTTACTTTTTTCTTAGCATTAGAGGGAATGCATAAGATTGCAGGGCTGTGATCAGAAATGATATAAGGAAGAAAAACTGCATGACACTGAGGATACTTGGATATGAACTCATTATTTGACATAATTCTTTCCAACTTCTTCAACACACCAGTTTGGTTGCCATCCTTAACTTTATGCAAGTTTTTTGTCCATGTAAAGTGCAATCCTGAACTGCAAATGTCTCCAACTTCAATTATATTCAAACAATCTTGGAAATCTTGCATGTCAATTGTCATACTAGATCCTCCATATGAGTGTTCAGAAGGGCTTATGGTCACATTCAAATCTCCGGCTATTCCGCATGGTAGACCATTCACAACACTTTTATCTCTTATCATGGTCACATTTAAATGTTTTTTATGTTTAATCAAAATTAATTAAAATGGTATAAGTGACATTTCACATTTATAGTCATATTGATATTGTTTTGATACGTGTTATGATTAACTATATTCTTGTTATTTCATAAAGTTTCGACAAAAAAATTAACCGGAGTTAGTAGAAATGAAAACGAATACATCTTTCGGTGGCTTATAAATTAAGTTTAATAAATGAACGACTTTAATGAAGAAAAAATTGAGTATATGGATAGCCTCTTGATACTTTTTATTTAAAAAATATTTATGAAATTAAACTTTCATAAGGTTGTGGTCCAAAATAATCATGTAATGCTTGCATTTGTCTTTGCTTCCACCCTAGCACTTAAACACAACCATTTAAATACCATTTAACTAATCCAACATGAATAATATGAAAAGGAAAAATAACAAAACATCCAAATCAAGCTACACGCATATGAAAACTTAATATTATTATTTATTGTTCTTTGTAGAAGTTAAAGACACTTAGGCATCACCAATAACTTCAACAAACGTCAACCAAACCAACTTACCTACTTGCCTTTAAACTAATGTTCACATATCCTTTGCCACAAAGCTTTAATTCGTTCTTGATGTGAATACAAAATCTTTAATTTGTAATATCGTATTTGAGTTTGAATTAACTATGTGATACTCAATCTATTAATGTACTATTAAGTTATTTAAGTTCTTAGATCAAACTCTAGTACACAAATGATTCTAAAAACACACTATAAAAACAATGAAGATGTTACAATTCTTTTATTTTTTATTTGCAAGATATCGCTTTAAACAACCTTTGTTGACTATTGGCAAAACAATAAACATTGATGTTTGGAAATATTTGACTATGGTGATTATTTGTGTTATTTAAAGAATAAACTAAACATTTGATTAATGGATAAATAATTTGTTAAATGTCTATCAATTAAAATGTCACCTTCAACTTTTATCTAGTGATAATATATAATCATGAGATGTTATTATCGTTTATGGTATTTTATCTTAATATATCATTAACTATGTTTTCTGAGATTAGTTAGAGCCGGACTTGTAGCTAGAGCTTATATTATAAGCTGGAAGCAAGAATTTGTGGTTGTGTTTCATGCGGGGCTTATAGAGGCGTATGTGAGCTTGAGCAAGACTTCTTTGTCACACATGCTTATGTTGACTTTTATAAGCCATAAACTTTCATAAGCTCAAACCAACTGAAACTAGCTTACATGACGTATAGCTAGTCAAATTACTTAAATATCTTTCAAAATATAGTGAAGTATCACGCAAAAGCATAAAATGTATATGTATTTAATTTGATTAAATTTATGTGGTTTACATCAATAAGCTTAAGCTCAACTAATTTGCCAAATAACTTTATAAGAATATAAGCTCCAGAATTAGAGTCCATTTCACCAAACATACACTATATTTTCATTAAAATGTTAGACAATTTGGTTGGAGCTTGACCTTATTGTTATGAAACAAATAAGCAATACAAAAATTAAAGTCACGTATATTTCAAGATTTTACGTATTTATTTATATATTTGTAAAAGTATTTAATTAATTTGACTAACTATAAGCTTTAATCATTTTTAAAAGACGATTTCAATTAGTTTGAGCTTATATAAATCAAGACCTAATCTAAAAGCTAACTTATATAAAAAATTCAATCTCTATAAGTTTGTCCAAACACACTCATAAACATCTATTTATACACGTGCACAACCTATCTTGTATTACAATGATGTAAGTAAACAAAATCAAATCCTTATGTTCATATTGTTTTATGTTGACACATAGCAAAATCGAGCAATATGTTGAATAATAAAAGTAAAAATTAAGCATGATTTTGATGAACATGAACTTAAATTTGTTTTGCAAATAAATTAACCAGAAATCAATATAAAACACATGCGTTCAAATTGAAAAAAAAAAGAAAAGAAAAAGAAAAAAAAAAAGAACAAATTCCTTACAAATTAGTAGAGGCGTAATCGAGCTGTTCAGATAACCTATTCTGATTCACGTGTTGACGGGTTAGTATAGCCTTTACCCAAATACGACCCATTTATTAATCGTGTCAAAACTCAACCCTAACCTGCACTGCATAACATGTGTAACCCATTTGTGACACATTTAACCCATTTAAGTAAATAGGTCAAGCAGTGAATAAAGTTGATGGTTTGTCGATTTAACTAGTTTAAACGCAAAAAATATATAAAGATCTAAAATATGATAAGAATAACATACAAATAACAATGCGACAATTTTCTAAATTACAAGCATCAATTTTCATGATATCTAAGGTATATAATTATAATTCACTCATACTAATTAAATAACAAAATACATTTAATCCACATCCAACATAAAAACCAGGTTATATATTTTATTTTTAAGATCTTATATACTTAAACGGGTTAACGAGTTGACTTGTCTAATAGTTACTCAACCTAAACACGACCGGTTTATTAAACGGGTTAGACGGGTTGACCCGTTTTTGACCCATACCTGTTTAACTTCGTGTCGGGTTCGTGTCGTTTATCGTGTCGTGTCGAGAATTGCCACCCCTACAAATTAGGGTACTTTATAACATTTTAGGAGCTAAATGTAACATAACGTTATATATTAATTGACCAATACAATTTATAATTAAATTTATAAATTCAAAAAATAATCTAATCTTAAATCGAGTTCTATGAAAATAAGTGTAAAATTCATTTTGCATAACTGTTAATAAGTTTATAAAAAATATATTTTTAAAGAAAATATTTTTGTAGTTATTCTTATTGTAGTTGTTATAATATACAAAATTATGCATACACATGAGATTAAAAATATTAAAATGAAACATGAGATATTATGATATGCAACTAAATATGCAAGATTGTAAATACCAACAACACATTTATAAAAAAAAACTTTATTAATTTAATGTTTAAAATTTCTGCATATGTTTATAAAGTCTATAAGAAGTTAAGAACAACATTTACATGAAGTTATTATGCAACTAGTCATATAAATATCTGTGGTATAAAAGATCTGTATTAGGGTTGGTTATTATGATGGGTGAAGGACTACTACCACCTTCAACCATCACGCGCTATTTCCACCTAAGGCATCTTCAAACCTGTGCCAATTGTTCAACATTTGCACTCGTTTGGTGGTTTCTCATTTTTTTGTTATAGAGTAAACTACACCGTTCGTTCTTGTGGTATACGTTGACCATCAAGTTTCGTCCCTTGACCAAAAAAATTGCATCGTTGGTCCTTAACTCCGAATCGTTAGTCATCGTTGGTCCTCACACTAACGGTTGGACTAACAGCGTTAAGCCTTGTTAAGTGGAGGGTATTTTGTCTTTTCACACCCACACCATAAGAATCAAGATCGCCTTTGTAAACATCATAAGAATCATCTGACCAAAGTCGACATTCCTTTGAAAAATTATCGGTGCCAATCAGATATCTTTGAGTCCAATTCTCAAGTGTTCCAACTTGTTTACCCGCAGATTATGATAAGGGATAAAATAGTGAGGAAGGTTGTACTTGCTACCCATCACCGTATTTGATGATCTATCCAACATTTGATGATCTATCCACTTCACATCAACCACATCTTCAAACACTCTTTAACACACCCACTTACTAGATTCACCTCTAGATCCAACAACACACACTACTCACACCTTCAACTATGTGTTGACCAACCGTTGACTTCACAATGAAGAGATCTTTCCTTCCAATGTACAACATTGTCTTCCTCCTCGCAGCCTCGCCGCCACTCTTTGCATCAAAACCATGCTCACCGTGCAATGGGCGCCGACATTTTTTTTTTTATACCAAAACACCCCATGAAGAAACTAAGAAAACCCATGTTTTCAATTCCACATTTGCGCCACCGTTGGTTTAATGAAAACTTGCTCGCATAAAACGTCGAATCAGTTGGTGGGTGGGAATATGCAAGGTTAGATAAAGGTCTTTTTGTATCTTTGGGAAACATAGGATTGATCTTTAGGTGAGTGTTTATTTGTTATTGGAATATGAAATTGATTTAAGGGTTTTTGTTTATTCGGGAAAGATGAAGAAGGGTCGGTGGTGGGTGGTTTGACGGCAGCAGAAACTGTGCCGACAATGGCCGTGGTTGGTGGTTTGATCGGACGGTAGTAGTCGTTGGTTGATCGGTGGTCTCACCTGGATCGGTGGTGGTTGTTAGTGTGTCATAAGATTTGTAGTAGATGTAGGAATTAAACCATTAGATTTTGGGTAAAAGGATATGATCTTGAGTCGAGATTGGCGCTTTCAAATATATTTTGTTTGGTTATACCGGTGTTTGGTTATTTTGGATCATGTTGTATCAAGTTTGATAAACTGTTTGTATCATGGTTATGTTGGTGTTTGATAAGTGGATAATGATAGAGGAGTGTGGTGGGAGAGGTGGTGGGAGAGGTGGGAAAAGACATAAATACCTCCACTTAACAAGCGCTTAACGCCTGCTAGTTCAACCAGCTAGTGTGAGGGACCAACGATGACTAACGATTCGGAGTTAAGGACCAACGATGCAATTTTTTTTTTCGAGGACGAAACTCAATGGTCAACGATACCACAAGCGACGAACGTGTAGTTTACTCTTTGTTATATTATAGAGTATGTTTGTATAAATTAATGTGTTTTTATATTTTTGGTTTGATGGTGATCATAACATTTATTTGATGATAAGTTTGATAATATGTTAAATTATGATGTGACACTGACGTGAAAGTGATGAGTTTAATGATTATACAACCGGTTTAATAATCATTACATATCTCAAAATAATTTAATCCCTTTGAATTAAAATCAAAAGTAGTGAATTGACATGTTGACACCGAAATCAAAGTAAGGGAGGGACAGAAACACATGTAATAATAATAACTTATTTCTTGAAAAAACATTATCACAAATTCTTTTACTCTAATTTTTTTAAAAAATCCCTCACTCCAAAAAACCAACTCACAAAAAATAATAAAAAACAATTATTACAAAAACAAAAAATAATAAAAATAAAAAAAGCGGCAGCTGTACACCAAAACCAGAGTCTCCTCCTCCGTTTTTGTTTCTTTTCATCGCTCATCGATTTCAATTCCATCAAATTTTATAAAACAATTTTTATAAAAATTGTATCATAGATCAGCTCATATTTTATTTTCCCTTTTTTTGCCATCAATTGTTGATAAATTATTAATTATCGGATCTTGATGTTTTGGATTAATTCCTTTGTGGGTTTTGATGGGTTTTCGATTTTATAAAATGGGTCGATGAGATTTTTAACTTTCATCAAGCAAATTGTGTTTTTTACTTTTTTTATTGTAATTATTACATAAAAAAAAAAATAGTAAAAAAAAAAAAAGTGTGGTGGTTTTTGTTTGGATGATTTCTGTTGGGAGTAGAGATGGTAGGAATAGTTTAAGGTATGGTGGTGGTGGTGATATGGATTTAGATACTGAGATTGAAGAAGGTGAAGCTTATTTTCAAAATAATGTTAATAATAATATTAATAATGGAAATTATGAGGATGATGACGATAATGAGTACGATGATGCAACTATTGATCCTGATGTTGCTCTATCTTATCTTGTAAGGAACTAGTTTTGTTTCGATTGTTTTTTCGGTTTTGAATTGTGTTGATTGGTTATGGTTAGATTGTTAATGTGGATTGTTTTGCATGAGCTAGATACTTAGATAGTTAGATCTATGTGTTGTATATGTGATGATATGAGTTTGATTGATGCTTTTTGTTTTAGGGAAGATCGTTGGAAGCTTAGTAGGTATCGTGATTGATTGATGGAAATTCTAGCTAACAAGTGATAAGGTCCTTATCTAGATTAAGATTAATGAAAGCCGATAGAGTTGTTGTTAGGGTTGAAATTATGATGTGAAGCTATACAATTATGTATAATGTCTGAAAACTGATTAATATAAGAAAGATGCTAAGCCTTAGTGCTCTTTAGGCGTTAATCGTAAC
This sequence comes from Chrysanthemum lavandulifolium, assembly GCA_022545495.1. Lineage (NCBI taxonomy): Eukaryota > Viridiplantae > Streptophyta > Magnoliopsida > Asterales > Asteraceae > Chrysanthemum > Chrysanthemum lavandulifolium. Next base: position 79,487,074 of record CM040243.1, on the reverse strand, counting down.
TAAAAAAAAATGATTCATGTTGTTGTGTTGCATTGCATCATGCTTTCACTTGCTGCCATAAAAATTAATGAGCCGCTGCCGTTGTATCCAAAATTACATATCTATTGTTTGTAGTCAGCAAACTGGGGACATAGTCAACAACCAAGCACCTTGCCACACCCCAAAGCACTAGGCAGCAGTAAGAAGCACATGACGTCAATATGCCAAGATGATGTGTTTATCTAAGTAGATAAGATTGACATTCAACATTGCTAGCTTCCTCTATTAATTATACTCCCCTTACTAAAGTTACTTTGTTAGCTTAGTAGTTTTACCTTGAAAAAAGTTAGTCCGTTAATGTTATGTCATGCTATTAAAAACGCAATTGTAGTCGGTAAAGCAAAACACTATTTCAGTTTTACGGTTTTACCCTTGCAAAATATGTTATTGTGTAATTGCTTGACCTGGATAGGAGAAAGATCGATAGTTTGATACCGTATTCAAGGACAAATAGTATCGGAGTTTTAGACACAGAATCTATATGCATTGTAATTTTTGTTTTGATGGTCATTTCTTTGTTCTTATGTCACTTTTGTTGCTGCGATATTTGAAGGATGAGAAACTTCAAGACGTGTTGGGACATTTTCAGAAGGATTTTGAAGGTGGAGTTTCGGCTGAAAATCTGGGTAAGTTAAAGAAGTAAGCGGATCGTTGGTACTCCCAAACTAAAAAGTTTTGTAATGCTGATTCTTCTAGCATTTGTGAAACTTATTTGCAGGAGCAAAGTTTGGGGGATACGGTTCGTTTTTGCCCTCTTATCAACGCTCTCCTGCTTGTCCTAATCCAAAGACGCCGCCAAAAGCTTCTTTCAATAATGCGACTATCCACCCTAATGATCTGCTTTTAGAGGTAATTATATTTGGAACGTCCATCATTTCAATCTTGCTAATAACTCTATGTGGTTCATCAAATATATCTATATTATTTTTGACGTTTTATAAACATGTAGGACAAGTGGACAACAAAACTTTATATTTTGTTAGTTTCATGCCTACTAGATTTGCTTAACGAGCATACTTACATGGTTCAATGGATATGCACATGATTACTCTACACATTGTTTATAGTGTTTTGTGCTGTAAAAAATAAAATAAAAATGTTAATTTAGTGCGTCTCTGTTAAGATCTGTTAGGCTAGCTCATACCCTAATAGACTATTTGAAATAGTGGGGACTTCTTAACTCATAAAAATCTGTTATTAACATTTGTTTGTGATCGTATTTAGGGTAAATTAGAGACATTTTGATATATTTAATACAATATTGATCCCCTCGAGGGTACTTGTGACTTTGTTTTGCACAAACATATTCAGTTATATTATTACACAGGGTGGTCGTCAGAACTCTGCATTTGTATCAAATGCAACTAGATATGGACCAGCTTCAACCAGCGGTGCACCAGCACCTAAGGGGCCGCCAGTGAATGCTAAAGTGAAACAGGAAGTGCATATGTCATCTGCTAAGACTGGTGACAAGTTCACTTCTAATGGACAAAAACCTGTTAACAACTCTGCTAACACTTCAGACCAAAAGTCACTGAAGGTTCGAATCAGAGTTGGCTCTGATAACTTGTCGACTCGAAGAAGGCAGAAATTTACAGTGGACTGGGGCTTGATGTCTCTCCTTCGTCATCATTGGAAGCCAGTCCTGTAGATAGTGATGATTTCTGTCATGTGCCTCGTGACACCCCTTGTCATGAATCCCCCACTAGTATTCTTGAGGTTGGTATTGTCCCTAATATATATTTCTTATCTGTTTTTAAAGGTGACAAAATGGGCTTGCCGGGCGTGTTGCATAACAGGTCAAACATGTTCGGTCAGGTTGACCAACCAACATCTTTTGTCCATATCAAATACGATTACAAAATTATACTGTTTAGATAATCATCTAATCTTTTCAATAAAGCTATTAAAGAGGGTTGAATACATTTTGGGCGAATTTTGTTCCATTTAAATGTTAGTTAAGTTTAAAATTTCTACTTGTTTGACCTATCGTGGAATAAGTATGGACCAAATCTTCCTATTTTAAATTTATGGGTGAGTAGAAATTGGCACGTTATTTTATGTCATACGTAGTATTTGTTAACAGTGAGATTTTTACTTTGATTTTACAATAGATGATGACATCATTTCCAGTTCTTGGAGGTTTACTGTCTCCCCTTCCCTATGATCTCTTGTGCTTGACTGAAAAAGAAAAACGAGAAGATAGTAGCTGTGGCTCTGTTTATAAACAAAGCCAAGAAACTCCTTTTATGGTTATTAAGTCTGAGTCTAAAGTTGATCGAAACATTTTCTGTGAGAAAAAGCCAAAGACCGAGAATAATATTGCTTCGGTAGAAGCAAGAAAGAAGGAAGCGGTTAAAGATAATTTGTTTTGTGAAGATGTTTCTAATGCCTTAAAGCTTCCTCTTCTATCAGATACACACGATAATGTTTTGGATTTTAGAAAAGGCACTACCTTTAAGGGTGAACCCTCTGTTGTACCCAAAGAAGAGTCACTGGATCCAGTATCAACCCATGATGATTTCCGGGTCGAGAAGCCTTACAAAAGAATAGAAATGTGAATTCTGATGAGAAGCATTCAGGTTTCCCCATAAAATCTGGTTCTGATGTTTCCAAAGGCGGTAGTAAAATTCATGATACCGAATTAGTAAAGCCTTTGAAACAGAAGGCTGCTCACAAAGCTACATCACATGAGACAGATGGCATGAAGTTGGCGACGTCATCTTCGGGAGGCAAGAAGAAATCGAAAGGAAGCCAGAGTTTGGAAAATGGAATCCAAAGTGTAGAGGTCCCAAAAGTTGGTTTTAGGAGTGATTCTTCTTCCAAAAATAGAAATAACACTCATGGCTCAAAAGTGGACGACCTGAAGAATAATGGAAAGGTGAGAGAGACATATAAAGATTTCTTTGGGGAACTTTATCCCGAACTTGAAGATGGCGAGGACATGGCTGTGGAGGAGAAGCCTTTTATGGACAAGCCGAAGGACTACAATGTTGCTGAAAAAGGTAGTCTAGAAAGTAACGTTTCTTCAAAAGAGAGTAAGATTGGAAAAAAAGGTCCAAAACCGTCTTCGTTGGTATATCCAGGAGTGGGTCCAGGCCCGACCCCACAACTAGTATCTGCATCGGGAAATGGTGTGCCTGTTCTTGATGCAGCTTCTGCAGCAGTACCTCCTGCCGAAGTCAAGGAAGATTGGGTTTGTTGTGACAGATGTGAGAAATGGAGACTTTTACCGCCCGGTCTAAATCCGGGCAACCTTCCTGAGAAGTGGCTCTGCAGCATGCTCGATTGGCTGTAAGTTCTTTCTCCCATCTTTAATTTCTTTTATACAACAATGGATGTTAACTTTTATTGATTATTCCTTTGCAAAATAAGCAAGGCCTTGTGAGATATATTAAACAATTGTCCCATCAATAGGCCTGGAATGAATCGCTGCAGCATAGATCAGGAAGAGACAACTAAGGCTGTAACTCTCCAATATTTTGTCCCTGCTCCTGCGATTCAAGGTTTACAGCCGGTTCATCCTGGTGGACCGCCATTTTCAGTTGAACTTCCTTATCCTGATCAAAGACACCAGCCTTTTGGTCCACAAGCTGGTGTAAAGAAAAAACATGGAACAAAAGATCGATCGCATGAACCAAAGCAAGATAGACCCTCATTGTCTTCCAACTCCACAAAAAAGAATCTTCATACCTCGAATAAAACTAGAAGCTTGAATGGTGCTAACCAGAGCCCACTTGTGAATGAAGTGGAATTTCAAGATTCTGGTCAGTCTATTAGCTTGATTACGGAAAAGCATAGATTAAAGCACAAAGAAAAGAAAAAACTACGTGATAAAGTTGTGGATGAAGGTATTTCATATGAAATTTACTTTGATCTTTTCTTGTATGCTGAGGTAGCAATTATGTCCCATAAATAAGTCATTGAGGTTGCTTTTTTTTTTTTTTTTTTTTTTTTTCTAATAAATCAAATGGGTAAGCTTGAACTTAAAAGGAAATGGGTCAAACATTTTCGGAAGTGTATTTAAATGCATAAAACTTCGTAAATCAATTAAATACAAAGAGTTACATTTTTGTTGTAAAACTTTAAACTATTTAATCTCTACTACTTATAATGCATGCATATACATTCATTAAACTTAAAATTTGAGTAATGTTAGTGCACTATTATACCCTTGATTAAAAATGGTAATATCATTTACAAGTAAATTTAAATGCTGTTTAATCAACTTTTATTATTTTTTGTTTTTAACCCATGAATTATCTTCTCGCAATGACTACAAATTGAACCCGTAAATTTTGCATCAAGGGTCAAACTAGAATCTACAATTTCGCAAGTATAATTATTTGCCGCTATACACTGTCGCTTTACGCCGGTATTCATCTAGTTATATTTAACTCATTAATCATTTACCACAGAAATTGAGGGTTTCCGGGTCGGCCCGACCTAACCAGTTTTGACGCGCCTTAACAAGTACCCATTTTGACCCGTTACCTATGTTTTCTAGAGTCTGATTATCAAGTGTTAAATGTCGATTTCAGGTAATAATGCCCTTCAGTTAAAGATTAGGAACAAAAGAGAGTCTAGTCAAGATTATTCAAGGGATTCCAAGAAAGTAAAAACAGATAATAATCATGGGACCGACAAAGAGAGGTCTTCTGACCATGATGGGTCTGTCTTTAAAGCAATTAATAGTTCCGTTACTGATTTACCTCCAAGAAAGGATCATCTGAAATATGATGACCGTCCCAAAGATTCAAATTCTGTCTCAAAAGTTATAAATCCAAAACATCAAAATGGAACCTTTGATACAGTCAAAGGCGAAGAAAAGGATTCTGTCAGGAAAAGGAAATCCAATGAATTTGATGATGCCCAAATAGAAGAAACGAGTGAAACTGGTCAGAGGAAGGGTAAAAAGGTAAAAGTACCTGAATTCCACGAGGAAGACAAAGGTAGGCTATTGGCTGCCAATTCGAGCTCTTCAAAGGTTTCGGGTTCTCATAAAAATAAAGTGAATAACCTTGAAACAAAAGGGTCACCTGTGGAGTCTGTTTCTTCATCTCCTTTGAGGATCTTAAATCCCGAAAAACTTGCATCATCTAGAAGAAATATTGAAGGTGTTGATAATTATCAAGATCCCGTCACTCTTAAAAAGGATTGGGAAGATGATAGAGGAAGTTACAGATCAAACTCATTCAAGAAGGAATTAGGTGTAGTGGAATCTTTAGACAAGGGTTTAGGTCACTTACCAAGTAAGGGGGACATAGTACCGTCTGTTGAATTTGAAACATTAGGTGCAAAATCGTCATTTATAGGACATAATGGAGAAAAGAAGAAAGACCATCAATCTCATTCCAATGGGTCTCGTGCAAGGAAAAGTGGGAAAGGATCGTCTTCAAGATCTAAAGACAAACATCGGAGTTCAAAATATGATAATGAAAAGATTAATCTTAAGGTATCTGAACCTATGAATGAAAATAGGTCTCAAGATAAACCATCCAGTAATCCCGATAAGTTTGAAAAGGGGTCTGCTTCAAAGAAAGTCTCTTCTGGAAAACCGGTCTCAGTTCAGGATGTGAAGCAGAATGTGAAAATGGAACCTGATGGTGAAAGATCTTCTAAGCGGGATGTGTCGGAAAGAGGAAAACCGCACTCGTTACCACCATCCGGTAAAGGTCAAAACGAGACATCACGTCCTCCCCAGCATTCTTTAAAAGAAAATAAGGGAAATAAGTTGTCGGTGGATGGTGTTGATATGGCTGATGTATCAAAAGCGGCAAAGCAGAAAAAGAAAGGTGAAAACATGAATGGAAATCAGTCGGTGAGTGTAAGATATCCCACCCCAAACACGCATAGGGGAACACCTAGTCCACTTAGACGGGAGTCATCCAATCAGGCTGCAAGTGCTATAAAAGAGGCAAAAGCTCTTAAACACATGGCTGATCGTCTTAAGGTGTTTAGCATTTCTTCTCTTACATCTAACGGGTGTTTGGATATGCATTTGAAAGTGATCGTGTTTACACCATTATCATTATTCAATATCACCTAATTAAATTTTAAAAATGAAAATGCACATCCTACGACCCCCTTGATAATATTTGTTTCTGTACCTTTGTGTGATGATTGTTGTACCTTCATTGGTTTTTGCAGAATAATGGATCAAACCATGAGAGTAATTCTATGTATTTCCAAGCAGCCCTTAAGTTTCTCTATGGATCCTCTTTATTAGAATCCAGCTATACCGAGAGTGGCAAGCATGGTGATATAGCTCAGTCAATGACCATGTACAGTAGCACTGCAAAACTTTGCGAGTAAGTAACATTCTGATGACCTCGACAAGTTAAGTTCAGTTTATTAATGTTTGCATTCTTGAGTTGGAAAATCTCGATCAGCCAACAATACGGATACCTTTTGACAATGTTTAATCAATAGGTATGTTGCTCATGAATACGAAAAATCAAAAGAGATGGCAGCTGCAGCACTGTCCTACAAATTAGCAGAAGTGGCATACTTAAAGGTGGTCTATTCTTCACATACCGGTGCCTCGAAAGATAGGCAGGAATTGCAAACCTCTCTCCAATTAGGTCCTACCGGTATGTCAGCTGTCACATTCTTTCATATTTTTTTTTTATTTTTTTTCGGGGGACAAATTGTAAAAATTCTCTACTAACTTCACTTTCTATCTAATTCATTACTATACATGACTCCTGTTGGTTCTAATCTGTAGGTGAGTCTCCTTCTTCTTCTGCATCTGACATCGATAACTTGAACAACCCAGCAGCTGTTGACAAAGCTGCCTTAGCCAAGGGTGTTAATGATCCTCAAATTGGTGGCAATCATGTAATTGCTGCTCGAAATAAACCTAACTTTTTGCGGATTCTTAACTTTGTAAGTGCACTTCTGAAAACCAATTAATCTTTTTGTTGCAAGTCTGTAACTAGAAGTGGCACGGGTTATGTGAATTATATGTGATCTCACGGGTCAAGTCGCCGAAAATGTATATAGATATTACCAACCTCATAAACTTGCTTTCTATCTTAATAGCACAATTTTCGTAGTATTATTTTATATATTAATTATATATCAAGTTGAAAATGGGAGAAACAGCATTGATGGGTCAACCAGTCAACCTGACCCGGATAGACCTGTTGTTATCAAATTTTGAAAATCTTACTTTTGACTCAAACTCGTACATACTGTTACCCAGACTCCCATTATATCTCTTTTGGCATCTTACATCCAAAATCTTTGTAGGCACAGGATGTCAATTTTGCAATGGAAGCTTCAAGAAGATCACAGATTGCTTTAGCAGCGTCTGCTTCACAACCCGAACATGCCCACCATAAAGAAGTAATAAAACCAGCTCTTGATTTCAACTTCCAAGACGTTGAAGGATTGTTACAAATTGTAAGGGTTGCAATGGAAGTAATTAGCAGGTGACGTAGGGTAATTTGATGCATCTGGGAACCTAATACAGAAGAATATATTATACGTCGGGGAGTTGCAAACGAGAATTTTTTTATGGCGGATTTTGTTTTCGTCTCAAGCACCCTTTGTACAACTGTACATTACTAGTTGGACTGCATTACTTTTCGATAGAAATAAGGACCCAAGATCCAGTTCTGATCAAATAAAAAAGTGCAGATAATAGATTTTGATCAGATTAGTGAGGATGGTTTTTGACACAACTGTGAAAAGGTCAATTCTTTGTTGTTAATTTGTTATTTTCTTGTCATTTTTGGAAAATCATAAGGTGATTAGCTTGCGGATGGCATCAAGTTTCTGTCTTTAGAGGTGCGTAGGCTACATATTAATTTAACCATTTTTCTATTGTAATTTTTATGCTAATTTGTATGTAATGTTATTTTGCTTTTGGTTGCAGTTGATATTCCTGTATATAATGGTGTTGTAGAGTTAGATTACATTCAGCAGTGACAGAAGTTGACGAGTAAATACTTACTGTAGCGTTGAAGATGGTTTAAACAGGTAAAATTTCATTGTTATTTTTTATATCAAGTTGTTAACCATAAAAAACACATTTAGCCAATCATTATACATAGTTTTGTAGATATAGAGCCTGATTTGGACCATTGATGCATAAACTTTTAATCTTTTTTTGTCAAAATTTGCATATAGTAAGTTCTCTTATTTGTTATTTTGTTGTCGTAAATGTTTTTTTTTCCTTAGTTTATTTTAATTCTTATACGAGTATTTATTTGTCATTCTTGTGGTTGTGATGGACCTGATGGTGTTTTTATTGGCTCAGATGAGTGGTGGGGGAAATGCCTTGATGATGATAAAGCATTGGCAAGGATTTGTTATACTACGTAGCATTTTTGCTTCAATATAGGGAGGCCCATCATAACGAGACATTGGAACAATGTATGTATGAGAAAATGGCATGGATCGATAGCGCTTGTGAAATCTTTGTTTTACATGAATCAAATGAGCAAATGTTCGCTACACATTATTTGTTCGTGTTAGTTTGTGGGAGAACATAAGTGCTTAAAAAGTGCGGAATTTTCACATAATCTGGAGCACGCAAAGAGCTTGTCCTTCTGAAATACATGTCGAGCAAATTACATGATTTTGCCATAACTATAGAATCATATGCACATCATTTTAATTTAATTGGCATAGAATCTTTCAAATTTCTTTTGAAAAATGCTAACAAGGCTGTCACTAACAACAAATTTACAGTATAAAATGGTATTAGTAAGCCATAAATGATAACATATGCACTTTTTTTTACTTGAATAACCAATACAAAAAGTGAATAATTATTAACTCACTTAAGGGTGACCTAGTTGCAAGAGCTTGTAGCAACTACTTTAATGTTTTAAGTTCAACTAGTATGTTTTAAGTTCAACTAGTATCAAATATGCAGTTTTTGTCGTATTTTTATACTTTAGCGGTATGTAATGATAGTCAATATATGGCGGTTTATCGGTTTGACAGTTGTGAAACAAAAATGTGTCTAAATTTCCATAAAATATATTAATAGAAATATAGATTTTCATAATTATATTCATTTGAACTTAGTAAATTTGAATGTATATGATAAATTTTAGAACTTTAAATTTGTATTATTGTAGGTTTGTAACATCTATTTTAATACTAAAAATAATTTGTTATTAATGTACATTATAATGTAATTAGTGTAGTGTAGTATTTAATTGTATGAATTACTAAATATAAAAACATTTATAAATGTTAAAAAATTAAGACTTATAGATTTATAAATGTCCTAAATGCATCCTCGGGTTTTTTGGATTAGTCAGCACAAAAAACTATCCATTCGTTAGTAAAGTCGGGGACTAACAGTGCAATTATTTTTCGGACATAAATTGCATCGTTAGTCCTCGGACTAACGGTTCAAATTTTTATGGGAAATAAATTAAAAGGTGGCAACAAGGCTCGAACTCGGTTTGAGGGTCGAAGTGACGCAAGGCTCGAACCATTGGACTAAGTGTCCAATGGTGTAATAATAACAAAACAAATTATATTTAACCTATTTATTTTCTGATTTTATAGTATATTAACCGATTTAAGTTTCTATCGGCCAGTTTATGGTGATCCGGGCCGGTTCTTGGGGCGAGGCCAAATCCGTTGGACTCATGTTTTCGTGCTCTTTCTTTTGGTATCATTGGGGATTCATTTGAACTTCGATAAAAATACCCCGATGATATCAAATGAATCCCCCTACTGGAAAAGATGGTAATCTTAAATTGGTTACGAAAGTTGTGGATCCTAATAGATGGACTGATTACAGACCCTATGAGTGCGCTAATGTTAAATGGTCCTAAAACCAACTTGACTTGTGGTGAGTTAGCAATTTGCATAAATTGTATTTTTGGTCCTCGGTATGGCCAATTGCAGATTGGTCCCTAAAACTTTGAAAGTGCAGATTGTCGTCCCCATTTTGAAGTTTCAGTTGCATTTTGGTCCCCCAGCCCGACGGCGTTAAAGTTTTAGGGACCAAATATGCAATTTGGCCATACCACAAGGACCAAGTCTGCAATTTGGCCATACCACAGAGACCAAAAGTGCAAAGAAAACTTCAAAATAGGGACGTTCAGTGCATTTTTAAAGTTTTAGGGATCAAATATGTAATTTGACCATACCACAGGGACCAAAAATGCAATTAACTCTAAAAATATCATTTGTTAGAACATCATAAAGTAACTTGGTACTTTGTTTCAGGGCAAAGAGTTCTTGAAATGATTTCGAGAATGGAATCAAACCAGGGAATAACAACCCGTCATGAAAGTAGAATTATAGGCAGCAACAATGATAATGCATCTAATCTCAAAGTTACAAATTCAGCTTATGTCAAGAATCAATTGTTTGATGATCTCCGACCATCTTCTGCCTTTGACATCAATCTTGAACTTCCTAACGATTCGAACTATCTCTTTTCCAAACCATCTTCTGAGCAATACTAGACCGGAAATATGCAGCCTTTGGAGAGTAGTATAAATAAACATTTGACCATCAACATCCTACCCCAGGAGCTGAGATTGTTCTATTGTGACCCGCAAGGGGAGATCCAGGGACTTTTTCTTGGGGTCGACATCATTTCATGGTTTGAGCAAGGATTTTTTGGGTTGATTTACCGTTCGCGTTGCGAGATCATGAAGGAACTCCTATTATATCTATTAACTAAAAGCGGGGATCGCGTGGTCATGCCATGTGTCCCGCATTTATTCAAAGTTTTGCGACTTGGCAGAATGGCCTCGCGGTTTAGGTGTCATTGCAAACTAAGTCCAAACATTAAATGCAAAGTTTCACAACTTGGCAAAACAACCCCGAGGTTTAAGTATCGTTGCAAAGTAAGTCCAACATTAAATGCAAAGTTTCACAAGCCCCTCAAGTTTAAGTGTCATACAAAATAAGTCCTTAGAAGCCAATCTCGCTGCATCGCGCGGTTTCTACACTCGTGAGGAACTATATATGAGATGTTAGGCCACACTTAAAAGCTACACATAATTACCTTATTTGAGGTTCACGAGGAATCGACCCATGTTGTGAATATTGGTGATTCGAGTTGTACTTGCTTAGGGTTGAAAGAAACTAGCCTGCCTGGCCGCCACTCTCTTGATGTTTTTGCATTGATTGGTAGAAACCTGTATGAATACTGCGCAAACTACTTCATTGTTGATGCTTATCGTTTAACCTACTAAGAGTCCATAAAACAAGTACCCATTGAAATGGAAGAAGGTGAAAAGTTCGCGGTCAGAAAACCAGGGGTTGAAAAGGGACAAGCTTTAGTAACAGTGGGTGAGAATGAAGAAGGTGGCGAAAAGATTGAGGTTGACGAACAAAATGGTGAAAAGATGAAGATGAGGAATGCTTGTGACAAAAAAAATGAGGGAAAGACAACTCATTAATATTAACATACTCTTATATGAATTATTATAAATTGATAGAAAAAAGCATTTGCATTTTATCTACACATTTTAATAAATATTTATATACCATACACATAGCAAGTGTTCTTATAGTTATACGTAATAGTAATGAATTATTCATTCTTTCATAATCCAGTGAATTCATGTTATATTGACCTACCTTTCGATTATATGCAACAAAAATGCACATAAAAAAAAATCATTTAGAGAGAACCATTTGGTACATGTTTAAAACGACCAAATGGTTTTATAACTCGCAATGACAAAAGTGTCAAATAAATAAGAAAATAATATTTTATGTAACTTATTCATATTAAAAGAGTACATATGAAGAGACTCTCTTAAATGTAAATTAAAACGGTAAGCTGCACTTATTCAGTATTAAAAAAAGGGTCAATTACATATATCCCCACTAAAACTTGCACATTTACATATTTCCCCAAAACATGCTTAAACATCATTGTACATTATGCAATAAAAACTTGTGTTTTGAGGAAATATGCAAATATACAAGTTTTAATGGGTATATATGCAATTCCCCCTTAAAAAAAGTCAATATTAATAGAGTAGCCAAATCCGTCTTGGAAAAAGTCTCTTCACATGTACTCTTTTAATGTGAAGAAACTCTTTTAAACACTGGGATACCCTTTATGTCACGAATAAATCATGTGTAGGCCCTCGATAATTTTCATGCCATGCTTACAAAAGTTGTGATAACATCACAACTTAGAAACTTATTGACCAACGAAATCCTGGAAAAAGTAACATGACGAAAATTAGTGTTGAACATTACGCTATAAACACTTAGATACAGCCCGTGTGTAAGGCACGGGTATGAATGACTCGTATGTATAAAAATTGAACCCGCAACTTTTTTATTGGGTAGCTTTCTCATTGATATGTATATGATTTAAATGTTGTCTTTTTTAGAAGGAAGTTTACTAATTTGGTGTTCGTTTTCCTCCTTCCTGGACTCAGGTGAAAAGAACATAAACCAAATTGTTATTAGTAACACCCTTTTATCTTATTAATTTTGATCAATGTTTAATAATTTTTAGTAATTTCATCTTGCCCGATTTTCCTGACAAATTAATGGTTTCGCTCCCAGTTACTAATTGTTGAAGCATAATCCCACATGATTAGATTCAACGACTCTCCTTGGTCGTTAATGTCTTCTCGAGCCCTAGTAGACTGTCAACAAAGAGAACTTAGGAGTGGACCCGAGGCCGTGGCCCGGGGTCCACCCCCGACGGTCAAGTTAGTATGCGATGTAGCATAACATAAGTTGTTAGGTTTAGAGATAACCCGTCATGTATACATAGTGGATGGATTAGGGTTTAGGTGTAGAGTGGTAGATCTGCGGGCCCGACCCATTCTGGCCCGGTCCCGACCATACGTCCACAAGCCCCCAAGTCTAGTATGAGATAGCGCATGGCTATGTTATGCTAGACTTAAGTTCTGCTTCATGGTCACGTGGGTGAAAGTGGATCCCGTATCTTGCGATCCCAGGTAGGCGCACCTTTTGTACCGATGGCGACGCAAAGATGGTGCGACATAAGACGATGTACAGAAGCGAAGTCTGTGTGTCTGTGATAAAGGGTGCGACGGAAGGCGTGCTACAGAAGCAGTCTTGTGCCGTCTTGCGACAAAGAGTGCGACGAAGACGGCTTCAGGAAGTCTTGTGCTGTCTTGCGACAAAGAAGTCTTGACGAAGACGTGCTTCGCGCGCATTATATCCGTCTTTACAACCGACAGAGGACGTCTCCCTGCGGCAAGATGGTGCGAATATTTAAATCCGTCTTTGTACCGAGCTTGCAATAACTCTTACATACGATCTGCTTCCAAATATACCGCGTGACGCTGTGCGGAAGCAAGAGTATATATACTCGGTAGCCCCAAGTTTGATGGTGCTACTCGTGTAGAGCATTAAACTTATTTAATCTGCGAAAACACCGAATGCAAAGATTAAAAGTATATGCCGTGAATCGCAAAGATATAAAACCTAATGAATTGAAACAATAGACAAAGACATAGCATGAATAATATATAAGAGAAGTGGTAGTGCGCACCCATCGTGGGATGCGCATCGACTAAATAATTAATTATGTTTTTGTTTTTTTTAATGTATAAAATAAAAACTCGGATGGATGTACCGCGACCGTGACTAATAGACACGATAGATTTATCGAACCGCGTAGACTCGAGCGTTTGTGGATGATCGCAGATGTTTATACCACGGCCTTTGGTCCAGTCGCATCATAGCGATTGACTAGCATCGTGGTGTTTGCGCGTCACGCGTTCTCTGCGAAGATGTCCGAACGCACGCCTAATGCGGTAGATTTATCGCGATCGCGTTGTTCGAGCGCCAACAGCGTACCAACCGTAAAAAGCGATATGCGCGAATTAATTCGCTAAAAATAAAATAACTCCGATCGTGCGGATATTTTCTTAGGTCCAATCGTGCGGACTAAAAGATAAAATAGGTCCGATCGTGCGGACTTTTCTTTTCTTGTATCTTATGTAAAAAAATATCATGATCCTTATATTTGTATAATTATGAGAATATAATGCATGTACAGTTAAATTATAAAATGAATATATGCATGCATGTATCTTCACTGTATCTGAAGTATTAATTGCGAATGGTATTTTAAAGCATTAATTGCGAATGACACTTTAAAGCATGCATGTAAGACTATACTTTAAAGGTGCGAATATTCTATATCATAATATACGGTCAATCGATTATAGGGATTTAGAGTTACCGACTTTAGAAATTGATTTCTGCTTTCGGTAATATGAAACACGAAACATAGTTTATTAGTATTCCCGCGGATGGCGCCAACTTGTTGATCACAATCCTGGCGTGACCAGATTCAACGATTCTCCTACTGTTACTGCCTGTACCAGCCAAGAGACTGGTCAACAAAGAGAACTCATTAGAGTGGACCCGGGCCGTAGCACCGGGTCCACCTCCGACGGTCAGTTAGATCGATGTGAAGATAACATAAGTTGTTAGGTTTAGAGATAACCCATCATGTATACATAGTGGATGGATTAGGGTTTGGGTGTAGAGTGGTAGCGTCTGGGGGCGACCCATTCCCTACCATCCGGACCATCGTCCACACTAATCCTTGTCTAATAGTGTGAATTATATAACATAATCGACTTAAAAAAACCTGTTTTCTGGGTACAATGGAGTAACAAATTTTGCACGATTAATTTATCGCCAGCTTTTTGCCATTGGTGATAGGAATTTAAAGTGGATTAACACCGGTAAACTATTATACCCAATAAAATACTACTCGAATATAGGGACAAAGAAAGTACAAGAAACAAATTTTGTTCTAAATTTATATCTATTTCTATATTTATATTTGACTAGAATATTTCAATGAGTTTGGCCAGACATATGTATTTTGTAGCACTTTGAGGTTTAAGCAACTTTGGAACAGCTTGGGCATGTCTGCCTTACAGATATGTCATCCTTGAAATTTGAAACATTAATATAGAAGGAAATTATCCTTTATCAATATGAATTTTGATATGTGGTAGGTGTGCGACGAACGATGCTTTTACAAAGAATCGTTATTTTAGAGCAATCGGTACGCTTGAGCTATAGGCTCGTGTCATCCCACCAGCCTAAAAATACAGACGGCGCACGGTATTATGGGTGGCGTCATGGTGACCATTTCACGCCGTAGATTTTTTTTTTCTCTTTTATTATTATTATTATTATTATTATTATTATTATTATTATTATTTAAATTTGAACGTTAAATAACGGCTAATTTGCAAAAAAAACCATTTTTCTAAAATTTGTACTCTTTAAAAATCCTATAAATACCTCTTTATTCTATCATTTTTCATACACTTTTCCAATCTAATTTCTACTTCAATAATACTCAACTTTCTTTCAATTATGGACCCAAACAATTCCAACAACACCTACACCTACGACTGTTGGATCGATATACTCTGACCAAACTAACTATGTAACTTGTAAGGGCTTAGCAACATCGGATAAATCCTAAGTTACTAACAATGAAACACTGAATTTACTCTATTAAGTATGCGGAAACTACTTCAATAAAGCTAAGAAGAATAACTTTAACTTCAACGATTTTATTAATACTTTGAACCTGTTTGATACACAGATTCACTAACAACCCTAATAACTCTAATATCCTCTAATATTGCGTATGCATTCGTATCTCTAAAGTCGTACCTCTAATGCCAATCTAGGGGTCCTTTTATAGGCATAAGGAATACCCTAGCCGGTTTACAATTATAATTCTTGTACGACAAGTAATACTAAACTAAACTAAGAATATTCTAGAATTACAAAGCTTTCCATAAACGATATAGCGCTTCTTTAGCTTTGCGGTAAAGATTTGATGTTGAGCGATCTTTGACTTTCTTGACAGACTTTGACTTACTTGATTATTTTGTCTTTTATATCCCAACAATCCTCCACTAACTTGAATTCTACTTGCTTGATTTCAAGTTCCTTTATATCCAGATCTTTAACATCTTTTGTCTTCAAGGAAAGATTGTGTCTTTATCTTCGATTTATTTTGTACTCTCGTGCTTTGTATTATCATCATCAAAGTAGTCTTTATAAGCAATCCTTTTCAAAGAACTATCGCAATCTTCATCTTTTCGACTACTCGGCAACATATGGCGATTGTACATCGATCATAAAGTTTCACTATTCTCATCACTTCGGTGTGTAAACTCCACGTGAGAGGTGAATCGTCGAAAATTTAATGGATTTTGATGTCTCTTTACCAAAGCCATTAACTCGGAGTAGCCAATGTTTAGGTGTGTAAAACCATGATACATGATAACCATATGATTTTGAGCAAATCATCAGCTATCAACGGATTTGTTTTGTCTTTACCAAAAGTCGTACCCTTTTGGACTAGTTAGTTCTTGCAACCATGGTGAGCTAATTACCATATAAATGGTTTTTCCACGCCTTTACCACAAGCCATTTTTTTGTGGGCTAGCCAACTCTTCACTATTTCGGATATGGTGAGTTGATTACCATATAACTTATTGGCAAGTTGTCAACCATTAACGGATTTGAGATATCTTTACGAGCCGTTTGCTCATGGATTAGCCATCCTTTTGTTAGACATGGTGGATGATAACCTTTGTTGTAACCATCTCAAAACCATTTGTTGTTTGTTAACTTTTGTTTCAAAATATTTTGCACTTAACAAAAGTTTGCTTATTTTCTAAAAATCTTTATCGGTTTTGTCTTGCAAGCAATACTTTGGATAAAGTCTCGTTTGTCCGTGATACTTTGAATAAAGTATTGATTTTCAAAATTTGTACAATTATGAATCATACCAGTTTTTATGCATCGTCATCAGCCATAGTTGTCCATTTGATAAATAATTCGATGACCATAAGGGCTGTTTCATTCTCCTCTTCAACTTCCATACCATGATCTAGCATTCTTCTCATAAGATCTTTTGTCAGTGGTGTTAGGTCACTAGTTTTACAACACAAGCTTATAAGAGAAGAGATAAGGCGATTGAACAAGTAAACCAAACACACACACACAAATATACTAGACCGGTTATGCGTAGAGTGTAGTGAAAGAGAAAACTTGAACAACCAACCCTCAAATGAGGGTTTACAATAGTTTATATAGGCAAGGAGCTAGGCAACACTCCTCTCCTTCCCTATTCCTTATTGGGCTTGGGCCTCGACTTATGGGCCTTCTACATGTCGGACCTTAAACAAACATAAAGGCGTAATAAAGCTACCTATTACACATGAAATATAAATACTTGAAATCTTGTTTAGAGTGATTCCAACAATCTCCCCTCAAGTATATATGAATGTAAACGTGAAGGCGTTGATGTAATAGTAGCGGTGACGATCTTCGACATTCTTCTTTCTTGTGAGAGGAATTGTCTTGATTCGAACAATCTCTCCATGTAGAGATCGTTATCTTTGAACAGTTATGCTTTGGCGTCATCTTTGACTTTGTTCTTTGATCATTGTTCTTTGTGGTGAAAGTGATAGTATGTTGTTGTTTGCATCAATCGCCGTCAGTGCCTTGTTGCTCCAAAGGTGTCTCCGTCATTCTTCAACATGCTCACACGCTCTTTGACGGTGGAAATCAATACCGATGAAGTTCTTTAAGTCTTTAACTTTGTAGATTCTTTGGTTGATGAAGAATCATTACATTGTTGTGTTGCATTCGAATAGAACTTCCATTAGTGATGATGTTGGCGTGAGCATGAGAAGAATCAAGACGATCATCCCGCCCCGAGCTTCCATAAGAAGAAAACATTTCAAACGGTTAGTAATAAGCGGTTTCCGCACTTACAAGTTAGAACTTGAGAGTGTTATGACATAGTGTGAAAACACAACTCTAATTCTCACAAAGGCCGTTCTGAACCTGAGTCCCACAAGTGAGATAACACGATGTACCGAAGTACATCTGATTCGATGAGTCACCGAGGTACATCAAGCATCACCTCACGATCAGACCAGATGAGACACACTCCGCGTAATCCACGGGGAGTTACCGAAGCGACCGCTTCGTGGCATTTGATGTTGACCGGCGGGAGTTTCCATTTAATCATCGAGGATCACGGTGAACCTCTCATAAATGTTCTCGACAGTTGCTAAGATCTCGAAGGACTCGATATGAACCATCAATCACTTGAAGATCTTATTTGTTGATCAACAAGTGATTAAATGTCAAGTGTTCCTAAGAGATCTTTTGATGAATCTCATGGCTCTAGACTCAATAGTGCGTTTTGGTTTTCTGACGGAGACTAGGAGAGGGTCTCCTTTTTCAATACCACGATCTCAAGAGAAAGCCAATAGTTTATGTAGGGTTCCCTGTGAGAATGAAACAAGCTTACGTGGAGAAACTTGAGTGGCTAAGAAGGTTTAGTGCATGCGTCCTTTGGGTCCATGACGACTTTTACTCTTCAATACCGGTGTCACCGAGTGACAACCAAGAGTATATGAATTGAACCGATTGTGCGCCTAAGTTGAATAATCGGAGGGCTATTTCTTTTCACCCTTTACTTTGCATTTCTTTTGATTCTTCAACTCCTTCTTTCTCCGATTCTCATTTTCTCCTTTTACAATCATTCCTAAGGACTTCTAACACTAACTAATGGTAGTGTCCTTGGGTAGATCCTCCAACTCTGGCGGATCATAGGACAGTTATTCCTAACCTTAGTCACCTTATAACTCCATGACTAACCTATGTTTGCCATTTAAACCACTTTGTAAGTGTAAAATATCTCTCAAAGGGTTTGTAGATGAAAACATGTTTGAACCACGGTGAGAGATAAGTTTTGCATAAATACTCCCCTCACATGTGCTTAATAGTTTTAGTGGTTAACGCACGGTGAGGAAAGAGCGCACACTTTTTGAATTGATCCACTAAAGATAGACAATCTCCCGCGAGACACGGTTACGTTGAATAGTTAAAGAGTTACATTGTCGCCTTTTAGGTGACAACTAGCTCTAATAACTACCTTGAAGGTGTAGACAAACCTTGGGAGGTTGTCAAACCCGTCGAGTTCATGTCTACCAAAAGTTTCTCGAATGGTACTTTCTACTCGACAAGTCCTTTGCGAGACACGTTTACATCACTAGCGAACTAGCTTGAAATTATTACCCGTCCGTGACAAGTCTTTTCGAGTTGCGACGCTTAAGGATCGTCAATTCATTGGTTAAGTCTTTGCACGAGAAAGCCAAGGGCTTGCACATGTTGCTTTACAAAACATATTTCTTATCACACAATTTTCTCCCCTCAAAATGGCATATAAGATGTTATTTTTGAAACATTTTGAGAATAAATATGACCATTTTGAGTGTTGCGGAAGAGTGACCACTGTGAACAATTTGTGAACAAAGTTTTCATCAAATACTCCCCTCAACTAGTGATATAAGCGGTTGAGGTTTTGAAATCATATGGGAAGTACTTGTCTTTTTTTTTTTTTTTTTTTTTTTTTTTTTTTTTTTTTGAGCAAAACCTTGAAAAGTGAAAGGTTTGATAGGTTTTACTCAAAATTAAGGAGCTTCGCTCCTTTTATAAGGATTGTGGCACCGAGGCGCACTACGTGGTCCTTTCTTGACAATTACGGGTTGTACATGTTTATGTGTGCACAAGCCATTCACATATATAATCATACATCCAAAATTATATGAAGGAAACCAATTAAGGGTACCGGGAAGTGCGGTGATATTCCTGTGTGTGCACCGCGTTGAAAGCCGATGATGTTTCTCCCGAGTCGACCACCAACATAGCTCTCCGCCGTGCGAATCGATCCTTCGAACAACCGTTCATCAATCAAGGTGATGATCGTCTCACGTCCCTCCTTTCCCGAGAATTCCAACGCTTAGGATTCCCAATTTTATTGCGTATATCCTTCAATCAGTATGCCAATCCATCCCTAACCATCTTCAAGGTATGATCCCGAATTTGTGGAGCTCACTACACGCCATTAAGCAGTTCTGCGGTTCACTGCGGTAAACAATGCCGAAAGGTTTCTTGATGAGCGTAAGTTGTTTGAGTGGTTGATGTCGGGAAGGTCAAGCGTGGTGGAGTGAAGTTTACGTTTACGATATGATTCAACGACCATCCGATATCTTCGACACGTTCTTTGATCACAATCGTCTAATGAAGATGAGAACCGACTTGATAAATTCACGTTGAACTTGATCGAAGCATCTCATACGACCACACTTTGGCAAGATACATGTCTTCGATGTCGTTGAGGACAAGTTCTCAAAGTCGACCTTCGAGAATCCATAGTCCTGTTCATCTTGTCGTTGACTATGATATTCTTTAAGAATGTGTAGTCCCACTTAGACTTGAGATCAATGTGTTTGATGGCCACGATGTCCTTAGAGTCAGACATCGCATGTTGAGACTTGAACCGAGCGACACGTAGTAGATTCTTGACGTTCGGGCCAATGATGAATCCCATACAATGCATCTTGGTCGTATGCTTGCACATTGTCGAAAAACAAGTGAGTTGCACGTTCCTCGATAGCTATGCGCTTAGAGTAAATGGTCTGCTGAATGGAAGAGTCAATGATGTAGTGTATTTTCTCGAACCATCGCCACCATGGAGAAGAAATTCGGTCTTTGTTGAAGAAATATCGGAAGGAATCCTTGGTTAAATGCCTTGGCCAATGGTTGGTAGAGGTTTAGTCCAATCGGTGTAGTATGGAGGTTGTCCCTTTGTGTGAAGTCAATGTTTGCTTCCGGATTGAGCCAATCCATGTTGTTAGACATAGCTCGGCGATGTTCTCAAGATGATATTCGACCTCGAGGGCACTTTCGGAGTGTCTTTCCATAGTTGAAATGCTTCATTCTTGATTCGCTTCAATTCGATTTCGTCATTTTCTTCACATGGAACTTTTCTTGCAATTTTGCATGCTCCAATGTTGAACCATCTACCAATTCTTGACCTTCATCGGGTAGGAGTTTGATTGACAAGTGTGGAGAACCATTCAAACTCTTGGTTTTATCGTCATCTAGCCATGATACGACTCGGCCGAGTCGTCTGCTTTCTTCTTTTGGAAGGCTTTGATGATGAAGTCGGTTTCGCACTTGTTTGGGTGAGGTGGGTTGTTGTTGGGGCTCAAGGACCTCTTCATCGTCACCACCCTTATACTCAAAGTAATCACCAATTTTATGAGTCGGGGTGGTAACTCGGAATCGTCTGAGGTTTTCGGTTGAAGAGCAGTAGGAGACCTTTGTTGAGTAGGGTCCGTTGGGGAGGAGGAGGCATCGAAGAAGATTCACCGGGCCGCTTCGGCGTTTAGGTGCGAGTCTTTATCCTTATCCTTATCTTCATCGTCTCGGACGTTTGACTTTTCCGCTTCAAATCTACAAGCTTCTTGAAGTTGGTAGTCCGGAATGCTTGATCTGCTTTTGCTTCTTGATTGAACATTGCGGATCGTGGCGACATTTGTGTCACAAGCTTGGCTACCAATTCATTATTCGAAACACAACCGAATCGGTCGGATTGATTGTGACGGTTAAGGGCGTTGATCGAATAGTTTGTTTGGCGATCTGCATCAGATTTGGATAAAGTTGTCTAGTGAATAACTCCTTTGTGACTTTAGGAACGTATTCCAGAAGGTACTTTTTAGTGTAGCCTTGATCATTTCGTTCAGCCTCCTCCCGACGGTGTTGTTTCATGAATTCTGAACAAACTTCCTTTCCTTTTGCATCTTTTCATTCTCGTCATACGAGATCTTGTATGTGATCGACAAAGAAATTCACTTCTTGTTGAGCACGTCTTCTTTCGACTTGTTTGATGACTTTGGTAATCCGTTCATGAGCTTGAGAAATCCAAGATTTAGGTGGTTTCTTCAACGATTTGGATGATGATCGGTTGACTTTGTTGATGGTGGTGGTGATGAATGAGATGAAGAATCCGATGATGAGGAGACATGAGAGACTTCATGTCCTTAGGAGTTTCGAGGTTTTCTCCTTTGAGTGTGTTGGGTATCTAGAAGAAACTTTGAGTAATCATCCTCGTCATCCTTAGACTTTTCTTTCTCGATTATCTGTTTCTCAAAATCATAGACAATAGTGTCCTCCACAGTTGTTGTTGTTGCGAGAAGAGTGGTGGCACCAGCTCCACTATCGGGTTGATTAACGCATCGGGAGATGGTTTAGAGTGGCGGCGCCACTTGAACCTCCAGGGCCCCATTTGATCTTTAGCAAATTCTTGACCTTGTGAAGGTGTCGGCTTTGTGAAACTTCTTCCGTATGCTTGATCCAATTGCTCTTCTTCATCTTGAGCTTTCATCACGAGGTACAAGTGCGATGTCTTCTTTTCCTTTAATAGTTTGAGGACTTGGAGGTTTTGGTCTGAGGGTTTTCATCCTTGCGCTTTGAGTATGAGATCTCTTCATCGATTCAAGAGCCTCGAGTCCTCGTCCCTAAGTCGTCTTTGTGGTTCAAGTGAAAGGATCGGAGTGGCTTCGAGAAGGAACTTTCTTCTTAGGAGTGGGTTTCCTCTTTGGAATGGGTTTCTTCTTGGAACATTCCTTTGACTATCTCAGACTTGTGACACTTCCTGCACTTCCTCTTACGGTTCTCCCGACAGTGTTCGAAAGATTTTTCGTCAAGATGACCAACTTTGCCTTGTCTCGACCGCTTCGGATATCTCTTATGCGTTTGAGCTTTCGACATCTTGATTAGAAGAAATCTGGTAGCACGAAGACCTTGTTTCTTTGTGGACGTTTCCTTGATTCTCGACGAGAGAATAGGTTCCGTCAACATGTCGTGATTGTCGGGGTCATTGAGCCTTTTGGGAATATCGGGATGAAGTCCAAGGGCTCTTTGTATCAACGACTTGGTATATCGATGTAGGAATCTTTGAGCCAAGTTTGTTGAGAAATGACATCATGTCATCCCAAATCGAGCTTCAATAGCGATGTGTTTCATGTTGACGAATGCCCAAAATATTTGCGCTTCTATGAGCTTAGGATGCTCATAGTCATTGTCACGACCGAAAATGACTTGGTGATGATCATGTAGAGTGTTCTCCATGGTTGAGGAATACTCTTAAGCTCTACGAGAGTGCTTGGTGATTACTCCTGTAGCCTCGTCATAACCGATATCGATTAAGAATTGGAGAGTTAGCTCTTGACGGTGTGGCATAAAGTTTGGTTGGATTGACTTGAGAATAAGGAGAGCGCCCTTAAGTCTTGGTGTAATAGTGACTTGTTTGTGGTTGAGTCACCGTCATGATCCTTCCTTTGACCTTTTCCATAGTATTCCGAGCTGTTGGATGTAGATTTCGGGAATGGTTGCAGAGTGAGTAAGCATGTTACGATATGGATGAGTCTTGAGAATATCGATAGCAATAAGACATGAAGATTCGAGCAAGTGAGGGTGTCAAAGTCAACACGGAGGTTATTCTTTCCAATCTTCATTGGATAGCCATGAGGATAGATATCGCAATGGAGAGAACTTGGTGCATCCACATTCATTTGTTCGACCATGTCGTGATCGAAATAACATTAGCCAAAAGAACCAACATATCGAAGACATAATGTTAGTCAACGAAGGTCTTATTGTCTAGTTGTTGAATGTATAGTGATAATGATTGTTCTGAGTCCTAAGTCACTTGTATGTTCAATCAATGATATCGTGAAATGTTTAGTGAGTTAGTTAACTTTAAGTTTTAAAGCTTATTTTATCACATATTGTTCACAACATATCAAACGATTTAAGTTTATTAGTGACATTTTGGATTCGTGATGATATGATTAGTTTATTTACAAGTTTGTACAAGTAACAATTCATCATGAAGGTCAATCCATGGTTAAGCGTAGTTTTGGTAAAGATACGCGTAGACAGGTATGATATATGTTTAGGCGTAGACTTACGCGTAGAATCCTATCTTACGCGTAAGAAATGTTACGCGTAGGAAAAGGAGTCCTTATGCGTAGAGTCTATGCGTAGGCATATATAGTCCTTACGCGTAAGGCTACTCGTAAGAGTTGACCTTAAGCGTAGGGGTCACTGTTTACGCATATCCTTCACAGGATACGCGTAGTCCATTGTAGAACCTTAAGCGTAGAAGCTACGCGTAAGACAAGTCTTACGCATAACAATCTACGCGTAAGGTGATCCTTATGCGTAGATAATCAAATGACCTTGATTCTCGAATTATAAGTGTAGCAATCACGAAATAAATTATCAAATCATCAAAATCGGCACATACATTCATTTCAATAACAACACATGGCATGAATTATGTATAAATCGATTCTGCGTAGAATATCTTACGCGTAGACTAAACCCTAGTTCTCACGCGTATCAAATCTAGCCATGGATTATGCACCAAAGTTATTACGGTAGTTCAAGAGAGTTGTATGAGCTTATATACCAAGTATTAACATCTAACTCACGGTGAATCAAAATACCCAATCTTATGAACCTTAAACCCTAATTTGAATCTGAATTCATCGGTGTTTACGGGTAGTTATAGAGCAAGGATATGATTAATTCAACATCATATGAACATAACCCAGCAATATTTAGACCAAAACACTTCTCATTTGGAAGAACCCAAATCCACGCATAAACCCTAAGTTTCAAAATCAATCAATTCATGTTTCGGGTAAGATTTGAGGATAAAGATATTATCATTGATGCTAAATACACGCTTTGAAACAATCCTTTTAACCACAAACTCACAATCTTGATTATATGATCATACACTTATCGTAGATCATAAAACGAGATTATACATAGTTTTAACCGTTGGATTTTGAAAATTCAAAACCATTGCTTAAAAACATGTTGTAAACGCAGAATCACTTACAAAATGATGATCCGAAACACGGTTTGAAGATTGATTCTTGTGTAGGATATGTTTGGTTGATAGTAATAAATGAGAAGAGTTAAGTTAGGTGGAGGTTTTATTTAAAATCACTTTAAGTTTTTGACGCTTTGGTCCCTCCACCTTTCCATTTTCATCCAAAGCCTTTTAACTTCCAATTTTGGTTACCAAACGAAGATTTGAGAAACCTTGACGACACTCCCCTCGACTTGAAAAAATAATGAAAGGTTATTAATTAAAGTCCGGGAGTGTCAATGAACCGTAAATTTACCACCATTTGTAAAAGAATCAACGAGATGTGATAACATGCAAGTACACGATGATTTGAAGCGGTTAATGGATTATTTTCTCCCCTCAACACTTGATCGGAAAAATCTTGAATTTTGAAAGATTAAAGTGTTGTGGAAGAAATGTACTTGCCATGTTGAAAGAAATATAGATTAGAAGAATATTTTGTTGTTTTATCGGATTTTATATTTTGTATTTTGTTTTTGAAATTTTATTTACAAAAGAGGTTTTGGTGTTCGGCGAGTTTTAAGACTGCTTTAAGAGGTCATTCGGTTCTCTTGAGTCAACACCTCATACCAATTCGGTGGATCAACTCATTAAACCGAAGCGGGAGGCAAGGCTTTGGTGGCAGATCCGCCAATTGGTATTCGCACCACAAAGTATAATTCAGCGGTACCACATTCCACGCGGTCCTTGATGAAATGATAGCGTAGATCAATGTGTTTTGATTTCGAGTCTTTGAATCGAGTTGCACGAGATTGCAATAACACTCCGTTGTCGCGATACATCGGGATTCATCAACACGTAACCATAGTCTTTGAGTTGTGTTCGCATCCGGATGACTTGAGCACAACATGCGGACATGGCTACATATTACGCTCAGAGATGACAATGATGTACGATCCTGCTTCTTAGATTGCCAAGACACCGTTTATCACCAAGAAATTGTAGAGCTCTGTACTTTTCCTTGAGTCTAAGCATCCTGCGTGATCGGCGTCGAAAAAGCTATTAGTTCAAAGCCGAATCCTTCTGATACGGATCCCCAAATTAATGGTTCCCTTTATGTATCGGAGGATTCTTTTAGCCTCGAGAGGTGTGTTTCAGTTAGTCGCGACCGATAACGGAGCATAGATAAGCGGCAAAGACAATATCAGTCTGCTGGTCGTTAGATACATGAGGACCCAATAATACTTGGTATTTGGTGGGGTCAACTAATTTCCCATGTAAATCGACATCTAGCTTCTTGGTATGAGTCATTGGTGTGGCATAAGTATCACAGTGTTTTCATTCCAAATTTGTTTAACAATTCAAGGGCATATTTGGACCGACTCGAGAAAAATACCACGGGGTGATTGATGAACTTGCGGTCCTAGAAAGAGCGTAAGTTCACCCATCATGGACATTTCAAAATTTTCTTCATGAGTTTTGCAAAAGCGATTGAAAACTTTTATGTGTTGACCCAAAATGATGTCATCCGTAAATTTGAACAATTAAGATGTGTGCCCGTGATATTGTATGAAAAGAGTTGGGTCAACCGAGCCTTTGGTGAAATTATTGGCAATGAGAAAGATGATAGCTTATCGCACCATGCCCGAGGGCTTGTTTGAGACCATAGAGCTTTGTTCGGTTTGTAAACATGGTTCGGGAACTCGGGATCAACGAATCCATCCGGTTGGTGACATAGACCGTTTCTTGAAGTTGTCCATTGAGAAACGCCGCTTTGACATCCATCGATAGACCGTCATGTTCATGTGAGCCGCGAATGCAAGAAATATCGAAACGACCTCAAGGCGAGCAACCGGAGCAAAAGATTCTTCAAAGTCTATCCTTCTTCGGCGATAACCCTTAGCAACTAGACGTGACTTGTTTGGATGACATTCCTTTGACATCAATTTGTTTTCCAAATCCATTTTAGACCAATGGCGTAGACCCTGTTGGTCTTTCAACCGATTCCCATACTTCAAGACGTTTGAATTGGTTAAGTTCTTCTTGCATGGATTCAATCCGGTTGTCTTTTGTCATTCGTCTTTAATGTTTTTAGGCTCAGTTAGCGGGGCGGTGAGTGCATAAATGCAATGTTCACCGTCTGAGTGAAGACGTTGTCTCGTAACGACCGGTTGATTCGGGTTGCCAATAATGTTAGCGGAGGATGGTCTTTGTCCATCTATGTGTAGAGGTTGATGTTGATATACATTGTGCGATTCGAGGATTCAAATGGTTTGTGGAAGATTCCGCAACATCGGTGTAGCGATCTCATTAGCAAACGGGTTGAAGAACGCATTTGGATCAAAATCTGCGGTGGGGTACTTCATTGAGAATATCATCATTGGTTCATCATTGTTGGGCGGTGTGTTCAATCTGTTGTGTTGGAGTCAATTGGTGTAGTGCATCTTCAACGATAGTTGTTGTAGCAGTGTATCGGTATAGGAATATTATCGGGTTGTGCGGTGAGCGGATACACGTGAGCATCGTTCATCAATATCGTCACGTAACGAGGAGCAAATAACCTTTCCATTTGTTGTGAGTTGGTGAGGGCTTTCTTGGTGATGATGGGGTTGAGGAAGTTTAAGCGGTTGTGACCGGGTTCTAAGTCGTTATACTCGAAGCCATCTCCGTGAGTTCATCAAAATGAGCATGAATCGTTTCCATTACCTCCTTAGTACGACGATTCCAGTTCGAAACCTTTTGAATTGTCACGATATCAATAAAGACTCCAATATCGACTTTTGCTTTGAGCTTTCCAAAATCATCACGATCATTATTCGGATAGCAAAGGGATCCAAATACATGAAAGTGTTTGAGGTTCGGTTTGTAGTTGTGGACAAGCTCAAAAGGTGTTTTGTTGTGGCGTTTTGTGATCATAGAACGGTTTGAGTATAGCATGCGATGAATCGACACGCCCATAAGTAATCTGGAAGTTTAGCATTGATTAACATTGTTCTTGCGGCTTCCACTAACGTTCGGTTTCGTCTTTCAACAACTCCGTTTTGTTCGGTGTCCGTGCAATAGATGTTTGATCTTTGAATTCCTTTCTCATAAAATTCACGAAGGGTTTTGTTAACAAATTCGGTTCCTTTGTGCGTCCGAATAATCCCGGCGGTGTTGCGGGCTGAACTGTATCTTTGTGAGAAAGGTGATGATCATTTGTGGAGCTTGGTCTTTGCTACGAAGAAAATAGACCCAAGTCCATCGTGAGTAGTCATCAACAATTACTAAAATGTAGCGTTTGCCGTTGATCGTTTGCACACGCATCGGCCACACAAATCCATGTGAAGAAGATGAAGCACATCTTCGAGAGTGTTCCACCTTTGAAGGAAAATGAGCACGAGTGCTTTTCCCTTGTTCACATCTTTGAGCAAAGGTGATCTTTTGAATACCGGAATCGTGGGAGTCCTTGACTAGTTTGTGTCGAGCAAGGTTAGTGATGGTTTGAAAGTTTAGATGTGAGAGGCAGCGGTGCCATAGCCAAGATTTTGTAGATGTTGCCTTAGAAAGTAGCGGATGGGAGATGAAGCAACCATGTCTTGCATAGAGATAGTGTAGAGACTAGAATTACAGCGAGCGGACATAAGGTCGTTTCCTTGTAGATCACGAATGAAACAAGTTTTCTCCTGAAAGCGACCTCCAAATCTCCATCACAAAATTGACCTCTCGAAAGCAGTTGTGATCGAGGCCTTCCACATAGTAAACCCTGCCGATTTCGATGTTCCCATTAACATAATCTCCGTAGCCCATGATGGGCTGCGAAGTGATCGTTCGAATCGGCGGTGCCAATGAACTTTGCAATAAAGTTTGATAACAGTTTAAGGTTGCTGTCATGTGTCGGAACATCCGCTATCAACAATCCAGAGAATGATCTCAGATCACCGCATTACACACGCATTTGACACGTATGGAATAAAGTAGATGTGGAACCCAAAATGTTAGAGGTTCCAAAGGTATATCGATATATACACGTTCATAAGTTTAGGAATCCATTTAAATCCTAGTGTGTTATATATCCATTTTGCCATCTATAACTATTCTTTGCTTTAGTCTTAGTGAAATCACTAGGTGGTACAACATTCTTAGGAGGTGTGGCGGGAGCTCTTGTGATAGCAATGGTTGCCTTAGAATCTAAAGATGGTGGTTTACCAAGCACGACTTAGAATGATTAGTTGGCTAGAGGTATTCGGAATCTAGAGATTATAGCTTTAGCAACACATTTGTCATGCACGAAATTCATACTCTTTTGACAAATATCACAAGGTGCATCGATGAATATCAAAGGTACTTAACGGTTTAGCATTCGTTACATCACTATTTCTATTACATTTGCGGACGCAACATCTATAGTGGAAGTAACATGAGTTTTATTCGAGTCCTAGGGTGTTCTTCTACTTTAGCATTCCTTATTGATCTTTTCTTGGGTCGCAACTTCCTATTCTTCGTTTGGGTGCTCTAGGTGTGAAGTGCGGACGTTTGGAAAAGATGCAACTATTCTGTTTCAATGAGGGAAACACATTAGCAACTTGTGATTTGGCGGTGGGAATTCTAGGTTCACGATTACTAAGTGTGTTGGTGCTAATCTCTTAATCACGATGGCGGGAGTTGTTCATACTTTCCTAACATTTCCGTAACTTAGAGATGGTGTGAATGAGATCTTGATTTTCGAGCGAATATTACCAAAAAATTCATGACGTCTCTAGTGTGAGCAAGATAGTGATCAAGTTCATTAGATGCTTCATCTCGAGTCTTTTGAGTAAATCAAATATGACACCATATTCTGTTTAACTTTTAAAAGTTCTTGTTCATATTTTGAGATTTGACTTTTCAAAGACACGTTTTGATCATCCGGTTGCTCAATTTTAGGATCGAAGATTTTGCACTCAATTGAGCGATTTTCTTTTGAAAACTAAGTTGATGGTTGTGAATATCTTTTTCACACCAATGAAGACGACGTTTTGCATTGTAAATTTCGTGTGTGTCGTTTATTTTCGACTTTTAAAGACTCGATCTGAAGCACATTATCGGTGTTCTCAACGATTACAACAGTTTCAACAATATCGGCAGAGATATGATCGGATGCATATGGCAGCGAATATAATAGCACAACATTATGGATATCGTAGAGATAACATCTTCAAAGAGTCGATCAACATCTTTTCTCAAGGTTTCTTTTTGCGTTTTGTGTTAGTAATAGATGTTTCGCTTTCTCGGCGTTTTCATTACCCCAAGTTCCTTATGAAAATCCTTTTCCTGAGCAATTGCACAACTTTTCAAGTTTTAACATTAGGTAAAAGATTTTTACGAAAATGTCTCTTTGTTCTCGCGCGAGGCGATTGAAAATGTTCAACTTTGATTTCGGATCGATATTCTATCTCATGTTGTAAAATTTTGAGGTCGACCATGAAAATGTCAAAATATCGAAGAATTTTTCGATTTTCGGGTTGTGAGTTTACTTCGCTAATGGAAGGTAAAGGACCATAAGTTTGTGCAAAGACTGTTTTGGGATTAACAATAGAAGACTCGGGTGTTTGATGATAACCCTTGGTGTGTTGGAAGAATCCGTTGGTGTGTGAAGTGACCGCATTTTTATAATTAAAAGGTTTGTTGTAAACAACATTTTTAATTTTGATCGACTCTCGTCTTACGCATCTAATTCCTCTTGACGATGGTATTCAACAACACTCATGACAAGATTATCAATTTTGTATTGTGCCTTTGGAAACTTCGTGAGTTGGTTTGAATGTTTTAGTGAAAGCTTAGGTTTGTAATCGCCTAGATTTTTCCATATCCATTTGGATTGGGTTTTAAGGTAAACTTTTCAATAGTCATTCTTGATTCACCATGTTTGTAAACAACCGTTTTAAACTCTTTAATTTTGTTTTGTAAACCGAAATTTACGCAAGAAGGTCATCTACCGATTCGTTGAATGCTTTTTGTATGGAGAACTGTTTTGACAATTTAACAACTCGACCTTAGCTTTTGATTTTCCAAGGTGAGGCGTTAATTTGCTTTTTATGTTCATGTTTGATTGTTCTAATTCGGACAACAAAGCATTCTTCGAGGCGGCTAGATCACGATCCTGTCTCTAAATATTTTTCGTTTTGATGAGATTTTGCAAAGCGGCTTCAAAACCTTTTTCACGCAGTTTTCTTGAGTTTTGAAAAATTGAGTTGCATTTGTAAACATTCAAAATCCTTGGTTAACGATGCATTTTACTTTTAAGGACTGATTTAATGCATAACATTCCTCCATTTTGATTTTATGGTCTTGAATTAACCGAGCAAAATCCGGATGAGGCAACAGATCATCTTGTTCAGCGTGAGTCTCAACATGATCATTCGTTAGATCCTCGAAATGCGACCACGGAGTCAATTTGATTATCAAAGGGGACGGAAGGTCATCTTGATCGTCAAATGTAACTACTGTGGTTAACGAAAATCAACGAAAGAAGATGTAGAAGACTCATTTGAGCGATCCGATCCGTGCGGATTCGAGATATTGGCGGAGATATTAGTTCGAGATATGATGATGGTTTGTTCGGTGCACAGAGACAAGCCATCGATGTCATCTGCTGGGCTGTATCACTCAAGTGGAGCTCATGCATATTAGCCATCAACATAACAATTGCATTAAACTTGCAAGTCTTCCATATCATCATCAGTCTGCATACGCCATAAAGCTCGTTTCTTTATGCATAAGAGATCCACCGACTTCATCCTTAAGAGCGAGTAAGGCCTCTTTGAAATAAGCACGCCCTAGTCCTTGGCTTTGGGCATGCATTAGCCAGTGTCCCTTTTCATTGCGGTTGTAGCATCTAAGACCATTTAACGATTACGAGCATTTCCTTGTTCTACCACTTGAGCTCTGTTGTTACTCCTACCCACAAGATTAAACCCTCGACCACCGCCCATCGGCGACCATAATCACGATTACGAACTTTAACCGTCCATTGTTCACAACTTGAGTCCGTGTGTTAGATGAGGAACGAATACGATTGTTGGATTTGTTGGTGTAACGTGACCAAAAGCATTAGCAATCATCACAAATCCTTGTTGTAATGCTTGAGCGGATCGATTTCCTCGGTAGCTTCAACGACATATGCTTGAGCATTGTTCTTTGTATGGAACCAATTGATTTTGTTGAGGTTGAGGTTGTTCTTTGTGAAGGTGCGTTTGAAGCGAGTTGGTTGAGTTCTTGATTGAGAGGATAATTACATTGAGCATATAAGGCAAGTTGTTGATTGTCCCACAGTGTCTGCTTAGCAATTTGAGCACGGAAAATCCTTTCCGATCAACTTCCTTTTCATGAGGCTTCAAGTAATCGTACAACAATCCATAAGTAGAATGATGCATATTCTTCGGCAGCGGAGAAAAATGACATACTTCTCCCATTCGGACCAAGACTACTCGGAACTTAGTATTCATTGCTATTCTTGGCATGATGATGTTGTGTTTATCCAAATCATTGATGATGTCGAAAATCGGTGATGATATGACTCAAGTGTCTCTCCGGTTCAATCATGAAGTGTTCATAAGCTAAGTAAATTTTGGATTCCAAATCCTCGATTGAGTACGGATCCTTCCATAAGAAGGCGAATATGATCCCACATTTTTGTGCGGTCTTTTGAGCATCAACACTACGAAGAATTGGGTTTGGTAATCCTAAGAGGATGTATTCCATTGCAAGTTCATCGACTTCATAGTGTAGAAGTTCAGTAGCATTTAGATCTGCAATGATAGCAATGTTGATTTGTTCATCTCTTGGTGGAGCAATGATTGGATCTCGGGTATAGTGACGATGAGGCATCTCAAATGGACCTTCTAAGATAACCTTCTTTAAGAACTTTCCGTGTGGCTTCTTGATCACGAACCTAAAGAACCTTATCACCCATTGATCGTAGTTTCTGGAGTGAGCATTGGAGGTCTATCAAGTGATCGACTTCATGAATTGATTGTTGGTCGCTTAAAGCTTCACACATCTTAGCAAACCAAGTGGGTTCCTTCATAGTTGTCCGTGATGGATGTTGATTGAAATCGGTTGTGTAGGGTTGAACTTGAATGCTTGGTTGTGGTTGAACCATTTGTGGTTGTGGAATTGCACCAAGTTGTGGAGTATGTTCTTGATTAAATTGTTGTTGATAAATTGCTTGTTGTTGATTCCATTGTTGATGTTGTGGAGTTAATTGTTGTTGTTGTTGATTATAAGTGTGAGGAAATAGTTAGAGTATGGTGGTTGAGACATGATGATAAACTTGTGAAGTAAGAATGGATCTTTGTAGTCGAATGAACCTTTGTTGATGAAGTATCCTTAGGCGTAGAAATGACAAGAACCAAGTAGCACTTATGCGTAAAACACCAAAAGTTACGGCGTAACA
Source organism: Chrysanthemum lavandulifolium (assembly GCA_022545495.1). Taxonomy (NCBI): domain Eukaryota; kingdom Viridiplantae; phylum Streptophyta; class Magnoliopsida; order Asterales; family Asteraceae; genus Chrysanthemum; species Chrysanthemum lavandulifolium. The sequence continues at coordinate 79,453,889 of CM040243.1, read as the reverse complement.
ACGAGGAGTTACACGTAGATTTTAGCTTCACGCGTAAGTAGGGTAAAAGCACTAAAGTTAGGCGTGAGCGGAAGTTAGGCGTGAAAGTTGTGCGTGGGATTACTTTATCGTGAGACCTTAGTTCTGGCGTAAAGTGAATCTTATCGTAGAATTTCTGCGTAGCTTATCTTAAGCGTAAGATTGGGTTTTATCCCAGTGATCTTTACACTTCACGGTGCAAAAGATATCCAAAGTCGACGTATTTTCGGACTTATCCAAGTAAGAAAACACGGAATAAACCGAAAATTGAAGATCGAACCAAGGATAAAGTTATCGTAGAATTAGGGTTTTGATACGCCGTAGTTCTACTCGTAACTTTGATTCTATCAAATGTGTTTTAAACCGGTTTTAGTGTGTTGAAATAGCTTCAATAACACCAAAATAACACAAAATTGTGAAACTTGATGATCTAAAGCACTTAAAGCAGACTGGCGTGGGATAACACTTGCGTGCAAAACGAGCTTAAAACAAGGAAAAACACGTAAAGTTCCAAACTTTTGCCAAAACCAATAGTTTAACACCTAATAACGTTGAAAGTACAAGAATCTTGGATTAAAAGTGTAAAAATCGGTTTTAAGCGAACCAAAGATGATGTTATCTTTACGCGTAAACCCAAACCAAAACTTCAAAAACAAGCGAGTACACCCAACTATTTGGCGATTGATACCATTGTTAGGTCACTAGTTTTACAACACAAGCTTATAAGAGAAGAGATAAGGTGATTGAACAAGTAAACCAAACACACACACAAATATACTAGACCGGTTGTCGTGAGAGTGTAGTGAAAGAAAACTTGAACAACCAACCCTCGAATGAGGGTTTACAATAGTTTATATAGGCGAGGAGCTGAGGCAACACTCCTCTCCTTCCCTATTCCTTATTGAGCTTGGGCCTCGACTTATGGGCCTTCTACATAAGTGGACCTTAAACAAACATAAAGGCGAATAAAGCTACCTATTACACATGAAATATAAATACTTGAAATCTTGTTTGGGAGTGATTCCAACAAGTGGATATCTTCTTTCTGCTAGCATGTAAATCATGATCCCATCTTCTAACTCTAAAACATGCACTCTTGATTCTTCAAAGAATCTCCAACTAGTAATTTCCCAAACTTCTTGGTTTTGCAGTTTCACGGTGCTTGTCTCTTCTCGTCTCCAAGATAGTTATCGGATCTCCCAAAGAAGACTAAGCCAACTCGGTTGAAGGAATATGCTCAAAATACTCTTGCACTAGTTGATATAGGTGAAAGCAGATCTTCTATCTATTATGTGTAGTATATCCCATAGCAAATTAAATACTCTAAAGCTTTCATCTTCTTTATGGAACATCGATAGTCTCCATCCTTTGATTCTACAACTTCAAAAGTAGACATCTTTGACTTCTTTCTTTGCAACATCTTTGGACTTAGGATGCTCAAAATCTACAACTCTAAGATAATTCCTCGGTTCATCAACTCATATACATTCTCAATTCTATCTTCTTTGATGGTCGTTCATCTTGATTGTTCTTTTCTCTTTAAGCTTCTTTTACTTGCATCCTCATTCTGTTTTTCATCATCAAAAGGAATAATCCCGGCAACTTCCTTCTGATATGCTTCTCTAACAGCATTATACAAATTGTTAATACAAATAAGCCGTAAAAACGTTTATTTATATTTTACGATCTTCTAATGTTTTGTCGATAACAAAAGTAAAATTGATGAGTGTCTAAATACTCATCATTTTTATACTGTTAGAATGCCAAAAACATCTGAAAACACTCAGAAACACATCAAAATGATAAAAAAAATCACAAACAAGTGTTTTATATGTTTTAAATGCAAAAACATCAAAATCGATGAAAAACGTATTAAGTTTGCATAATTGGCGCTTTAGTCCCCAAGTTACAAAAGTTGTCAAAATTAGTCCTCAGTGATTCAAAAACTTGCAAAATATCATTTTAGGTCCTTGAGATTCAAAAGTTGTCAAAATAAACCCTTTAAAGTTTAAAAATCACAAAATGACAACTTTGGTCCCTGAACTTTGAAAATTGTCAAAAATAGTCCTTGGTTAATTTAAAAGTGAAAATTATCAAGTTTTAACCTTGTTCTATTAATATATGGCAATATAGGTCCTTATGATAAAACTTTTGAGAAATTACAATATTGGTCCCTCAAGTTTCAAACTTGACAATTTTGGTCCCTGGATTTACAAAAATGGAAATTATCAATTAAGGTCCTTGTACTAATCACTGTTGGCAGGTTTGGTCCTTGTAAGAGCTTTGGAGAGTTGTTAATATCAGTCCTTGAAGGTTTGGCCAAATTACAATTTTGGTCCTTGTGGTTAACTAAGCTAAAACACCAAACGGATCCAATATAAAACCCAACCCAAGCCTAATACATTACCCGGCCCAGTTTTTAAATAAAATAAACCGTGCTCACTATTCACCTTCCTTCACCACCCTTGTTTAACTCAAAACCGGGATGGTTTTACCACCTCATTTTCCACCTCATCCACCATTTCCACCTCCTCTATCATCCGCCCACAAGCCATTTAATGCATCTCCCAAGTGACCTTCACTGTAGCACTCACAATATCCAATTTCTCTGAAAAATCACACGACTCCATGCCTACTTCCCAACTTGTCCCCTACGCCTTATCCAACTTCTTTAATTGGTTTGAAATTATCTCGAATGAGCACTTTTGGCGCCAAAAGTAAAATAGAAGGTAGAGATGAATTTGATTCAATGGTCAAGATTTTGATGGGATTTGTTCGAGAGAATGGGAGTTCAAAAACTATAAAGAGGAGGAGTCATGAAAGAAATCTATCTAGTGTAATTTTCAATTTTCATGTCGTTTTAGTTAATTTTCTTTATCCGATGTATTTTTTAAGCTCTTAAGCACTTAATTAAGTATTCTCGATGTATTTGAAACTTTCTCAATAATCAATTTCGATATTAAAGTTCTAATCTCAGTTTGTTAATTTTCAAATTTCAAAGAAATCTCAAAATGTTGAAATGTTGTTAGCAATGGTTAGTTTGGACTTAGAAGCTCATATAAGCTCCTTATAAAGCTTATGCAAGCTTTTAGACACTCTTAAAAGCAGTTTATAAGAAAAAATCAAAAATTCACAAAAATATCAAATAAATAGCCTAAAAATAAAAAATCATGGTACAAGGTTCAAAAGGATGGGCGGGATATATAATGGATGGTCTTGGGTATAGTGCTTATTGGTAAGCTATAGGATGTGTTTTATGGTTCTAAGTTCTCGCCAACTCAAAGTCATTTGTAAGCTTTTGCTCATTTCTTGCATTTCTTGTTTAAATCGGTCATTAGTTGTAATATCTGTTTTTTTATTGTTCACTAGCTCTAGTTAAGTCTAATTAAGCTTTAAAATCAGTTGTTTGTTAATTTAAATTTATAGTTTACAACAATCTCATTTTCACGATTAATATTGCATAATCTTCAATCCTTGGTCTTATGTTGTCATATTGTTGTTGTTTGATGTTTATTTAGTGTTAATAAATGATATTATAAAAGTCGAATGATGTTCATGGTTTTAATCGGTGATTCTCTTTGAAAAAGTACCAAATCGGTCACATAAAAGGGTGTTTGGTTTATCTTGTTCGCTGTGTTAAAGATTGTGCGACCTTTGTTTGTGCTTGTTTCATGTTTCATATGGTCTAAAGAACTCAAAGAACAAAGAAAGTCGGTCCTTATTTTGTGAAAGTCAAAATCTCTTTAATTTCATTTATCGGTTAAATCGTTGGGATTATTAGTTGCAAGAATCATCATATTAGCTCAAAATTAGTTAACATAGCTTAATATAACTTTATTACACCTTAATACATCAATATCGGTGTTTTAGATCATTTTAAAGTTCATAAAAGTCAAACTAAGTGTGTCATTAAAAAGTCAAATGTGTCCTTTGAATCGATTAGCCTAGCAATTTCATAAGCTCTTAGAGTTTATTAGTGATCTTTATCTTGTGTGTTTTGGCTTTTGAGAAGCCAACCAAGCTGTCTCAAGGTTACAAGTTCCTATTTTCCATTTGTAGCTTATTTGATAGCTTTTGTTTAGCTTATTTTTCTCACCATTTCAATACGATGTCACGTGCATCGTTTTACATCCAAGTTCATAAGCTCACACGAGCTTAATATTTGTCCAAAATCGTGAATTTTGTTTCTTTGGATAGTTAACCTGGTCCTCTTTAGGTTCCAAGTTAAAATTCTCAATTTGAAGCTTATTCACCGGGCTGCTAGTGCTTATCATTTTGTCCAAATCCAACTCAGCATTCACTGAGTTTTACTCAGTGAATTGACAGGTTTTGAAAAAGTTTCTCACAAGCTCATAAGAGCTTTTCATGGTCTGAGTTTTGGTTTATACACTCTCAACCAGGTCTAATACTAGTTCTTATAATTGCTTTTCAGTTTTAGCTTATTGAGTGTTCTGTGCATAAGCTTAAAGTAGTATACAAATTTGTTTTGCTTATTCAAGCTCAAACCTCAAATCTGTTTTAAACTTGTAATCCAGAGGTCATGGTTTGTTGTTTTAGTTGAAATTGAGTCATTTTAGCTTAATATAACTTCGTATCAAGTTTGGTGGTCTTTGGTTATAAATTAGCTTTTTCAAGTGCTTATTATTAAGCGATCACAGCTAGATTGCTAATTTCTCCACACAAGCCCATGTTTTCTATTTTCTTAGATTCAGTAGATTAAAATAGACTTTTCCTGAAATTTTCATAATTTTTATAACTGTTTGCTATTTTTCTTAATTAAAAGCAGTTTTTAGGTATTTTAAATAGCTTTTAATACTAATAAATCGAAAAAAGCTTAAAAAATGATTTTCAATTTTCTTAGGTTTAGATAAATATAAAAGTAATAAAAGTATTTTTCCATAATTTTCTTAGTCTAAAAAGTATTTTTAGCATTTTAATTAGTTTTAAATAGTTTTAAATTAATAATAAATACATAATAAGTCTTAAAAATATATTTTCAGTTTTAAAATAAGTTTTATCATATTTTAGATTTTTCTAAGTTATAATTTCATTTTCTAGGTTAATTTTGTATTTTCTTGTATTTTAGTGCATTTTAAATACTTAATAAATAGTTTTAATTAATAATAATTAAATAAATAGTTGTAAAAATAATTTTCTTTTCTAATAGTTTTCTTTCATTATTAGGATTATAAAATATCATTTCATATTTATAGGTCTTTTATTTCTTTAAAACTCACTTTTTATTTTGTACGTAGCGTAATTTTATTTAAACGTAAGTTTTAAGTTTTAGGTTTTAAACGTTCATCGCCTTTAAAAATAGTGATAGCGTTTATCTTTTATCTTTTATTTCTTTTAATTTGCATTTAAGTCGCTTTAATTTGTAGATTTTCTCTTTAGGTATAATTTTCCATCGAAAACCCTATCGATTGCTATCCTTAGTGATCATTCTACCATCGATTAAGTGTTTTAACACCAATTCATCCTCCGTGGGACTTAACGACCAGAATTCCTATATTCCTCGATCTAAATTGTATTTGTGCTTGAGCGGTTTTAAGTCATTTAGACTTGACTGTTTAGCACCAATCAAATTTCAGGCCATGCCGGGAGGTGTAAGCGTGTTTCTAGCATTATCGGACCCGTGCTTGCACATATACCACGCTTTGTAAAAGTTTTCAGAAAGTTTATATAAACCAAAAGTTCATTAACACTTTTCCTAAAGTGTTAAAACCCAAAACAATATAAAACAACAAAACAATCGTAACGTTTTCTATTTTGTATTCTCTTTTAAGGTGATTCTTAAAGAAATACGATTTGGTTAAACGAGACGATACCAAAAATATTTTCCAAAAGTTTTAAACCCCATCGCACAAATCATACCTACGTCTTTTCATTGGTACTTAAATATACATAAAATCAACCACCGCAAATCAAGGCGATGCAGACTACCTAGCTGGGGTGCGACCATTAATAAGTTCCCGAACATCGATTTAAAACTTGCCTTTGTGTCACTTGTGATTTGGTGTACCTTTTTCAAAGAGCCATTTCATTTGAGATTATTGGTTAAGTTCACTTGTGTTTTGCCTCATTTGTTTTGAAAATTGATTTTTATACTTAGTGCATGCTTGACTTCGTTCTTCCGATTCTACAAGTCCACTTTCCGAACTTGGAAACATTCCTCATGAGACATAGAGGACGTTCGGCTCCTTGACCGTGGATCGAGGCGTCTACCACCACCACCACCGCCGAAATGGCGTAAGACAAACCTATGAATGAGCTTCTCCAAGCACCCATCGAGGGTTACGGAGATGCCATTGTTGTCCCAACCATTGTGGCTGATACCTTCGAGCTCAAGACCGGGTTGCTTAATCTAGTAACCCAAAGCCAATTCTATGGTTTTGAGCGGGATGATCCTCATGCACACATTCGATGGTTTAACAAGATAGCATCTACCATCAAGTATAAGAATGTCCCATCCGAAGCTATCAAGCTTCTTCCATTCCCATTTTCTCTAGGGACAAGCCGGAATTGGCGAGAAACAACCCCTCGATCTATAGAGACATGGGAAGACCTAGTTACCAAGTTTGTTAACGAGTTCTATCCTCCATCTCGAACCACAAGTCTTAAGAATGAGATAATGAAATTTTCTCGAGATTTGATGAATCATTCGGGAGGCATGGGATCGTTACAAAGAATTGCTCATGAGTGTCCACATCATGGTTTTACCGAGTTAATGCAAATGGATACTTTCTATAATGGTCGAGACCGGTGACCAAGACTCTCCGAATGCCTCCGCGGAGGTAATTTCCTTAGCAAAACCACCAAAGAAGCCTTACAAATAATTGAAAACAAGTCCCGGTCCGTTCTTTCCGCACTAAGACATATCAAAATCGGTCTAATGCGGGACCTTCTACTTCATCTCATATGAGTACATCTAGCACCGATGCTAAGATTGATAAACTCACCGATCATTGTTCGGGCTTTGGTTCTTGCTAACCAAAATAAAGTCACATTCACTCAAACACCATCACATGGTGAAGTGAAGAAAGTTGAAGTTTGTGTTACTTGTGGTGGTCCTCATGCATACTACAACTGTCTCGCCACCGATGGTAGTCCGTTTGAAGCAAATGCTATAGCGGTACTTCAAATCAAGGAGGTAATCAATACCGTCCTCGAATGAACCAAGCTACCGTGCTAACACTTATCGTGCACCACCGGTTTAACCATAATCCTAACCGAATCGAATCAACCTAGAATGAACCAAGGTTATCAAAACCAAGGTAATTTCTATCCGGACCCAATCAAGGTTTCCAACAACAAGGAACCTTCATCAAAACAATTTCAATCGTGGAATCAATTTCATGGGAATGTGAATCCTAATCAAGGAATTTTCAACAACAAGGTCATAATCAAAACATTCGACCTCAAAATTTCCTCCTAATCCACCTCCCATCATTACTCCTCCAGGACCATCATCGATGAGTTCTTGAAGCGGTTTATGAAATCCCAAGATGAGATGAACAGTTGTTGGTCGGTCGGATCGGCGATCTCAAGAAGTCTTTAAATGATCGACCCTCGAGCTCGGTAAACTTCCGAGCAACACGATCGCTAACCCGAGGGGCGATGCTAAAGCGATCACGACCGAAGTGGTGTTTCATACAATGGACCCGCTATTCCTACTACCTCTTCTTCTTCCAAAGGTAGTGGAAAGTGAACCTCGACTCACAATGGACCCGACTCCAATGCCCCTCCTCCCGTGGCAATGAGTCAAGTTACCAAGGAAACAACGGACAAGGTGCATTATTCTAATCCAAGTAATAAAGGAGGTCCCAATGATGTCCATCCTCAAGTTGTCCGAAACCCAAGTCTAATCCGAGAGTTGTTTTGAACCACCAGTAGCTCCCATTGAAAATGCCAAATCCAAATCTTCTATTCCATATCCATCACGTTTGAATGAGCAAAAGCTCCGTAAAAGCTAGTCATCAAATGGACAAATTTTTCCAAATTTTCCAAGAATTACACTTTGACATAAGCTTTGCGGATGCTATCATGTTGATGCCCAAGTTTGCATCAACTCTCAAACACATGTTAAGCAATAAGGAAAAGTCGTTTGAAATGGCTAAGACTCCTCTTAACGAGAACTTTCTGCGAGCTATCCTAAAAGCTTCGAGAAAAGCTTGGAGATCCCGGAAATTTCTCTTACCATGTGTATTCCTGGGAATGGTTGAATGCTTTGCCTTGGCGATCTTGGTGCAAGCATAAACCCGATGCCTTATTCAAGATGGAAGAAACTTTCTCTTCCGAACTCACTCCTACATGCATGACTCTCGAGCTTGCGGATCGTACAATCTCCCGTCCTCTTGGCATTGCCGAGGACGTATTTGTGAAAGTAGGAAAGTTCCATTTCCCACCGACTTCGTGGTTGTTGATTTTGATGCCGATCATCGGGTTCCTCTCATTGTTGGTCGAGGATTCACGAACGGGCCGTGCTCTCATAGATGTATTTGAGCAAGAAATCACATTACGTGTTGGTAATGAAGTCACACTTTTAACCTTGATCAAACTTGAGGTACTCGCAAATTATGATTACGAATCGGTTAATCGAATAGATATCATTGATGTTGCTTCGAAGAGTATTCTCAAGAAGTTCTTGGTTATGATCATAATTCTTGAGTGATAATCTCACTCATTCATCTCAACCTATCATCGCCAATTCTACTCCTTCTCTCACCCCATTTGAGGAAAGTGACTTCATCTTAGAAGAGATTGAAGCTTACTTATCCAAAGATTCATTCCTTGGGAAATTGATCACGCTCCAATCGACATTGAGGGGACATACTTCTCATTGAGAAGTTGCTTAATGATGATCCATCATCATCACTCGCAATCCGATGAGATTAATCAAAATCCCGAGAAGTTGTTAAATCGAACTTCATAACATAGGAAGTCAAATCGCTTGAGAAAATCAAGAATTTCCGAGGTTGAGCTTAAGGACTTACCACCTCATCTCGAGTATGCATTTCTTGAAGGTGATGATAAATTACCATCATTATTGCTAGAGATTTGAGTAAAGATGAAAAAGTCTCTCATTAAAATCTTGAAGTCACACAAGCAAGCAATTGCTTGGAAACTCTCCGACATTAAGGGTATAAACCACGAGTTTTGTACTCATAAAATCTTGATGGAGGATGACTTTAAGCCGCTAGCTCAACATCGAGAAGAGTGAATCCAAAAATCCATGATGTTATCAAACAGAGGTTATCAAACTTCTTGATGCGGGATTGATTTACCCAATCTCGGATAGTCCTTGGGTTAGCCCAATTCATTGTGTTCCTAAGAAGGGTGGCATAACTGTTGTTACAAATGAAGATAACGAGTTAATTCCAACTCGTTTAGTTACGGGATGGCGTGTTTGCATTGACTATCGTAAGTTGAATGACGCCACTCGTAAAGACCATTTTCCTCTACCCTTTATGGACCAAATGCTTGAGAGATTAGCGGGGAATGAGTACTATTGATTCCTTGATGGTTTCTCGGGTTACTTTCAGATTCCCATTGATCCAAAGGATCAAGATAAAACCACATTCACCGCCCATACGGAACTTTTGCCTATAGACGTATGCCTTTTGGCCTATGTAATGCTCCTGGCACGTTCCAACGATGTATGATGGCCATTTTCCACGACATGATCGGGGAAACAATGGAGGTGTTTATGGATGACTTCTCGGTCATTGGGGATTCGTTTCAATCATGTCTCTCCCATTTAGATAAAATGCTTCAAAGGTGTGAAGACACCAATCTTTGTCTAAACTGGGAGAAAAGTCATTTTATGGTCAAAGAAGGCATAGTCCTTGGCCATAAGATTTCAAAGAACGGGATTGAGGTAGATAGAGCAAAAGTTGATGTTATTGCTAAATTACCTCATCCTACTACCGTCAAGGGTATTAGGAGTTTTTTAGGTCATGCCGGTTTCTATCGTAGATTCATACAAGATTTTTCCAAAATCGCCCGGCCAATGACCCATCTTCTTGAAAAGGATGCTCCTTTTATCTTCTCACCCGAGTGCATCGTAGCTTTTGAAACATTGAAGAAAAAGCTTCTCAAGCACCCATTCTCGTTGCTCCCGATCGATTTACCTTTTGAGCTAATGTGCGATGCAAGTGATTTTGCTATCGGTGCGGTCTTAGGGCAACGAAGAAATAAACATTTTCACCAATTCACTACGCAAGTAAGACTATGATCAAGCTCAAACTCATTACACCACCACGTAAAAAGAGCTATTAGCCGTGGTGTATGCATTTGAAAAGTTTCGCCATACTTAATCTTGACCAAATGTGTAGTGTATACGGATCACTCGGCTCTCAAATATCTCTTTGCAAAACAAGATGCAAAGCCGAGATTGCTCCGTTGGGTTCTCCTCCTCCAAGAATTTGATATCATCATACGTGATAAAAAGGAGCCGAGAACTTGGTTGCGATCATCTGTCGATTAGAAAACCCTCACCAAGATGTTTTCGAGAAAAAGATATTAATGAAACATTTCCTCTCGAGACACTCAATGCGGTTTCTTTTCGTGGAAACTCTTCTACCCCATGGTTTGTCGACTTTGCAAATTACCATGCGGGTAACTTCATTGTGAAAGGGATGACGACCCAAAGAAGAATAAATTCTTCAAGGATGTTAAACACTATTTACGGGACGACCCTTTCTTATTCAAAATCTGTGCGGATCAAGTCATCCGACGGTGTGTTTATGGACAAGAAGCTCTTGACATTCTCAAAGCTTGTCATCTTTGGACCCACCGGGGCCATCATAGTCCAAACTACACATCCAAAAGGTGTTTGATTCCGGTTCTATTGGCCCACAATCTATAAAGATGCCCACGATTATGTCAAAACTTGTGATGCTTGTCGTCATCATGGAAACATATCTCAAAGGAATGAAATGCCACAAAATGCCATTCAAGTTTGTGAGATATTTGACATCCGGGGTATTGATTTTATGGGGCCATTTCCATCTTCTCGTGGTAACAAGTACATACTCGTGGTCATTGATTATTTGTCGAAATGGGTTGAAGCAAAAGCTTTACCTACAAATGATGCCCGAGTAGTTGTGAAATTTTGAAAGCTCTTTGCCGATTGGAACTCCTCGTGCAATAATCGTGATCGTGGTACACATTTTGTAATGACCAATTTGATCGTGTCATGCAAAAGTATGGTGTTACCCACCGCCTATCTATCGCATACCACCCCAAACAAGTGGGTAGGTGGAAGTTTCAAATCGTGGTATTAAAAGAATACTTGAAAGGACGAGAGGTGAAAATCGTGCATCCCGGTCGGATAAACTAGATGACGACTGGGCTTTTCGTATGCGACTTACAAAACACCAATTGGGTGTACTCCATACAAGCTAGTGTACGGAAAAGCATGTCATCTTCCGATTGAACTAGAGCACAAGGCTTCGGGCCTTAAAGCATGCAAACTTGATATCTGAGACGGTAGGTGATCACGTAAAATGTAAGATATAACTTTTCACATACACATCAAACCATAACACAAGGTGGCGAATAGGATGAAATTCTAGAGAGAAAGTTAGAGGTTTAGGGAACTTAGTGAGAGAAAGTGAAAGATATTATTATGAGTTCCAACTCTCTACCTTGGAAGGTAGAGTATTTATAGTCTTACATAACTCGCCACACTTTGGGTCATGGATCGCATACAGTGGGTAAAGACCCGTCCGTCCTCCACGGTGTTACTTAACTAAATTACTACTTAACGTAAAAGAACTACGACTACGAGCTTAACGATTACATATACTTGAGGTGACCGACTCTTTAATACCGGAATTTCTAATTCCTAACAATCTCCCTAAGGAGGTCACCTCAATTTTACATCAAAATTACATTGAATACGATAGATATTACATTAACAGCTGATCTTGCATTCTTGATGTAGTCCTTTGCTCATAAGCTCGTAGTCATTGATTCTTCACATTGCATGTTTGGTTATTCCAAGTGGAGGTCTTTATCGATCCACGTGATGATGAGTTTGAGCCATCTATGGAGATCATCGGCTATCAAAAATCTCGAGACATCCATTGTGGTGTTGTGACTTTGGGACCGACATGCTCACATTCGGATCATGAATTCTTCTCATCGAGTAGCGGAAGCATTTGTTGAATCACGATATTGGCGCAGCGTAGCGTAAGCATGGAGTGAAAATATCGAGTCATTGATGCACTAATCATGATTTCTTTTGAGTTGAATGTGTTAAGTGAGCATGCGGCTATGGATTGACCGCTTCATTTTGATCACCGCAAACGCCGGGCGACTCGCATACAACAGCTTAGCAACAAATCGCACGAAAGTGTCTTTGATCACTTCGTTGAATTGAGGTACACGCCCACGGTTCCCGCTGATCAAGACAAGTATCGCCTGTGATCGTAGGATTCCTAAGAATCTCCTTGACGTGGTTTCGCAATGTTCTAGCTGTTCTCAAACCGAACATCTCAAAGAAGACAACACGGAGTGAGTGAACCAATGAACATTAAGTCCACCGATTGATGAAAAGAGATTTGAAAACAATCGTGTATTGCTCAATAGAAATTGTTTTTGCAATACAACGAAGGTTTTATTGAAAATCAATTATCAATCATAAAATACCTTTTGGTTTGAAAAATGAGTACACGGTCGATGTGCTAAAGAAAAGTGTTTTAAGCACAAAGACCGGTTTTTCAAAGGTATCCGTCAATCCATAACTCGAACCGTGATTGATTCAAGAAATTGAATCGCCCATTGTTTCTCGTCGGTTGTCACATGGTTGATCTATATGATAGATCTCACATGCCACCTACCAGAGCTTGTTTGATGTTGGCTCCAAGGCTTTCCATTTTCATTGTGAATGTGTAAACACATCACTCGGATGTTCGCAATACCACAAGGATAATGCGTGGGACTCAAGATATAATCTCTTTCCACATTGTGTGAAAGAGAGTCTTCATTGAAAGTGTCCTAATGAGATTTATTGATGATCTCGTGGCTCTAGACTCAATTTGTGCATATTTGGATCCTATAACGGAGACTAGGAGAGGTCTCCTTCTTCAATATCAACCATCTCTAAGAGAAAGTCGATAGATAATGTCGGTTCCCGTGAGAATGAAACAAGCCCTTTAAGAGGAACTTGAGTGGTTTGGAAAGTTGAAGTGCAAGCGTCCACCGGGTCCATGACGCCTTGTCTTCAATACCGATGTTACCATCAAGAGTATATGAAGTGAACCCGTTTCCGCCTAAGGTTGAATAAATGGAGGGCTATTTGTTTACACCCTTTCACATTCAATTCTTTTAATTCTTCAACCCTTCAAGCTTACCGAGACTTCATAGCTAGAACCTTGTTGGGTTTATTCCAAGACTAGCTCGCCTTAGTCCGCACTCTTCCCTTATCTCACATTTCTCCTTTTATCATCATACCTAAGGACTTCTACACTAACTAGTGGATTGTCCTCGGTAGATCCCTCCGGCTCGGCGGATCATGGGAACCAATACCTAACCTTATCATCCTTATATCACCGTACATAAAGTAAAGTAGGTCGGTCAATTTGGTATTGTTCATCCGCCATTGGATCCAATTGAAAACCATTTGAAAATCAATTCGATACTTGTGATATATAATCAAAGCATTTTGTACCGAATTGTTTTTGATATTTTAGAACGAGAACTCCCTCAACATGTGCATCAAGTATTGAAAATGTTTTGCACACGGAGGCAAGAGAAAGAATTTACTTTTTGATTACCATTTTCTAAAGATATCAACATCACTTCCTCAAAAGATCAAGTTGGAATAGCATTTCCGGAAGGATGAGGTTTCCATGAATTTTGCTCCCCTCAATATGTGCCTCGAGGTTGAAAAGAGTTTTGCACATACTAGAGGAACCCGCACATTAGGATGAATGATCACGCTTTTAAATCAAAGGTTTTAAGATAGATGCTCCCCTCAACATGTGCATTGAAAATTGAAATCGTTTGTCACATGTGGGCGGATAGCATGTACAACCTATTATAACCATTTACCCGATTATCGCTTTAAATCCAATTTAAATCACACATTCTCCCCGATCACAATTATCAAATCATTTGAAATTTGTGATCTCGTATAGATTTAAATTGATTTTGAAAGCTTTTAAGGAGAATTGTGACTTGATTGTGAAAGTGTTTTAACCGATACGGATCGGATTTTGAGACTTTAAACTCCATTTATAAAACATGCATGTATATCTTTTGAAAACAATTTTAATGCCAAATAACTTTTTAATTTAATTGAAATCATTCTCCCCTCAATCAATGACGAGGTTGTTGATTGAGAGATAGAGATTTTGACAAATAAGTCCCGATGATTATAAAAATAGAGTTTGAGTTATTTTTCAAAGCATTTGTTTTTCAAATAGATAAATGTTTATAGAATCGAGCATGGAATTTGAAAACACGGTGAAACATGGCTCGTTCTTTCTTTTAAAAGCGGTTATTGCCTCGAAATGACAATAAACCATTTCTCTTTCTCCCAAAAATTTTTTTTTTTTTTTTTTTTTTTTTTTTTTTTTTTTTTTTTTTTTTTTTTTTTAATTTCGAACAACATCTAAAGACCCGTGTCATTCTTTGAATGACAACACAAAGTCCGTAGATATTATCGAACCGAGAGAAACATGACAAAATGACAATATTTTTTGAAGATTTTTCGGATTTTTCAAATTTTTATGGATTTTGAAAGTTTTATAATTTTCTATTTGATTTTGAAGGTTTTATAATTTTGTATTTTGTTTTTCAAATAAATATTTACGTAAGATAGATGAAGATAGACCTTTACTCCTCGCCTTCCTCCTCAAGACGTTTGAGAGTTTCGTTGAAGGCTTTTCAAACCAAGACGTGGAAGAATAAACTCAAAACGTTCTCTTGGAAGAGCTTTGGTGAAGATGTCCGCTAACCGATATTCGAGACCTCACAAAATATAGTTCCACCACACCTTTTCCACTTGCTCTCGATGAAATGATGTCGAATGTCGATATGCTTTGCTCTTGAGTGTTGAACGTTGTTGCATGAGAGAGCAATAGCACTTTTATTATCACAAGATGAGGGATTTTGTTGAATTCAAAGCCATAGTCGATAATTGAGATCTCATCCATAAGATTTGAGCACAACAAGATGACATGGCTATGTATTCACCTCAGAGAGGAAATAGAAGTACTCATTTGCTTCTTTGAAGACCACTCACAAGCTTATCACCCAAAACCGAGCACCTCCCGACGTGCTTGACGTGTATCTTGACAACCCGCATGATCAAGATCGCATAGGCCGTTAGTGACATACCGGTGTCCTTCGGGTACCATAGTCCCATATTGATGGTTCCTTGAGATACCGAAGACCCGCTTAATCGCTTCAAGGTGCTTTTTAGTAGGCTTAGCCTCGGTATCTAGCACACATGCACACAGAGAACAAAATGTCCGGTCTACTAGCGTGAGATACATCGTGGATCCAATCATACTCCTATATTTAGTTTGGTCAATCATGATCCCCGAGAGGTCCTCATCTAGTTTGGTTCGGTCAATCATGGGGTGTCAACAGGTCACATGAATCAAATCCAAATTTCTTTAAGATCTCGGTTTGCATATTTAGATTGATTTATGAAAATGCCTCCGGACTTTGTGAAATTTGTAATCCCAAGAAAATGACATTTGTCCCATCATTGACATTTGAAACTTTGAACTCATTTCATTTGAAAACGATCACATTCCATTGGGTCACCGAGGCAAAGATAATATCATCAACATAAATTTGAACATGAATCAAATGTTTGCTCGACTTCCGGTGAACAATGTCGGATCAATCGCTCCTTTGATGAATCCGGTTGATAGAAGAAACTTTGATAGTGTATCATACCATGCCCTTGAGCTTGCTTTAAACCGTAAAGAGCCTTCTTCAAACGATAAACGTGAGTAGGATGCTCTTGATTCACAAATCCTTCAGTTGGCGGCGAGACGACTTCTTTAAGATCTCCGCTTAGAAATGCCGTCTTTACATCCATCCGATAAACCACCATGTTCTTGCTAGCAAGATTTGCCGAAAAGATTCGATGGCCTCGATTCGAGCAACTGGAGCAAAAGATTCTTCAAAGTCTATACCTCCTCTTGACGATATCCTTTAGCAACTAATCGAGCCTTGTTCTTCAACACATCACCATGCTCATCAAGTTTTACTTTGAAGATCCATTTTAGAGCTATAATCATAGCACGCCCGGAGCAGTACTAACTCCCATACATCAAGTCGATCAAACTCATGAATTTCATCTTGCATAGCATTGAACCGCCTATCTTCATTCATAGCGCTTTAACATCTTTTGGTTCGATCTTAGATAATACGGAGTTGAAGAAGCACCATAAGGCATCGGTTGCTAGTTGCTTCCGGTTGATACAGACGGGAGGGATTACCAATGATGTTGTCTAATGGATGATCGTGAGTCCATTTTCTCGAGGTGTTCATGTGGCATTTGTTGAGGAACCGAGGTAGGCCGAGTCGATGTCTCCTCAAGAAGATGGTTCTGACGATGATTCGTGAGTAGCAAATATGTTTTCAAATGGAGCATCTTCGTGAGTTGCAAAGGGATTAACTTCATCATTGATGCGTAAACATTTCCATGATGTACATTTGAAGAATGATGATTTGTTGATGAGATCAAGGATCATCTGCAGTGCTTCTTGACTTACGATATTGAAACCGATGGATTGACTTCATTCACCGGAATCGAGCATCCTCTCGTTGTAGGATCAAGACCTCATTAGTAGTAGACTCATACAGTTCATCAAACATTGGATCAAACAATTTCTTTACATCATCTTCTCGATGGAGGTACATATGGTGTTTCTTGAGAGGAGTTTGGAACAAGGGATGAACCAATAGGATCATATGAAGTGCGGGTCCCGAGTGGAGTGTCCAGAGCCATTTGACCGGTCACCATCAAACGTAACGTGAATTGTTTCCATGATATTTCGGGTTCTTTTGTTGTAGATTCGGTATCCCTTTTGTTTGGTGCATATCCTACAAATACTCCAATGTCGCTTTTAGCCCTAAGTTTGCCCAAGTCTTGACCTTCATTAGTTGGATAGCACAAGGCACCAAATACATGAAGGAAAGATAGATTAGGTTTTCTGTTGTGGACAAGTTCATATGGAGTTTTTCCATGAATGGTGTGAATCGTGGAACGATTTTGTGTGTAACATGCGTGGCAATTGCTTCACCCGGAGAAACATTGGAACCTTTGAGTAAATCAAGATTGTTCTAGCAATTCAACAAGAGTACGATTTCGTCTTTCAACTACACCGCTCGCTGAGGGGTTCGTGGAACACTTCTTTGATGGTCGATTCCAATGCTTTCATAGAATTCACTAAGTTGTTTGTTGACAAACTCGCCCATTGTCTGCTCGATAATTCGACGCTTTGTTTAGTCTAACTCGCAATGTTTGATGAGTTTGATGATGATATCGAGTTTCATCCTTTGTCCTTAAGAACTTGACCTGTGAATCTAGAATAATCATCAACCACAACTAACACATATTTCTTCCCAAATATATTCTCGCACCTCATTGGTCCACATAAATCCATATGAATCATATGAAGAACTTCGTGATGAGTTAGTAGGTTTGGGTTTATGGGCATACTTCTTGCTTTTTCCCAATTGACATGTCGAACAAAGATGATCCTTTTCATACTTTAGTCTAGGTAAACCTACAACTAAGTCCTTTCTCGAAAGATCGTTGATGGTGCCAAGTTCAAGTGATTGAGACGACGATGCCATAGCCATGACTTTGTTTTGAAGCCTTTGATAACAAGCAGATTGGTGAAGCTCTCATCATGTCATCGATAGAGATAGTGTAAAGGTTTGAGCCACGAGTTCCTTTCAACAGCTTCCTTACCATTTAGATCTCTAACAAAGCGGTATGTTTTCAAGGCCACTTCTAGATCGTAATCACGAAATTGACCAACAGAGAACAGATTATGACCTAAACCTTCCACATAATACACTGGAGATGACACTATCACCAACAACATAATCTCCATAACCCATAATAGCACCGAAATGATCATTACCAAATCTAATAGTCCCGATGAATTTGCTCACGGTTCATGAGCCGTGACCGGTCTCCAAATATATGCTTGGAACAAATGAGTCCGTGTACCACGTAACGATTTGAACGATCCGCAGCTGAACACGACAAGAATGGATAATCGATATTTGGGATCCCCATGCAAGAATGGGTTCCATTTGGTTAGTAGCAACAGTTGGACCACCCACATCGTAAATAGAAGCATTCATATCGAAAGTGAGGTGAAGTAGGGAATCATTGTGAATAGATGCAATACTAGTGTCTCAGATTAGTCCTATTTACAAGTGACCACTTCTTAAGGGAATAGTTCTACCAAGAGGCATCCATTTTCTAGTGGGCATTATCTCGATTAGTCTTATGACCAATGTATCCAATAAAAGCCTATTCTCACGAATGTTCTTCCCGTGGGTTTCCATTGTTTTCTAACTCTCTTCGCTTTTGCCTTTTAGCCTTTTTAGCATGAATTTTAGCATTAACAACATTAATCGGACAATTAACATCATTAGGCGTAGCATTAACATCACATTCATGATTAGAAATGAATTCAAGCAATCATCGCACAAGGTTTGCAAATAGCATCGAATTGAATTAATTACAAGACGCTTATGGCTAATACTAGAATCAACACGATTCGTATTATTCGATTCAAACTTAAGGTTCCTAGATTGTTCTTCTACTCTTCCAAAGGCACATTTTTAGCTTGAGAGGTCCTATCATTCCTTGTATTGTCTTGAGACTTTGACCGCTCCCTTTAATGTCACCGACACTCTGTAGGGAATGGGAACATTAGTTTGTTTTACTACTCTTGCACCACCGCTTAGATGTGCCGATCTCGAACTACATGCAGTGCACTATGGTTCACTTTCTTAGTATTGATGATCTAAAATCTGAACTACTCACCGTGCACTACTCCTCACATTCAAACCATTGGGAATCGAGTGCATGTCATGTTTGGCCTTAGGCATTGAGCATGGAATCAAGGGTTAACTCTCTCACCTAATGTCTTTGGGCATATAGTGATCAAACATTCTAAGATTTCTTGAGATCGTTTGGCATATAAGCATGCATGTCCAATTGCATTATCATGAGGTTTCTCTAGCTTATCCTCTTCAACAATCTCACGCAGCATTCTAAGCAATCCTTAAGGGATGAGAAATATGTTTGAATGGCAAGTTTGTTGTTCCTTAGGTGAGGGGACATATGTCACGATAAAGTAGATTTATTACCGAGTGAACCTTAGATACAACATTCTCCGCATTGATCATTGGCATTTTCCTTTTACCCGACTCTTCGATTCTCAATTTCCTTTTGCAATGAAGTTATTTGTTCGTTGTTTTTGTTACGAGTGACTTTAATTGATTCAAACAACTCATTGAAATGACGTTTAACCTTTTCATTCTCTTCTAGGAAACTTTCGCTTTCCTTTGTAAAGCATTTACTAGGTTTTGAAGATGAAACGCTTTGAGAATTCGAGAATCTAGAGAAGGAGGCATTTGGGAACCCGTCATATTGTTCGCTTGACCCTTTAATTGAGAGATTTGGACTTTCAACTTTCGATCGTGTTACATCGAGCATGAATCTGCTCATCTCGCTTTGTTTATTTGAAAATCGCATCAAACTCGAACATCCAAGATGTCTTGAAATTTGAAGTTTTGACATTTTCTTTGAGATGTTGATATTTTAGTTGTAGATTAAAATACTCAACTTCTAGTTTAGAAAATGTTTAACCAAATTGTCATGATCATCCAGCTCAATTTTCTCATTAAGTTTAGAATTAGTTTTTCAAGCTCAATGACACGATCATGGGAGACTTTCAGGCCACAGATAGTTCATGAAATTTGGAAGCATTAATAGAGCAATTTGAAGCAAAGAAAAGACATCTTGAGCAACACATTCAAGAATAAGATTCTCATTCAATGTATGCGTGTTCTTCCTCTCGATCTCATTATATTTTAATGCACGCCATAATCACTAATTTCAACTATTATTGCATCAAATTCCTTTTCCATTCCCTTAATGTCGCTTTCTATCCCTTTTAAGACTCTCAAAGTGTTCCTTTAAAAGTTTAAAGAAGGGCATGACCTCGCTTAAATAACATTCTTTCATTTGTTCAAACCCCTTTCTCCTTCAAGAATGCCAATGGTGTGATCCTTTTCTTGCAAGTTTTCTCAAAATCAACAAATAGTTGAAAAATAACGTATTGGCTAATTAAGATATTGCTTTTAGTGGCAATTGTTCTAGGAACAAGATGCATTGGTGTGTTGGGAGGATACACGAGCTTTAGGCATTTTCCAAAGGGAGGATTTGTTTCTACAATATTTTCGACTTTCGCTTATCTAAATCCATTTTCCGTAAGACTTGTTCGGGAGTCAACAAAGTCTCGAGGCTTAAACTTGTTTAATGCAATCCAGCTTTTCCTTCTTATAATCATGAGGAGTGATATTTATGTTCTTCTCTTTGCATTTGGGGTCATCTAGTTTTTGTTCATCCTTTCCTAGTGACTTCATCCGATTTCTTATCTTCCTCAGTGCACTCAACGCAACTAGGTTTCTGCCTAGGCTTAAGAATTTCATTACCATCATAAATCACCTTATGAGCATTTCTAGCCTTTTTGATTACCTCTGGATTTGGTTCCTCAACAAGGGGAATGCTATGCTTATCGCTTAAGACTCGATGTTTGGTGACCATGTGAGCAGTCTGAATGGTGTTTCCTTGTATATACAACTTGTTTTCAAGTTTGTTTTTCAAAGTTTTCAGATTAGAAAAATCTCTCAAGAGCTTTGATTCTTTTGCATTAAATTCTTGCTTAAGCATTTTCACGCTTTCTTGAAGTTCTTGTTTTGCTTAATTGTTTTAGAAAGTTTTTCTTGCAAAGAATTTAATTCTTGTTTCAATACTTCTTCTCTAAAATTACTTTTTCTAATTATTGTACGCATTTGGTCATCCATTTCCGCTCACGAGTGGTCAACTCAAATTTTGCACGTTGTTCATAAATGGCAACACGCCCTTATAGGCATTTAGTTCGTAGATAATGGAATCATCAGAGCACATGCAAAGTGAATTCATCAAAACATAGTCATTGTTGATCGCAGAAGATGCATCACTAGGTAAAACTTCACTTTCACTTTGTTTCACATATTGATCATATGGGACAATATAGATATTACCCGTATTTTCAATATTTGATTCAAAAGTTTCGTTGGTTGCACTTTGTCATGCATCTGCTGCACATCAAGATCATCATATAGCTTTAATACCTCGAGATGAGTTTGTCCTTTGATGGGCCACCAGTGGTGAAGAAGTGACCTTGGGAGACACCATGGGAGAGATGCTAGCCATAAATATTGTGTGTGCGAGGGTCCATCATCCACATCGTAGTCGTAAGCATCGCAATCACCGACTTGAAAGGCATTTTGATGATTGTGACCTATCTCCGAATGGGCCGCTCATCTACATCTCGCATCATAGGTCTTGGCATTGCCTTCAAGAAGAAACATGGTTCCTCTTCATTCAAAGTAGCACCATTGTCCCGAGCTTGAGCCAAGAACATCTTATCTCTCAAGTACTCGGCATTTTGTGGACGCTTTGAGATGTGCGCCTTGCAAAGTGTCCTCACCACCACGCTTAAAGCATTTGATTGGCTTAGCTTGACCTTGGTTACCATTTCTTCCTCGATTCGGTTTCCAACATAACCTCTCCCACTCCACCTCTCCCCGATCATACTGCCTTTCCGAATCGGTTGCACCACGATCCTTCCATCTTTAACAAAGGGCTTGATTATGTGGGTTAGATGCGCTCAGAGGTTGTTGTTGGTTTGTGGGAGAGAGTTCATGTTTTGACTAATGAGTAGAGCTAGTTGATTAACGATGTTATCCACGCGTGCATCAAAGATCGCCTTGTTTGAACCGAGGATCGTGGATGAGTTTGTGATTACCATTACCCAAGGGAATGACTTGTGATGCTTTGGTTGTGATTCCAATGTTTGAGTAGAAAGTCGTTGAGTCATTAGACGAACTTGTCTCACCCGGGTTGGTTTTGAACCGATTGAGAATCAACTTTTCAAACATAGCATGTCTTTCATTCGAAGGAGGAAGGCATAGAGTTGCTCATAGTTTGTATGCTTCAATCCTTTAGTGAGTTTCACGGATGTGACAAACTTGTGCCATTCGGGATTCATGTTGTTCACAAACTTTGAGTTCAACTCGAATGTTAGGCATAGTCATCTTGATGTTCCTCATGTCATTCACTAACTTATGAAATCTCACATAGTACTCATAGACACTCTCATCCGGTTTCATCTTGAAGTGCTCAAATTCATCATAGAGTTGGGATTCCCTGCCTTCCATAGTTAATTCGAACCCGAGAGAAGCATCTTAACGTTATCCCAAACAACCTTTGCATCGTTGTTATGATTGATCACCTTGTAGATGTCTTTAGGAAGACCTTGAAGAACAATGTTTGAAGCCCCGATATCTCGCATCGAATCTCTTTTCTCCTCATTATCAAGCTCATTGTACATCTTAGGTCCGTCCATTCCGTGAGACAGAGTACCATCTTCATTAGTATCAAGTATGTCTCTAGTCGTTTCAACTCGATATGGTCCTTCATCAATGGATTTGAGAATGTTTACACCATTTTCCTTTCCAAGACAATACAATCGATTCGTTGAGCCCAAGAATCGTAGTCGGCCTGTCAAGCATTGGTGGATTTAGTATCCGAGCCACCGCTTGAACATCCTCGGCAACAATGGAGATGACAAGGGAACAGTGGGAATGTTGGTAGACATGTTAATGATTATACGGATTTTATAACTCTATGATTAAACCGGAAATAGATTCTTTCACGGGATTTTACTAAATCAAGAGAAAACCGTAAACAATCACTCAAGTTGCTAGATGATAAAGTGCTAACTCGCTACCAAATAATGCACTAAGTCGCTAGAAATAAGTGCACTAAGTCGCTAACCCTTAACTCGCTACACGCCTAAGTCGCTAGAATCCCAAGTCGCCAATGTAAGAGCAAGTCGCTAAGTAGTAACTCGCTATAGACTAAGTCGCTAGCCAAATTTGTGCAAGAATTGCTACACAAGTCGCTAGATATGCAAGTCGCTAAAGAGCAACTCGCTACGGACTAATTCGCTACCACAAGTCGCTAACCGTAGTGGGATTCCACTACTTGTACTTTAACTCGCTAGCTCTAACTCGCTAGCTTTTATAACCGTAAGTCGCTACCAAGAAAACAAGTCCGAGAGCTAATTCGCTAACTTGAAAACCAAATAACCTTCACTTTTCAATCCAAAACAACCCAACCAAGATGATTCAAGCTTACCAAATGAAAACCTAAACACTTTTGATGATTCTAAACATAAAAGTACCAACAAAATTCAAACTTTAACACAAGAAATCAACCAAATGATGCAAAAACCACTAAACTTTTTCAAACTCAAAACCACCTAAAACCACTATAAATCCAAAGATGTGCAAGATATGATCTAACCATGGCTCTTGATACCAATTGTAAGATATAACTTTTCACATACACATCAAACCATAACACAAGGTGGCGAATAGGATGAAATTCTAGAGAGAAAGTTAGAGGTTTAGGGAACTTAGTGAGAGAAAGTGAAAGATATTATTATGAGCTCCAACTCTCTACCTTGGAAGGTAGAGAGTATTTATAGTCTTACATAACTCGCCACACTTTGGGCATGGATCGTGCATACAGTGGGTAAAGACCCGTCCGTCCTCCACGGTGTTACTTAACTAAATTACTACTTAACGAAAAGAACTACGACTACGAGCTTTCTAACGATTACATATACTTGAGGTGACCGACTCTTTAATACCGGAATTTCTAATTCCTAACAAGTCAAGCTAGTGACTCGGAGAATCAAAAACATTAGCATGACACACAACGTTGGTGATCGAGTATGGGTTTTCACCCATGTTTTACTATTGCTAAGGTTTATCCTTATGGTACCATTGAGTTATCTCACTGATGGTCCTAATTTTAAAGTGAATGGTCATCGATCTTACCCCTTCCCGGATCTACAAACATTCACCAATGAATGCCGAGTCAAGCTAGTGACTGGGGAGTTTTTCCATATTTACGCCTTCTTACCCCTTTCTATTGTATATTCTCAATCTTTCTAAAATAAAAAATAAAAAAATAAAAAAAAAAAAAAAAAAAAAATGTATATATCAAAAACAAAATAATGGCCGTAGTATTACCCTTTTATGTTCTTTGTTTCGCATAACCTCCGGTACTTTGAATATCGAGGCGATATTCATTTCTAAGTGGGGGGAATTCTCACGAATTTCATGTAATTATTTCACCCAATTCCCGCTTTTGGCCAAAAATTTTTTTTTCGAGTAAGTGTTTTCACTTACTCAAAGAAATGGTAATCATCCACCATGTCTAACCCACATAAGGATTGGCTAATCCAGAGCAAACGGCTCTTGGTAAAGATATCTCAAATCCGTTTATGGCTTGCAATTTGCCTAAAATTGTATGGTGTTCAACTCACCATATCTTTAAACTAGTGAAGAGTTGGCTAGCCCGCAAGATTATGGCTTGTGGTAAAGGCGATTGAAAATCCATAATTGGTAATCGACTCACCAAAGATAATATTGATAATTTATCTAAGAGTTGGCTAGTCCGTAAGGTACGGCTTCGGTAAAGACAAACCAAATCCGTTGAAAGTCGGTGGTTTGCTCAAAATCACATGGTTATCGGTGTACCATGGTTCTTACTTGAACCGAAACATTTGGCTACTCCGAAGTAATGGCTTTTGGTAAAGAGTTTCAAATCCATTAAGTTTTCTCAAATCATTGCTAGGACTAGCAATATCTTAGTGTGGGGATTGATGAGTGTCTAAATACTCATCATTTTATATCGTTAGAATGCCAAAAACATCCGAAAACACTCGAAACACATCAAAATGATAAAAATATCACAAACAAGTGTTTTATATGTTTTAAATGCAAAACATCAAAATCGATGAAAACGATTAAGTTTGCATAATTGGCGCTTTAGTCCCCAAGTTACAAAAGTTGTCAAAATTAGTCCTCGTGATTCAAAAACTTGCAAAATATCATTTTAGGTCCTTAAGATTCAAAAGTTGTCAAAATAAACCCTTTAAAGTTTAAAAATCACAAAATGACAACTTTGGTCCTTTAACTTTGAAAATTGTCAAAATAGTCCTTGGTTAATTTAAAAGTGAAAATTATCAAGTTTTAACCTTGTTCTATTAATATATGGCAATATAGGTCCTTATGATAAAACTTTTGAGAAATTACAATATTGGTCCTCAAGTTTCAAACTTGACAATTTTGGTCCCTGGATTTACAAAATGGAAATTATCAATTAAGGTCCTTGTACTAATCATACTTGGCAGTTTGGTCCTTGTAAGAGCTTTGGAGAGTTGTTAATATCAACCCTTCAAGGTTTGGCCAAATTACAATTTTGGTCCTTGTGGTTAACTAAGCTAAACACCAAACGGATCCAATATAAAAACCAACCCAAGCCCAATACATTACCCGCCCGCTTTTAAATAAAAGGAAACCGCCACACTGCTCACCTTCCACCCCACCCTAAGCCAAAACCAGGGTGGTTTTACCACCTCCACCTCACCATTCCACCTCATCCACCATTTCCACTCACCTCCTCCTATCATCACACCTCAAGCCATTTAATGCATCCCCACCAATGACCTTCACCGTAGCACTCACAATATCTGCTTTCTCCGAAAATCACACCCAACTCCATGCCTACTTCCCAACTTGTCCCCTACACCTCACATAACACTCCAAACTTCTTTAATTGGTTTGAAATTATCTCAAGCAACCATGAGCACTTTTGGCCAAAAGTAAAATAGAAGGTCGAGATGAATTTGACCGCTGAATGGTCAAGATTTTATGGGATTTGTTCAGAGACAGTTGGGGAGTTCAAAAAGACTATAAAGAAAGCAGAGGAGTCATGAAAGAAATCTATCTAGTGTAATTTTCAATTTTCATGTCGTTTTAGTTAATTTTCTTTATCCAGTGTATTTTTAAGCTCTCAAGCACTTAATTAAGTATTCTCAGTGTATTTGGAAACTTTCTCATTAATCAATTTCAGTATTAAAGTTCTAATCTCAGTTTGTTAATTTTCAAATTTCAAAGAAATCTCAATAAGTTGAAATGTTGTTAGCAATGGTTAGTTTGGACTTAGAAGCTCATATAAGCTCCTTATAAAGCTTATGCAAGCTTTTAGACACTCTTAAAAGCGCTTTATAAGAAAAAATCAAAATTCACAAAATATCAAATAAATAGCCTAAAAATAAAAATCATGGTACAAGGTTCAAAAGGATGGAGCAGGATATATAATGGATGGTCTTGGGTATAGTGCTTATTGGTAGCTATAGGATAAATACTTGGTTCTAAGTTCTTGGGAACTCAAAGTCATTTGTAAGCTTTTGCTCATTTCTTGCATTTTAGCTTAAATCACCATTAGTTGTAATATCTGCCTTTTTATTGTTCACTAGCTCTAGTTAAGTCTAATTAAGCTTTAAAATCAGTTGTTTGTTAATTTAAATTTATAGTTTACAACAATCTCATTTTCACAGTTAATATTGCATAATCTTCAATCCTTGGTCTTATGTTGTCATGGCTGTTGTTTGATGTTTATTTAGTGTTAATAAATGATATTATAAAAGCTGCAATGAGTTCCATGGTTTTAATCAGTGATTCTCTTTGAAAAAGTACCAAATCACCACATAAAAGGGTGTTTGGTTTATCTTGTTAATGTGTTAAAGATTGTGCGACCTTTGTTTGTGCTTGTTTCATGTTTCATATGGTCTAAAGAACTCAAAGAACAAAGAAAGTCAGTCCTTATTTTGTGAAAAGTCAAAATCTCACTTAATTTCATTTATCAGTCCACTGTTGGGATTATTAGTTGCAAGAATCATCATATTAGCTCAAAATTAGTTAACATAGCTTAATATAACTTTATTACACCCTAATACATCAATATCAGTGTTTTAGATCATTTTAAAGTTCATAAAAGTCAAACTAAGTGTGTCATTAAAAAGTCAAAAATGTCCTTTGCATCGATTTGGTAGAAGTTCATAAGCTCTTAAAGAGCTTATTAGTGATCTTTATCTTGTGTGTTTTGGCTTTTTGAGAAGCCAACCAAGCTGTCTCAAGGTTACAAGTTCCTATTTTCCATTTACAGCTTATTTGATAGCTTTTTGTTTAGCTTATTTTTCTCACCATTTCAATACAGTGTCCTGTGCACAGTTTTTACATCCAAGTTCATAAGCTCACACAGAGCTTAATATTTGGTCAAATCCTGTGAATTTTGTTTCTTTGGATAGTTAACCTGGTCCTCTTTAGGTTCCAAGTTAAAAATCTCAATTTGAAGCTTATTCACCAGGGCTGCTAGTGCTTATCATTTTGTCCAAATCCAACTCAGCATTCACTGAGTTTTACTCAGTGAATTGACAGGTTTTGAAAAAGTTTCTCACAAGCTCATAAGAGCTTTTCATGGTCTGAGTTTTGGTTTATACACTCTCAACCAGGTCTAATACTAGTTCTTATAATTGCTTTTCGGTTTTAGCTTATTGAGTGTTCTGTGCATAAGCTTAAAGTAGTATACAAATTTCTGTTTTGCTTATTCAAGCTCAAACCTCAAATCTGTTTTAAACTTGTAATCAGAGGTCATGGTTTGTTGTTTTTAGTTGAAATTGAGTCATTTTAGCTTAATATAGCTTCTGTGTAAGTTTGGTGGTCTTTGGTTATAAATTAGCTTTTTCAAGTGCTTATTATTAAGCAGTCACAACTGCAGTTGCTAATTTCTCCACACAAGCCTATGTTTTTCTATTTTTCTTAGATTCAGTAGATTAAAATAGACTTTTCCTGAAATTTTCATAATTTTTTATAACTGTTTGCTATTTTTCTTAATTAAAAACAGTTTTTAGGTATTTTTAAATAGCTTTTAATACTAAAAAATCAGAAAAAGCTTAAAAAAATGATTTTTCAATTTTCTTAGGTTTAGATAAATATAAAAGTAATAAAAAGTATTTTTCCATAATTTTCTTAGTCTAAAAAGTATTTTTTAGCATTTTTATTAGTTTTAAATAGTTTTAAATTAATAATAAATACATAATAAGTCTTAAAAATATATTTTCAGTTTTAAAATAAGTTTTATCATATTTTAGATTTTTCTAAGTTATAATTTCATTTTTCTAGGTTAATTTTGTATTTTCTTGTATTTTAGTGCATTTTAAATACTTAATAAATAGTTTTAATTAATAATAATTAAATAAATAGTTGTAAAAATAATTTTATTTTTCTAATAATTTTCTTTTATTATTAGGATTATAAAATATCATTTTCATATTTATAGGTCTTTATTTCTTTAAAACTCACTTTTTATTTTGTACGTAGACGTAATTTTATTTAAACGTAAGTTTTAAGTTGTAGGTTTTAAACGCTCATCGCCTTTAAAAATAGTGATAGCGTTTATTTAATATCTTTTATCTTTTATTTCTTTTAATTTGCATTTAAGTCGCTTTAATTTGTAGATTTTCTCTTTAGGTATAATTTTCCATCGAAAACCCTATCGATTGCTATCCTTAGTGATCATTCTACCATCCGATTAAGTGTTTTAACACCAATTCATCCTCCGTGGACTTAACGACCAGAATTCCTATATTCCTCGATCTAAATTGTATTTGTGCTTTGAGCGGTTTTAAGTCTGTTAGACTTGACCGCTTAGCACCAATCAAATTTTAGCGCCACGGGGAGGTCAGAAGCGTGTTTCTAGCATTATCGCACCCGTACTTGCACATATACCACAGTTTGTAAAAAGTTTTCTGTAAAGTTTATATAAACCAAAAAATTCATTAACACTTTTCCTAAAGTGTTAAAAACCCAAAAACAATATAAAACAACAAAACAATCTAAACGTTTTCTATTTTGTATTCTCTTTTAAGGTGATTCTTAAAGAAATACGATTTGGTTAAACGAGACGATACCAAAAATATTTTCCAAAAGTTTTTAAACCCCATCAGCACAAATCATACCTACGTCTTTTCAGTGGTACTTAAATATACATAAAAATCAACCACCGCGAAATCAAGGCAAAGGACTACCTAACTGGGGTGCGACCATTAATAAGTTCCCGAACATCGATTTAAAACTTGCCTTTGTGTCACTTGTGATTTGGTGTACCTTTTCAAAGAAGCCATTTCATTTTGAGATTATTGGTTAAGTTCACTTGTGTTTTGCCTCATTTGTTTTGGAAATTGATTTTTATACTTAGTGCATGCAAGACTGCTCTTCCGGGCTCTACAAGTCCACTTTCCGAACTTGGAAACATTCCTCATGACGTGAGGGACGTTCACCTCCTTCACCGTGATCGAGGAACGCCTACCACCACCACCACCGCCGAAATGGCGTAAGACAAACCTATGAATGAGCTTCCAAGCACCCATCGAGGGTTACGGAGATGCCATTGTTGTCCCAAATGATTGCGGTCGATACCTTCGAGCTCAAGACCGGGTTGCTTAACTGCAACCCAAAGCCAATTCTATGGTTTTGAGCGGATGATCCTCATGCACACATTCGATGGTTTAACAAGATAGCATCTACCATCAAGTACAAGAATGTCCCATCCGGCTATCAAGCTTCTTCTGCTCCCATTTTCTGTAGGACAAGCCCTGAATTGGCTCGAGAAACAACCCCTCGATCTATAGAGACATGGGAAGACCTAGTTACCAAGTTTGTTAACGAGTTCTATCCTCCATCTCGAACCACAAGTCTTAAGAATGAGATAATGAAATTTTCTCGTAGATTTGATGAATCATTCGGGAGGCATGGGATCGTTATAAAGAATTGCTCAAGTGTCCACATCATGGTTTTACCGAGTTAATGCAAATGGATACTTTCTATAATGGTCTCGAGACCACCGACCAAGACTCTCTCAATGCCTCCGCGGAGGTAATTTCTTAGCAAAACCACCAAAGAAGCCTTACAAATAATTGAAAACAAGTCCTGTGTCCGTTCTTTCCGCACTAAGACATATCAAAATCGCCTAATGCAGGACCTTCTACTTCATCTCATATGAGTACATCTAGCATCGATGCTAAGATTGATAAACTCACCGATGTCGTTTCGTGCTTTGGTTCTTGCTAACCGAAGAAAGTCACATTCACTCAAACACCATCACATGGTGAAGTGAAGAAAGTTGAAGTTTGTGTTACTTGTGGTGGTCCTCATGCATACTACAACCAGATCGCCACCGATGGTAGTCCGTTTGAAGCAAATGCTATAGCCGGTACTTCAAATCAAGGAGGTAATCAATACCGTCCTCGAATGAACCAAGCTACCGTGCTAACACTTATCGAGCACCACCCGGTTTTAACCGTAATCCTAACTGAATCGAAATCAACCTAGAATGAACCAAGGTTATCAAAACCAAGGTAATTTCTATCCTGGACCCAATCAAGGTTTCCAACAACAAGGAACCTTCATCAAAACAATTTCAATCGTGGAATCAATTTCATGGGAATGTGAATCCTAATCAAGGGAATTTTCAACAACAAGGTCATAATCAAAACATTCGACCTCAAAATTTCCTCCTAATCCACCTCCCATCATTACTCCTCCAGACCATCATCCGATGAGTTATCAAGCGGTTTATGAAATCCCAAGATGAGATGAACAGATTGTTGGTCACCGATCGGCGATCTCAAGAAGTCTTTAAATGATCGACCCTCGAGCTCGTGTACTTTACCGAGCAACACGATCGCTAACCCGAGGGGCGATGCTAAGGCGATCACGACTGTAAGTGGTGTTTCATACAATGGACCCGCTATTCCTACTACCTCTTCTTCTCTTCCAAAGGTAGTGGAAAGTGAACCTCGACTCACAATGGACCTCGACTCCAATGCCCCTCCTCCGTGGCAATGAGTCAAGTTACCAAGGAAACAACGGACAAGGTGCATTATTCTAATCCAAGTAATACAAGACAAGTCCCACCTTCGGTAGTCCATCCTCAAGTTGTCCGAAACCCAAGTCTAATCCAGAGTTGTTTTGAACCACCTGTAGCTCCCATTGAAAATGCCAAATCCAAATCTTCTATTCCATATCCATCACGTTTGAATGAGCAAAGCTCTGTAAAAAGCTAGTCATCAAATGGACAAATTTTTCCAAATTTTCCAAGAATTACACTTTGACATAAGCTTTATGGATGCTATCATGCCGATGCCCAAGTTTGCATCAACTCTCAAACACATGTTAAGCAATAAGGAAAAGTCGTTTGAAATGGCTAAGACTCCTCTTAACGAGAACTGCTGCGCTTATCCCGAAAAGCTTCGAGAAAAGCTTGAGATCCCGGAAATTTCTCTTACCATGTGTATTCCGTGAATGGTTGAATGCTTTGCCTTGGCCGATCTTGGTGCAAGCATAAACCTCGATGCCTTATTCAAGGTGGAAGAAACTTTCTCTCCGAACTCACTCCTACATGCATGACTCTCGAGCTTGCAGATCGTACAATCTCCGTCCTCTTGGCATTGCCGAGGCGTATTTGTGAAAGTAGGAAAGTTCCATTTTCCACCGACTTCGTGGTTGTTGATTTTGATGTCGATCATCGGGTTCCTCTCATTGTTGGTCG
Source organism: Chrysanthemum lavandulifolium (assembly GCA_022545495.1). NCBI lineage: Eukaryota > Viridiplantae > Streptophyta > Magnoliopsida > Asterales > Asteraceae > Chrysanthemum > Chrysanthemum lavandulifolium. The sequence continues at coordinate 79,422,073 of CM040243.1, read as the reverse complement.
AGGATTCCCGAGAACGGGCCGTGCTCTCATAGATGTATTTGAGCAAGAAATCACATTACGTGTTGGTAATGAAGTCGCCACTTTAACCTTGATCGACTTCGAGGTACTCGCAAATTATGATTCCGAATCGGTTAATCGAATAGATATCATTGATGTTGCTTCAAGAGTATTCGCAAGAAGTTCTTGGTTATGATCATAATTCTTCGAGTGATAATCTCACTCATTCATCTCAACCTATCATCGCCAATTCTACTCCTTCTCTCACCCCATTTGAGGAAAGTGACTTCATCTTAGAAGAGATTGAAGCTTACTTATCCAAAGGATTCTGCTCCTTGGGAAATTGATCACGCCCCATCGACATTGAGGGGACATACTTCTCATTGAGAAGTTGCTTAATGATGATCCATCATCATCATCGCTCCCTCCCGCCGAACTTCATAACAAGGAAGTCAAATCGGTTGAGAAAATCAAGAATTTCCGAGGTTGAGCTTAAGGACTTACCACCTCATCTCGAGTATGCATTTCTTGAAGGTGATGATAAATTACCACCATTATTGCTAGAGATTTGAGTAAAGATGAAAAAGTCGCTCTCATTAAAATCTTGAAGTCACACAAGCAAGCAATTGCTTGGAAACTCTCCGACATTAAGGGTATAAACCCCGAGTTTTGTACTCATAAAATCTTGATGGAGGATGACTTTAAGCCGCTAGCTCAACATCGTAGAAGAGTGAATCCAAAATCCATGATGTTATCAAACAGAGGTTATCAAACTTCTTGATGCGTGATTGATTTACCCAATCTCGGATAGTCCTTGGGTTAGCCCAATTCATTGTGTTCCTAAGAAGGGTGGCATAATCATGTTGTTACAAATGAAGATAACGAGTTAATTCCAACTCGTCTCAGTTACGGATGGCGTGTTTGCATTGACTATCGTAAGTTGAATGACGCCACTCGTAAAGACCATTTTCCTCCGCCTTTATGGACCAAATGCTTGAGAGATTAGCGTGGAATGAGTACTATTGCTTCCTTGATGGTTTCTCGGGTTACTAGATTCCCATTGATCCAAAGGATCAAGATAAAACCACATTCACCGCCCATATGGAACTTTTGCCTATAGACGTATGCCTTTTGGCCTATGTAATGCTCCCGGCACGCTCCAACGATGTATGATGGCCATTTTCCACGACATGATCGGGAAACAATGGAGGTGTTTATGGATGACTTCTCGGTCATTGGGGATTCGTTTCAATCATGTCTCTCCCATTTAGATAAATGCTTCAAAGGTGTGAAGACACCAATCTTTGTCTAAACTGGGAGAAAAGTCATTTTATGGTCAAAGAAGGCATAGTCCTTGGCCATAAGATTTCAAAGAACGGATTGAGGTAGATAGAGCAAAAGTTGATGTTATTGCTAATTACCTCATCCTACTACCGTCAAGGGTATTAGGAGTTTTTAGGTCATGCCGGTTTCTATCGAGATTCATACAAGATTTTTCCAAAATCGCCTGCCAATGACCCATCTTCTTGAAAAGGATGCTCCTTTTATCTTCTCACCCGAGTGCATCGTAGCTTTTGAAACATTGAAGAAAAAGCTTATCAAGCACCCATTCTCGTTGCTCCCGATCGGATTTACCTTTTGAGCTAATGTGCGATGCAAGTGATTTTGCTATCGGCGCAGCCTTAGGGCAACGAAGAAATAAACATTTTCACCAATTCACTCGCAAGTAAGACTATGACCAAGCTCAAACTCATTACACCACCACGTAAAAAGAGCTATTAGCCGTGGTGTATGCATTTGAAAAGTTTCGCCATACTTAATCTTGACCAAATGTGTAGTGTATACGGATCACTCGGCTCTCAAATATCTCTTTGCAAAACAAGATGCAAAGCCGAGATTGTTCCGTTGGGTTCTCCTCCTCCAAGAATTTGATATCATCATACGTGATAAAAAGGAGCCGAGAACACGGTCACGATCATCTGTCTGCATTAGAAAACCCTCACCAAGATGTTTTCGAGAAAAAGATATTAATGAAACATTTCCTCTCGAGACACTCAATGCGGTTTCTTTTCGTGGAAACTCTTCTACCCCATGGTTTGTCGACTTTGCAAATTACCATGCGGGTAACTTCATTGTGAAAGGGATGACAACCCAGTAGAAGAATAAATTCTTCAAGGATGTTAAACACTATTTCGGGACGACCTTTCTTATTCAAAATCATGCGGATCAAGTCATCCGACGGTGTGTTTATGGACAAGAAGCTCTTGACATTCTCAAAGCTTGTCATGCCGGACCCACCGGGGCCATCATAGTCCAAACTACACCGCCAAAAAGGTGTTTGATTCGGGTTCTATTGGCCCACAATCTATAAAGATGCCCACGATTATGTCAAAACTTGTGACGCTTGTCATCATGGAAACATATCTCAAAGGAATGAAATGCCACAAAATGCCATTCAAGTTTGTGAGATATTTGACATCCGGGGTATTGATTTTATGGGGCCATTTCCATCGCCTCGTGGTAACAAGTACATACTGTGGTCATTGATTATTTGTCGAAATGGGTTGAAGCAAAAGCTTTACCTACAAATGATGCCCGAGTAGTTGTGAAATTTTGAAAGCTCTCTTGCCGATTGGAACTCCTCGTGCAATAATCGTGATCGTGGTACACATTTTTGTAATGACCAATTTGATCGTGTCATGCAAAAGTATGGTGTTACCCACCGCCTATCTATCGCATACCACCCCAAACAAGTGGGTAGGTGGAAGTTTCAAATCGTGGTATTAAAAGAATACTTGAAAGGACGATGAGGTGAAAATCGTGCATCCCGGTCGGATAAACCGAATGACGCACTCGGCTTTTCGATGCACTTACAAAACACCAATTGGGTGTACTCCATACAAGCTAGTGTACGGAAAAGCATGTCATCTTCCGATTGAACTAGAGCACAAGGCTTACTGGGCCTTAAAGCATGCAAACTTCGATATACGATATACCGGTGATCACAGAAAAGTTCAAATGAATGAACTAAATGAACTTCGTGATCAAGCTTATGAGAACTCTTTGATCTATAAACAAAAGACAAAGAAGATTCATGACTCTAAAATCAAAACCGCGTTTTCAACGTTGGTGATCGAGTCCTTCTTTTCAACTCTAGATTGAAGATTTTCTCGGGAAAGCTTAAGTCCCGCTGGTCTGGTCCATTTACTATCACTAAGGTTTATCCTTATGGCACCATTGAGTTATCTCAACCTGATGGTCCCAATTTTAAAGTGAATGGTCATCGATTAAAGAATTACTTTGGAGAGGACATTCCATCTGTGGTTGTCCCGGATCTACAAACATTCCCCATGAACCAATGAATGCGGGGATCGAGTCAAGCTAGTGACTCGGGAATCAAAAACATTAGCACACACACAATATGGGTTTTCACCCATGTTTCTGTCTTCTTACCCCCTTTCTACCACCCTAGTGTGGGGGAGTTTTTCCCACACTGTTGTATATTCTCAATCTTTCTAAATAAAAAAATAAAAAAAATAAAAATAAAAAATAAAAAAAAAAATGTGTATATATCAAAAACAAAATAATGGCCGTAGTATTACCCTTTTATGTTCTTTGTTTCGGCATAACCGCCGGTACTTTGAATATCGAGGGCGATATTCATTTCTAAGTGGGGGAATTCTCACGAATTTCATGTAATTATTTCACCCAATTCCCCGTTTTTGGCCAAAATTTTTTTTTTCGAGTAAGTGTTTTCACTTACTCAAAGAAATGGTAATCACCCACCATGTCTAACCCACATAAGGATTGGCTAATCCAGGAGCAAACGGCTCTTGGTAAAGATATCTCAAATCCGTTTATGGCTTGCAATTTGCCTAAAATTGTATGGTGTTCAGCTCACCATATCTTTAAACTAGTGAAGAGTTGGCTAGCCCGCAAGATTATGGCTTGTGGTAAAGGCAGTTGAAAATCCATAATTGGTAATCGACTCACCAAAGATAATATTGATAATTTATCTAAGAGTTGGCTAGTCCGTATGGTACGGCTTCGGTAAAGACAAACCAAATCCGTTGAAAGTCGGTGGTTTGCTCAAAATCACATGGTTATCGGTGTACCATGGTTCTTACTTGAACCGAAACATTTGGCTACTCCAAGTAATGGCTTTTGGTAAAGAGTTTCAAATCCATTAAGTTTTTTCAAATCATTGCTAGGGACTAGCAATATCTTAGTGTGGGGATTGATGAGTGTCTAAATACTCATCATTTTATACCGTTAGAATGCCAAAACATCCGAAAACACTCGTAAACACATCAAAATGATAAAAAATCACAAACAAGTGTTTTATATGTTTTAAATGCAAAACATCAAAATCGATGAAAACGATTAAGTTTGCATAATTGGCGCTTTAGTCCCCCAAGTTACAAAAGTTGTCAAAATTAGTCCCTGGTGATTCAAAAACTTGCAAAATATCATTTTAGGTCCTTGAGATTCAAAAGTTGTCAAAATAAACCCTTTAAAGTTTAAAAATCACAAAATGACAACTTTGGTCCCTGAACTTTGAAAATTGTCAAAAATAGTCCTTGGTTAATTTAAAAAGTGAAAATTATCAAGTTTTAACCTTGTTCTATTAATATATGGCAATATAGGTCCTTATGATAAAACTTTTTGAGAAATTACAATATTGGTCCCTCAAGTTTCAAACTTGACAATTTTGGTCCCTGGATTTACAAAAATGGAAATTATCAATTAAGGTCCTTGTACTAATCACTGTTGGCAGGTTTGGTCCTTGTAAGAGCTTTGGAGAGTTGTTAATATCAGTCCTTGAAGGTTTGGCCAAATTACAATTTTGGTCCTTGTGGTTAACTAAGCTAAAACACCAAACGGATCCAATATAAAACCCAACCCAAGCCCAATACATTACCCGGCCCAGTTTTTAAATAAAAAGGAAACCGCGCTCACTGTTCACCTTCCACCCCCACCCCTGTAACTCAAAACCAGAGGTGGTTTTACCACCTCCACCTCACCATTTCCACCTCATCCACCATTTCCACCACCTCCTCCTATCATCACAAACCACAAGCCATTTAATGCATCCCCACCAAGTGACCTTCATCGTAGCACTCACAATATCTGCTTTCTCTCGAAAAATCACACCCAACTCCATGCCTACTTCCCAACTTGTCCCCTACACCTCACATAACACTCCAAACTTCTTTAATTGGTTTGAAATTATCTCAAGCAACCATGAGCACTTTTGGCGCCAAAAGTAAAATAGAAGGCTGAGATGAATTTGACTGCTTCAATGGTCAAGATTTTTGATGGGATTTGTTCAGAGACAGCTGGGGAGTTCAAAAAGACTATAAAGAAAGCAGAGGAGTCATGAAAGAAATCTATCTAGTGTAATTTTCAATTTTCATGTCGTTTTAGTTAATTTTCTTTATCCAGTGTATTTTTAAGCTCTTAAGCACTTAATTAAGTATTCTCAGTGTATTTGGAAACTTTCTCAATAATCAATTTCAGTATTAAAGTTCTAATCTCAGTTTGTTAATTTTCAAATTTCAAAGAAATCTCAAAATGTTGAAATGTTGTTAGCAATGGTTAGTTTGGACTTAGAAGCTCATATAAGCTCCTTATAAAGCTTATGCAAGCTTTTAGACACTCTTAAAAGCAGTTTATAAGAAAAAATCAAAAATTCACAAAAATATCAAATAAATAGCCTAAAAATAAAAAATCATGGTACAAGGTTCAAAAAGGATGGAGCAGGATATATAATGGATGGTCTTGGGTATAGTGCTTATTGGTAAGCTATAGGATCTGTTACTTGGTTCTAAGTTCTCAGTTTTCAACTCAAAGTCATTTGTAAGCTTTTGCTCATTTCTTGCATTTTACTGTTTAAATCACTCATTAGTTGTAATATCTGTTTTTTTATTGTTCACTAGCTCTAGTTAAGTCTAATTAAGCTTTAAAATCAGTTGTTTGTTAATTTAAATTTATAGTTTACAACAATCTCATTTTCACAGTTAATATTGCATAATCTTCAATCCTTGGTCTTATGTTGTCATGGCTGTTGTTTGATGTTTATTTAGTGTTAATAAATGATATTATAAAAGCTGCAATGAGTTCCATGGTTTTAATCTGTGATTCTCTTTGAAAAAGTACCAAATCAGTCACATAAAAGGGTGTTTGGTTTATCTTGTTAATCTGTGTTAAAGATTGTGCAGACCTTTGTTTGTGCTTGTTTCATGTTTCATATGGTCTAAAGAACTCAAAGAACAAAGAAAGTCAGTCCTTATTTTGTGAAAAGTCAAAATCTCACTTAATTTCATTTATCAGTCCACTGTTGGGATTATTAGTTGCAAGAATCATCATATTAGCTCAAAATTAGTTAACATAGCTTAATATAACTTTATTACACCCTAATACATCAATATCAGTGTTTTAGATCATTTTAAAGTTCATAAAAGTCAAACTAAGTGTGTCATTAAAGTCAAAATCATTCGTGTATGATTTGGTAGAAGTTCATAAGCTCTTAGAGAGCTTATTAGTGATCTTTATCTTGTGTGTTTTGGCTTTTGAGAAGCCAACCAAGCTGTCTCAAGGTTACAAGTTCCTATTTTCCATTTACAACTTATTTGATAGCTTTTGTTTAGCTTATTTTTCTCACCATTTCAATACAAAGTCCCTCGTGTACGCTTTTACATCCAAGTTCATAAGCTCACACAGAGCTTAATATTTGGTCAAACTCGTGAATTTTGTTTCTTTGGATAGTTAACCTGGTCCTCTTTAGGTTCCAAGTTAAAAATCTCAATTTGAAGCTTATTCACCAGGGCTGCTAGTGCTTATCATTTTGTCCAAATCCAACTCAGCATTCACTGAGTTTTACTCAGTGAATTGACAGGTTTTGAAAAAGTTTCTCACAAGCTCATAAGAGCTTTTCATGGTCTGAGTTTTGGTTTATACACTCTCAACCAGGTCTAATACTAGTTCTTATAATTGCTTTTCAGTTTTAGCTTATTGAGTGTTCTGTGCATAAGCTTAAAGTAGTATACAAATTTCTGTTTTGCTTATTCAAGCTCAAACCTCAAATCTGTTTTAAACTTGTAATCAGAGGTCATGGTTTGTTGTTTTTAGTTGAAATTGAGTCATTTTAGCTTAATATAGCTTCTGTGTAAGTTTGGTGGTCTTTGGTTATAAATTAGCTTTTTCAAGTGCTTATTATTAAGCAATACAATCTAGCTTGCTAATTTCTCCACACAAGCCTATGTTTTTCTATTTTTCTTAGATTCAGTAGATTAAAATAGACTTTTCCTGAAATTTTCATAATTTTTTATAACTGTTTGCTATTTTTCTTAATTAAAAACAGTTTTTAGGTATTTTTAAATAGCTTTTAATACTAAAAAATCAGAAAAAGCTTAAAAAAATGATTTTTCAATTTTCTTAGGTTTAGATAAATATAAAAGTAATAAAAAGTATTTTTCCATAATTTTCTTAGTCTAAAAAGTATTTTTTAGCATTTTTATTAGTTTTAAATAGTTTTAAATTAATAATAAATACATAATAAGTCTTAAAAATATATTTTCAGTTTTAAAATAAGTTTTATCATATTTTAGATTTTTCTAAGTTATAATTTCATTTTTCTAGGTTAATTTTGTATTTTCTTGTATTTTAGTGCATTTTAAATACTTAATAAATAGTTTTTAATTACTAATAATTAAATAAATAGTTGTAAAAATAATTTTCTTTTTCTAATAATTTTCTTTTATTATTAGGATTATAAAAATATCATTTTCATATTTATAGGTCTTTTATTTCTTTAAAACTCACTTTTTATTTTGTACGTAGACGTAATTTTATTTAAACGTAAGTTTTAAGTTGTAGGTTTTAAACGTTCATCGCCTTTAAAAATAGTGATAGCGTTTATTTAATATCTTTTATCTTTTATTTCTTTTAATTTGCATTTAAGTCGCTTTAATTTGTAGATTTTCTCTTTAGGTATAATTTTCCATCGAAAACCCTACTGATTGCTATCCTTAGTGATCATTCTACCATCTGATTAAGTGTTTTAACACCAATTCATCCTCCGTGGGACTTAACGACCCAGGAATTCCCTATATTCCTCTGATCTAAATTGTATTTGTGCCTGAGCAGTTTTAAGTCTGTTTAGACTTGACTGTTTAGCACCAATCAAAAATCATATTAACGAAACAAATAAAATACGTAAATGGTTTGAACTAATAGTTTTCTAACATATTCACATTTCCACATAAAACACTAAAACAAGTATATGTGATTTTATGATCTAGATATATATGTACAACAACTAGTGTTTACATATCGGCTTAACAAGTATAAGTGATTTTATAATCTAGATATATATGTACAACAACTAGTGTTTACAGATTGAGTTAACACATACTTAAGCTAAGTATACTAAAATGGGTAAAAACAAGTATATACTAAAATGGGTAAAAAACAAGTATATACTAAATAGATAAAAAACTAGCAAATGGTTTTGACCCATAACCCATGGTTTTATATATACCACTTATACAAGTTCAATGTATCCTTAAGGTACATTGTATCTAGAAAAAAAACCATGGATCAACCCATAACCCATGACCCGTGACCCATGACCCATAACCAAAAATACCCATGGGCAAAGAGGAGCGGACCACTGATCCCTAGCTTTGTGCTAGCAGGATCCCAAGTGGAAGGATCCGGATCCGGGGAAACAGAGGTTTTTCCTCTATAAATAGTGAGCCATTTCTTCATTATATCTCACCCTCTCTAACATACTTTCTCCCCGAGTTAAATCTCACTAACCTTAGATCCAAGAGATCTATGTTTGTAGTTTTGTTTTGTGTGATCTTTAGGTTCCTCTTAGTGAAGATCACCACCTTTGAAGTCGAGTAAGCTCAAGTCCATGAGTTGCCAAGCTTCCTCATCATCAAGGCTATTGAAGTCCTCTTGTTGATGATCCCTTCTTTCTTCAAAGAAGCGTAGTATTAAAGACATTAGTGAAAGATGTCTCAAGTGTCAAGACGAAGATATTAGTGAAGGGTATCTATCGCTCATAGGATAAGCACTTGTGGTAGGTGCTTAGAAGTCAAGACAAGAAGCATTAGTGAAAGGTGCTTAGAAGTGAAGACACAAGACATTAATGAAAGGTGTCTTGTAGATCTAATCAAAGACATTAGTGAAAGGTGTCTTGTAGATCTAATCAAAGGCATTAGTGAAAGGTGCCTTATATGTACATTTGATATGGTGTGTTTCGATGTACTAGATAGACTAGCATTAGATCCAAGGATATTGATGTCCTTGATGATGTTGTAAAGGAGTAGATCTCCTTTGGGATTAGTCGTTGGTGTAGTGTGGTAGTAGTTCCTCCATTGCAATGGAACTAGGTACTTAGCCTAGTACCTAATAAAGGGTAGGCGACGCTTGTGAAGGTGTAGTTCACCCAAGGTGTGAAAGAACTCGCTGGTTAGCCTAGCAATCGTATAAAGGGTAGGCGACGTTGTGAAGGTGTAGTTCACCTAAGGTGTGAAAGAACTCGGTGGTTAGCCTAGCACCGTATAAAGGGTAGGCGACGTTGTGTTAGGTGTGGTTCGCCTTGGTGTGAAAGAACTCGGTATTTAGCTTTGTACCGAAAAAGATTAAGCGACGTTGGAAGGCTTCTCCGCCATAAGGAGATTGGTGTAGTGATTACAAACTCTCGAGTAGGTGACTGGGAGTGGAGTAGGCAAGGAAGGTGTCCTTGTATCCGAACCACTATAAACACTTATGCTGTGGTTTTGTGCTTCTTACTCTTATCTTTTCATTACATATCTTTATATGCTTGTTTATCAACATCCAACACACACAACCAAATAGATTGACATAAGTCGATCTAAATAGTTTAAAAGGAAGTTTTAATTGGTAAAACTATTCAACCCCCCCTTCTAGTTTTCCACACAAATCTTTCATCTCTAAATATTTCAGCTTCTGTAATCCTGTATATCCTTAACCTTTCAGATAAGCCATCATGGCATTTCTTTCCTTAGCAATACTTAGTGGTCTTTGTGATATAACAGCTGGCTTCTTTACTGGTATAGCAACTTCAGCATCCAATTGAGCTTGTAGCTTCCTAGCAGCTTCTTTATTCTTAGCCACTTCAATAGCTCTCGGCCCGCCAAAGTAAGCTTTTTCTTCTTCTTTGTTTTAACCAAATTACCTTTGCCTTTGTCCTTGGATCTAAAGCAGGTTGAGAAGCTTGAGGTTGTTCTTCAACTCCAGGAATACTAACACCTCTTGGTCTTGACAAGTTTTGCAATATCTAAGCAACAGTCTCATCATCACTAGCAGTGTGCTCTACTTTGGGTATATCAGCTTCCTCTTCTTGTAGGACTGTTGAAGGACCAGCTCCTTCTTCAAAATTTAGGGTCCTTGGTGTAATTATCTCTTGTCTATATGTTCCTTGAAGAGCAGCAGTACCTTGATCACCAGTACTTTGTGACTCAGTACCTTGAGGCTCAGTTTGCTCAGTTTCTTTAGCTTCTTTTTGTGAATCATCAAAGGTGTTAGCATCTTCATAGACTTGAGCATCTTCATTCAAATTTTCTTGTTCCAATATCCTCCCCAATTGGAATGAAGACTGCTTGTGAACCTTCTTGCCCTTTGAAGTCTTCTTAAATTTCCTTCCTTTCTTCTTTTGAGACTTGACCCACAACCTGTGATGTTGAACTAAAGGCCAGACAAAATTCTTCAATCTTCTAAATTTGTTGTTCAATTTCACCGCCAGTGCGACTCGAGCTTCATAATCTTTCTTTAACCTTAATAGCTCCTTTTCAAAGCATAGGTATCCGAACTTGACCCTCGTGGTTATATCTCCTCATCTCCTCCAGTTGTTTGAGACCCATCTGTGGAAGTGTAATCATTGGGAGAAGATGGTAGGTTTACCTCTGGTTCTGAATCACCATGAGCATTATCTTGCTGAGATGTAGTAGGTTGAGTTGCAGTACCTTCCTGTGAAGCAGGACCTTGTGGAGAAGCAGTACGTTGAGAAGCAGTTCCTTTTCTTGATCCTGAAAGCTCATGTTCTTCACTTGCAGCAGCTTCATCTCTAACTGCTTGTACAACTTCCATCATGTGAGTAGTCAAAGGTGTATTTCTCCCATAGAATTTGTCACTCTTCCTAGCCATGAAAAGTGAACACCTTTGGTGGTTGTACAACAACAGGTAACAAGCTCGAAGGTTTGGGTACATCCTGAAGTTGTTTGTTCAAGAAAACTTGAACAAATCTTGGATACATAAGGAATGGTGATCCATTGGTGATGTGAGATAGCATACCATCCAGAATTAATCTTGAAAAGTTAAATAGACGATTTGTAGCTAATCCCATTAAAGCAGATGCAATATTGGATCTAAATTGTTCCCATGAAGTACTCTTGGAACTTATGCAATGAAGTAATACATGAACAAGATACTTCCATTGAGGACTAAACAAGGGTTTCCTAAAAGTTGTTTCAGTTAAAGACCCTTCAAACCCAATACCCCGTAATGTATCCCAAAGAACTTGCTTATCAAAACGAATAGCCCCTTCTGCATCATCAAATAATAAATCTTCCCTAATCGAGACTTCACTAACTCTAACCATCTTCCCAGAAACCTTAGCCTGAATGTAGGATTCATCATCTTCCATATGAGTTCTAGCAGTCTCCCAAAATTGTTGAATCCAGGGCTCAATAATGTCAGGTTCAACCAAAAGGGCATAATTGATTGATGATCCAGCGAGGAAATCAATTATGTCATGAAAAAGAACATTGGATGGTGTTTTGTCCAAGTTAGCCACCATATTATGCTTACTAACTGTGTTTCGATTCGCCATTGAATGTTGTTATAAGAGAAAATGGTGCAACGAATAGTGAATGTGAATAAGAGAAGAATAAGGAAAAGATTGATAAGTATAAAGATGAGAGGGAAAATCAGATGGTGGTTATTTATAGGTAAGATTTTAAAAAATCACAGCCCAATTAATACAGTTACCGTTTGTTTGAATTTTACCCCATCTTTTGACCGTTGGAAAAGTACGTTGACAAGACTAGCAGTGCTTTCCACGTAAGCAGTACTTTCAGATAAACAATAAGCAGTACTTTTCCATCCTCTTCTTCACAATGGCAAAAACATCAAAAAGACATTGGTTTGCCTCCCCTTAAACAATGCATAGGACTATTGACTAACTAACTAATAAGTCCTCCCCTTAATTGTAGCTTAATAGTTAATCATTCCAATACTCACCACTAAATGATTGAATCTGGAAACATCAAATCCCTTTGTGAGTAGATCAGCTACATTATCATCTGTGTGAACCTTGACAACATTGATGAGCCTATGCTCATAGCAATCTCGAATAAAGTGATGCCTAATCTGAATATGTTTGGTCTTGGAATGGTAAACAGATTCTTCACAATGCATTGTACCTCATTATCAATATTGATAGAGTATTCTTAAAATTGAATCCATAATCCAAGAGTTGATTCTCGCATCCATAATACTTGTCCACAACTGCGGCAGAAGAACATATTCTCGCTCAAAGGATGATGTTGTTTGCAATGGTTTGTTTCTTACATTGCCAAGAAACTAATCTTCTTCCAAGATATTGGCATCCTCCGTGGTTGATCTTCATCATAATTATCGCCGCATAGTCACTATCCAAAAAGCTTCCAAGTGAAAAGGTGAATCCTTTGGATACCACAACCCTAACTTAGGTTGTTGTTTCAAATAACTAAAATCCTCTTGACCGCATTCATATGAGAGACCTTAGGTGAGACTTGATATCGTGCACATAAATGTACAACAAACATGATATCGTGTCTAGATGCGATATACATAAGACAACCAATCATAGATCCGTAAAGCTTGACTTCTACAGCCTTTTCCATCTTCATCCTTTCCCAATGAGTTGATAGCTTTAATGGGTGTGGTGACAGTTCATAGCATCGGTTAAACTTCTTAAGAATGTCATGACATACTTGTCTTGACTAATGAAAATTCCACCTTTGATTGTTTAACTTGAAACCCCAAAAATAAAGTTAATTCACCCATGGAACTCATTTGAAATTCTTGTTGCATGAGCTTCTCAAATTCTTTCACCATAGACTGTTTTGTAGCTCCAAAAATAAATCATCTACATAGACTTGAACAAGCATAATATCCTTCTTGTCTCTGTTGATAAACAAAGTCTTATCAATTGCTCCTCTCCTGTAACCATGTTGCAATAAGAAAGTGGAGAGTCTTTCATACCAAGCTCTAGGTGCTTGATGAAGGCCATACAGAGCCTTAACAACTTAGTAGACTTTGTTTGAATGTGCAGGATCCTCAAAACCGTGGAGGTTGTTTGACATAGACCTCTCCGTAATCTTGCCATAAAGAAAGGCACTCTTGACATCCATTTGATAAACAGAAAGCCCATATAAGATGCAAAAGCAAGGAATATTCTAATGGCTTCAATCCTTCCTACAGGAGCAAATACTTCATCATATTCCACTCCTTCTTCCTGCTCTATATCCTTATGCAACTAATCTTGCTTTGTTCTTGATGACATTCCTCTTTCATCTCTCTTGACTCGAAACCCATCTTGTACCAATGACTTTCTTTCCATCTGGTAGATCACATAGTGCCCAAACTTCTTGAAGTTTGAATTGAAGAAGTTCTTCTTGTATGGCTTCAACCCAACTCTCTTTAGTTAATGCTTGAGCTACATTCTTGGGTTCTTCTTGAGAGATAAAACAAGTGAATAAACACGTTTGTTGATCCTTATGATTCATCTTGTTTTGTTTATGCACAAAGCTAAGTAAAGCATTATGTGGCTTGAAGAAGCCTTTAGCCTTGGTTCTTGTGAGCACTCAGTAGAAGGTCCAATGATTTGACCAAAGAGGATGATCTTTATGAACTCTTAATGTAGAGTCTCATGGAACTTCAAAATCATCATCCAAATTTGTGAAATCAGCTCCTTCATTAGAATTTGAGAAAATACCTTCATCATCTAATTCATCATCGGTGTCTTCTAATCCGTGCATGTTAGGATCATTCAAATCATCGGCATCATTAATTAGTGCAAGAAGATTTTGATCCAAAGTTCGTGATCCAAAGTACCGTGAGGGTAATCAGAGACTTACCCTTTTCTTTGTTTCTTCATAAGCTCTTCTTTGTTCATCCTCATAAGATTGTGCTATTGTTTCTTGAAAAGCATCCTATTAAGTTCATCTTGAATAGCTTGATCTTCACAGATAAAGTGGATTTTGGTTCATCGAGATTTTCTCCTTCTCAACAGCTTATAGGTTCTTCATCGTGAACAACATCGTGTCTAATATTGACTCCATGAACAATGTATCAAATCTTCTTCTTTGTGAACAACTTGATTTTCATCTCTAACAGAACATAGTTCATAGAAGGAGTCAAAACATCAAGATCAAACATCCAATCAGGACCTTTACCTTTTTGATTTTCTTAATCTTCTAAAAATTCAACATGAAGACAATCTTGAACCTTTTTGGTAACCTTGTTGTACATTCTAAATCCTTTGCTATTGGTACAGTATCCCAATAAGTATCCTTCATCTGACTTGCCATCAAATTTTCCCAAAGCATCAATAGTATTGAGAATAGTCAGAGGACATCCAAAAGGTTTCATAAAACGTATGTTAGGTTTGTTTCCCATAAGCAACTCATAAGGTGTCTTCATCCGAGGTTTAGTGATTGATACTCTATTCAACACATAACAAGTTGTACTTACAGCTTCATCCCAAAATTGAATAGGTAATGAGAATCGCAAGCATTGTTCGCCGCTTCTATCAATGTTCTGTTTCTTTCTCTCTCGCAACACCATTCTCACTGTGGAGTTCTAGCAATACTAAACTCCCTCTTGATTCCTTTCTTGGCACAAAATTCATCCATAAACTTGTTCTTGAATTCAGTCCCATTGTCACATCTAATACCTTTTACTTTGAGTCTCAATTGGTTTTCAAGGGCTACTATAAGATCATGAATAGCATCAAAGGTTTCATCTTTAAATCCCAAGAACCCAACTAAATCTAATGCAATCATCGGTTACAACTAAGCAGTACCTCTTCTTGTTTAGGCTTGCAACAGAAACAGGTTCAAACAGATCCATGTGCAGCAACTCTAAAGGATCTCTAATAATTCTTTCCTCAATCTTCTTGCATGATGCTTTGTGTTGTTTACCCTTCTTGCAAACCAAACATGAATGATCATTCTTGTATGTTTTGGAAGGTAAACCTCTAACTAAATTGCCTTTAACCAACTTGTTGATATTCTTGAAATTCACATGGCCTAATCTTCTATGCCACAGATGTGCTTCTTCAAGTGTTGCCTTTGCTACTAAACACGTTGCTCTTTCAAAAGAGTTAAGACTCTTCATATCCAGATCGTATAAATCATTGGTTCTTGGTACTCTCAAGATACCAAGTTATCATCAACAAGCTTGAAATCGGGGAAAGAATAAGACATTCAGTGTCAAGAATAACACAGGTGCTTCTTGTCACGATTTGAGAGACCGACAAAAGGTTGAACTTGAGCTCCTTCACATAACTAACATTCTCAAAATCTATGCTTCCCGCCTTGATGGTTCCTTTGCCAGAATTCTTCCTCCACTAGGATCATTCCCAAATGTAACTATTCCTTCAAAATAAGATCTAAAATCGATGTAATCTCTTTGTCTCTGTCATGCTTCCGAGCAACCACTATCAACTATTAAATGATCTTTAAGCTCCTCTTCCGGGTTGCCCCGCACAAAGATGAAAGAGTTAGTTAATTTTAGAGCCCAAGCCACATCGACTTGTGTTCCCCTTTATGGAGTGACATACTTAAATTCTTTAAGTATGTAATCTCCAATCGCTTTTAAGAACATGATCAATTATCTTTGGTTGTTCCAAAATTTGTGTTGGTTTTCAACAAAACTCTCTTTTCATCAAAATTCTCTTTATTATTTTCAACAACAATCTCTTTTCACTCTTACTTGCCGAAATCTTGCTTTGTTCCCCATCGCATTTTCTTTCTTAACCCAAATTGATTTTAACCTTTGTGTAGGTTTCTTTGATCTAGATACTCTTTTGAGGTGTAACGCCTTCTAGATTGATAGTAATTGGATCTCCTAGGGCTTCCATTCCAAAAAGTGCTAGCAAGACTTTGATTGGGTGAAACCGAGCAAGACTTTGAGAATGCACCGCTGAGAAACTTTTGGCTTATCAAGACCTTGAAAAGAGTTTGAGGGTACCGTGGTTTTGAAAAAGATCTTCTCTGGTGAGGGTACCTATAGTCTTTTGAGAAATTGATGTGGTTAACCCTATGTGAATTATTCCAAACTGGTTTAGTCTCCATTGACTTATGGTTGGTAGATCTGGTCTTTGGGAATTTGCTTAGATAATCTGAGTGAAAGTCACAGTCCTTAATCAAATGATCAGGACTATAACAAACAAAACACAATTTTTGACCCATACTCCCAAAATATCTTCCTTTATTTCTATGACCAAAACTATCATGTCTTTTTGGTGAATGATGAAAATTGTTTTGACCAAAATTAACCCAAAAAGGTTTAGCAGTATTTTGAAAAGTTTTTCTTGAAGGTATCTTGAATGTTTAGCAAGATTTTGAGTTGAAGGTACCGCTGACTCTTAACATTATCATTCTTAGGTTTTTCAACTTTTTCTTTGGGGTTTCGTAACTAGATGGACCTCGAATTAGATTGACGAGTAAGCTTTTTCCTAAACTCTAAATTGTCTACTCCAAAACAAGAAACATATGTCCTAAGTGGTTGAAAACTACCAGTGGAATGAGGGACTGCATGATAACCCTTGTCTTTCTTAAATTCAGGAGGAGTTTGACTAATTGATTCCTCATTACTAGATGTGTTCTCTTCAGAGCTAATGAATTCATCATCACTAGTTACTATATCCTCTGAATCAAGTTGTTCCTTATCACTAGGCGGGTTCTCTTCTGTGCTACTAAATTCCATACCAAAACCTAGGCCAGTTTTAATGTGTGCTCTTTTCTGTTTTTCAACAAAACTAACATGTGAAAGGCCAGATTCTCCCCAGCCAGCAAATTTTTCTAACAATTCATCCCTTTATTTAGTTATCTTTTCAACTTTAGAAACCTTACATCCTAACTTCCATTTACTTAACTTTAACTGATAATCCTATTGCTCATATTTTTCTGCCCAAGCCATTTCATTATTTTCATGAGTTATTATTTTGGCTTTCATTGACTCTAAAGTAATTTGATAACCACTACCTCGCACCTAGCCCTTCTACAATTATCTCTTTCATTACATAATCTTTAAGCACTTTTGATAAAAATCATGACACTTAGAGCATACCTTAGAGATAGGGGTGAACTTGGTGAAGTAGCTACCATAGCGAAAGCGTAATGTGTTCTTCTTCACTTTCCATGCTCCAATCAAAGCTTCCAAGGCCATCTCTTGATTCTAAAGCAAAATCTCGGTTCCTCATCAAAAGTCAGGCTCCAATCAAACTCTTCCACTGCTACTATAGAGTAGGTTACCGGTTCATCATCAAATTCAAAGACTCCAACCAACCTCGATAGATTTTCTTGAGCAACCAAAGCTTTTGGATTTGGTTCAAGAATAGAATTTCCTTAGCTCAAGCTTAGGTTTTTCAATCATTCTGTTTGCCTCGATATTCAAAGAAACTTGCATTCTCTTGCAAAGTGTCCAGTTCTTTGACAATTAAAGCATTCAATCTTGGACTTGTCAAAAGTTATACCCTGTTTGGGTTTGAAATCAATGCCTCTTCCTGTTTTCTTCATGAACTTTTTGATCATAGCAGTGATCATGGCGACTTGCCATCTTATGTCAGTTTCTTCAAGAGCATCCTCTTCAATTTGTGACAAATCTTCTTCATAAGTAACAGGTAAAGTGGCTTGCTGAGCGAAGAATGAACATACAACTTCATCAGAGTGAATGGTGCTTGTAGGTGATGATGTAGGAGTAGGATAAGCAACAGTACTTTGAGTAGGATAAGCGATACTTTTAGTGGAAGTACTGCCTCTCTTTTCAGAAGACACAAAAGCAATACTGTGAGATTTTGAACTTGTTTGGTCATTCATCTCATGCTCATACACCTTTAAGTGGTTGTAAAGATCATCAAAGTCCATAGTGTCCAAACCGGGTTGTCCTCCGATCATAGTAGCAATCACATGCCATACGGATGGCAAACTTCTTAAGAACTTCATGTTTGCATCTTCAACAGATACTTCGCTTTGTATAACTCTAGCATACTAAGGAGATTTTGAATCTGTCATAGACAAACATCAAGACCTTCTCTTTCACCAACAAAGAATGTTTCAAACCGTTGTTTCAAAGCAGATTTCTATGCATCTTCTTGAAGCCTCATTACCTCCAAATCTTGTCTTGAGAGCGACCCATAGTTGTTTTGCATCCTTAGCATCATGGAACTTGAGTAGGTGACCATCGTGAATAGCGAAAACAAGATGTTGAGAGCCTTTTCTTGATTTCTTATTGTAGGGTGGCAAGATAGGCTTAGGTGGTTTAGGTTGTCCAGAACTTCTGCAGATCTTCAATAACTTCATTACCATTGACAACTACATTCCATGCATGGTCTGTAATAGCAATGTCTTGCCTCATCTTCATGCTCCGTAGATCATATTCTCCTTCTTGATGATAGGAATTATGAGTGAGGTGATGGATGGGGTGGTGCAACAATCGACATCTTTAGGGTTTGTAGTTAAATCGGTTTTAAGGGTTTCTTCTTAATCGTAGTTTCCACACAAGCTCGATACCACTTGTTGGATCGATATACTATGACCAAACTAACTATTTAGCTTGTAAGGGCTTAGCAACCTCGGATAAATCCTAAGTTACTAACAATGAAACACCGAATTTACTCTATTAAGTATGCGAAACTACTTCAATAAAGCTAAGAAGAATAACTTTAATTTCAACGATTTTATTAATACTTTGAACCCGCTTGATACAGATTCACTAACAACCCTAATAACTCTAATATCCTCTAATATTATGTATGCATTCAGATCTCTAAAGTCGCACTCTAATGCCAATCTAGGGTCCTTTTATAGGCATAAGGAATACCCTAGTCGGTTTACAATTATAATTCTTGTACGACAAGTAATACTAAACTAAACTAAGAATATTCTAGAATTACAAAGCTTTCCATAAACGATATAGCAGCTTCTTTAGCTTTGCGATTTTGATGTCGAAAAGACTTTGACTTTCATTAGCAATGCTTTTGACTTTCTTCAAGACTTTGACTTACTTCAGTACTTTGTCTTTTTATATCCCAACAACGACCATTATCATGTTTATTTTCAAGACGATCGGGGAGCAATATCTTCAGGTTTATGCGGCATATGAACAATTTGTAGCTTTGTGTGATCAAGAAGCCGGGGGATCGGGATCGGGTCCTAAGAGGACGAGGACATACATAACACGTGAACGAGGAGAGGCGGAACAACGTTTATCGATGACTATATTGGCGACGATGAGACTCCTCCTAAATATACTGAAGAGAATTTTAGGCGAATGTATCGTATGAGTTCTAGACTTTTTAATAAAATACTCAACGATATTTTAAGTTGTTATGTTCACCCTCTTCCCGCGTACTTTTATTTTTTTAGACAACGTTACGATCTGTCGGTCGTAAAAGTAATGGTCCTCTTTGAAGTGCACATCGGCATACGCCAACTGGCGAGTACTTGCAAATTGGTGAACGTTGTTCACGACAATGTTTAGAGCACTTTACTAAATGCATACATATTTTATACGTTGAAAAGTATTTAAGAAAGCCCACTTCAGCGGATGTTGAAAAATATATGCATTGCACGAAAAAGAACATGGACTCCCGGGAATGCTCGGGAGTATTGATTGTATGCATTGAAGATTGGAGAAATTTCCCAAAGGCCTTACAAGCTCAATTCAAAAGACGTGATCATAAATACCCAACTCTTATTTTAGAAGCGATTGCGGATCAAAAAGTATGGATTTGGCATGCATATTTTGGGGTTCTGGGGGCAAATAATGATCTTAATGTGTTATATGGTTCCTCTTTATTTGATGATGAACTTGCTGGTAGAGCTCCGGAATGTCCATTTGTAGTAAACAGGCATACATACAAGAAAGGTTACTATTTAGCCGACAACATTTATCCGGCATGGTTCGTGTTTGTCAAAACGTTTACTGTTGCAAGGAATGAAAAAACGTTTGAAATTTAAAAGAGTTCAAGAAAGTTGTAGAAAAGATATTGAACGAGCTTTCGAAGTCCTACAAGGTCGTTGGGGAATTATACGACAACCCACACATGCTTACGAAATCAACACGTTGATAAGAATAATGTATTGTTGTATAATGTTACATAACATGATATTGGAAGACGAAGGATTCGAAGTGATTTTAAGAGATATGTTCGTTAATCTAAGGCCGAATATTCCAGAGCCTTTGACCGAAAGATGTTATTTACATGTTAGAAAAAAAAAACTAGATAGACAAGTGCACGACGATCTTTAATAAGACCTTGTAGAGCATGTATGGAACGCTAATTACTAGTTTGTAATTTTTATTTCTTGTTTACGTATTATGTTTTATATGGTTATGTAACTTTTTATTATTAATGTAATTTTTTTGTTAATTCAAAAAAATTAATTTTAGTTAATATTGTGTATATTTATTTTATGTTAATGAAAAAAAAATGTTCTATGGCACCATATTTTCTGGTGTCAATGGTAACGGCCAGAATGTAGTGTCATAGGATTTTTGGTGTCATAGAGTGTTTTGCTGACGTGACAGCACTTTTTGGCTACGACACCATGTCTATTACACCACGGTACCCACCACTCTTATATACCAACTATGGGGTCAGGGTGTGCCAGTTTGTCGTTTGTAGATCGCGGTCTCACACACTAAGACCATCCACAATGGGCCAGACGGCATACGTATGGAGCCTCTTCATCGTTCAATCCATTGTGAAAATTGCCATGTCATGCGCATGTTAAAATCCAATTCATTTCTGAACATACAAGTAATATACTGCCAAGGAAATAAACTAGTTTAATGTATGGAGCCTACTAAACTTTAAAGTTATGTCTTTATTCAACTATTATAATAAATTAACTGTAAGTAAATACGGAGTAAAATATAAGAAATATAAGGTGACACGAAAATCAATTAAACTTTGCAATGTAGATGTGTTACGGGTGTTTGTGCATAACAGAGTGTAATGTCAATGTGGCAGTGTCTCAAAATAGTCTAATGCACCGAGGATGCCTTTATCTTATAGGCGCCCATTTTATATTGAATCTTTAGCTATTTTATGTTCTTCTTTATCTATGTGCAAAGTTGTTCGATTACTCATCAGTTGACCAATCAGTTGTTCTGTTGACCAATGTTCTATTCACAAACCTTCTAAAACTAGATCGATAAAAACTACATTATTAAAAACAACATAATCTGTTGATCACACGTGAACTGTCATTCAAAATTTCCTGAACCCCCCACCATCATCATCTGGCCAGTGCCATACATATAAGATATAACTCCAAAAAAGAGTTGATTCAACGAAACAAGAAGATCAAACATGGTGCAGACACGAGATATTATCGCAAGCTGCGGACTTCATATACGCAACAACTTGTACAAACAGTGTGATATTCCCTAACTACACACAATCCAAAATTGCACTGCAATGAAACATTCACAAGTGCTAGCATTTTGTAAAAGGATCAATATGGCAGGAAAACAGCGCAATTCAAAATCATGTGTTCTTTTTATCTAGCTTATGTTGGTTAAAACAAAGTAGACTGTTTCACCATGCATACTTGACTGGTCAATTGATGCAACTAAATACTATAAAGTTGGAACCATATGGTTCCAGGAAGTAAGCTATAAAACAGAAAGTTGGTAACAAAAATCATGCCTAAAAACTACGCCAATACTTTCCCAAATATCACTTCTTCAAGAATATCCTAACAGAATTTCAACAAGTCTACTGCACAAAATCGATTGCCAAAAGACATATCCACAAAAGTAATAAATCGACCCCCCTCCCCAAAAGATTGTTCCCAGGATAACCAGCAAAAGACATTTAATCATTGCTCTATGCCTTTGCAACAAAATATGATCAAAATACTACAGATCAAGCCAAGTATCTGAACTGTTGTGGGTTCTCCTTGTCCCTTTCCAAGTATTCGCGTGTGATCAGATCTTCGATCCTCTTCTTGATTACCTTAAAATCAGGCTGCAGTCAAATACAAAGACATTTAGTAACACATATCTGCAAAGGGGGGGCAAGTGCTGATAAATTATCACTACAAATTTGAACATCACTGATCTTAGTTCACAAAAGCAAGTTGACAATGTAAATGATAGAAATTGCATGACCAGTTTCACATAGCAAAATACAATGAAATGGTAAACGCATTAATAGCAAACCTTGAACATGCGACCAAGCTGCTCCACACATTCTGAGACAAGCTGTTGATGATTAAGGACCTTCCTAGACTTCATTATACGAACAATTGAAGCATCGATAGCATATCGTCTGTCCTTGTCAACATCTTCCACAACTTTCTTCCTCTCGTCCACAGGTGGCAAAGGAATCTAATAAGCGTATAAAATATATGGTCACACAATAAATAGAAAAAATAGATAGGTGAAAGGAGAAGATAGATAGATATACATACCCTGATCCTCCTCATCCTATCAGTAAACTTTGAGTTGAACTGGAAAACGTCAGTTTCTGAAACAGTTCTTGAGCTTGGCACCTTGGTGAGAATCTTATACTTAGCACATGCTAGGGATTGGAGTAATCTCACAACATCATCATCAGCAAGATTTAACTGCGTCTTGATCTCGGTGTAGCTTAATTTTTCTGAAGCATTGAATAGCAGAAGAGCTGCTGCCTGGTAAGTTCCCAGAATGAGCTCAATGGTTTTCTGATCAAATTTACCGTTCACATTACACGTCCCTAGAGAATAGATCCATGTGAGCTTTCTGTGTTTTGTTTTTGTCTGGTAGAACTCCTTAAACACTTCAACACATTTCACCTGAAAACCCAATGAGCATCAGAAGATTACCCTCAACTCCAACAGGCCAAATCGTTTGAATTTTGCAGCACTATTCATGTGTTTGGCCTACTATATCAATTATTTAAACAATTTATTTTATGTAACATCAAGTATTAGTAAAATTAGACAAAATATAACAGACAGCCCTTTTGCCATTTTGACCTAGTTGTAATGAACAGAACCCATTTTAAACCGCCCCTTTGCCACCCCTTGTGTTTATATATCTTCAAAAAGTATCAAACATTCCAAAGCAGCTTACCATCTCTACAGGTAGGCAAAGATCAGAGGACTTGTAACTCGGCCAGAAACCCGTGGTCAAGACAGTGACTGTCAAATCAATCCCAGGAGTGGCAACAGGATTTTCTGAAAGGTACGTATTGAACTGACTGTGATTCTCCTTTGCCAATGCCAAATCTGTCACCTGGAAACAAGGAATAAAGAATGTCAATAGTTGGAAAAGCATCAACCACAAGACAAACTCGGTCATTTAATTACCATGCCCTCCATCTTAGATGTGAACTGTCCACCACATTGCTGCTTCAACTTTGAAAGGATCAATCTTTCATGATCATCATTTGCACTCTTGTCAAAAAGTAAACGCCGAGAAAGCTTTTTCCTGCAACCAGAAAATACAGAAATTTAGTTACTCAAATTGGAGTTTTGGAACAACAGCTAAAGATTAAATATGTATAATGTAGATGCTAACATATACCTATAAAACTCTGCAAAAAGATCTTTGTCGCTGATGTAGGCAAGAAGCTTAACCACCTGTAAAAAGTAAAACCATATCACCACAATGCACTTTATGCATGTAATGACTGTAAATATGAAGGCAGCAAAGGGTATACCTTATCCAAGGTTTCCTCAATAGCTTCGTCACTAAGCTTCTCACTGCCACCCTTCTTGAGGATATTATCACAGTATGCTGACAGCAGCTCCGCACTAGAGCAACCAGCCACAGTTTTATTGCAGAAAACCTCAAAGGCTTCTTTCAGGGCCTTGTGAAATAGGGTGTGATTTGAGAAGCAGTCAGTAACATATGCCATGAACTTGTCATGCAAGTCGATTACTTTCCTAACAAAGACCTGAAAAGTCAACCATGTTAATAGATTAGTATTTGCAGATCAGCTATCTGCGTATACTTTTTCTAAGTGAATTGTAAGCCAGGGATGTTACCTGCTCCTGCGGACCACCAACATTCTCCGACTGCATAAAACAAATCCACAAGTATTTAGTAAAGTAAACGTATAAAACAGTGATATACAATAAATCAATGTTCAACAACTCTTACAGGTGCTTCACATAAAATGCCAGTTAACATTAGATGTGGCAAAACAAGTGTTATGTGGGTTAGATGAAGGCTACAAAAGGTTTCAGGTTTAAACAAATTGTTCTTAACGAACATAATGCGTGTTGTGACAAACTGATAATCACTTCAAAAATAGTGAAGTTGCGTGTTATTATAAAAAGTCACTGGAAACTGAATTTGGACATACGAGCATGTTCATAATCATAATCAGCGTCCTAAGAAATCCAAAACTGATTACAGAACAGCCAATAAAGATGCACCAAAGTTCATCAATAGAGAGAATTAGACGGGAGACATAATTACCTTGTTACTTGCAGCATCATCAGCTTGTTGGACTAGATTCATTCCTTCAGCAGTAACATGCTGGCACACAAAGCATAATCAAAATGTCAGCATTTCATCAGACTATAGGTTTACTACTTACTATGAGCAAAAGTCAAACCTGCTTGAACATATTAGCAACAGGATCCAGTCCTTTGGGAATTTTAGAGAAGAGCTTATACATCCTTGTAAGATCATCCACCTGTTTGTTAGAGAATACAACGATTTAATCACTAATCATCATGCTCAAAACAAAATACTTAATGTAAAATTAAGAATACCTTATCATCACGAAGCAATGTACGACACCCAGAATGTTCTTTTTCGAGCAGTTGACTGCTATAGTTGACCAACAATTCATTTTGCACTTTCTGTAAAGGTGAAGAAAAAACAAATATGACGACATAAGAAGTTGATAGACCATATAGCTATTCCTGTAATTATTAGGTGGCCTGAACACAAAATTCGTGTACTCTGAAAAAAAGACTAACCTCTATGAGCTTCGGCCGACTGCTGGAGTGCAAATAGTGATCGACTCTGTCATTTTCCTTCTTTAAGCAGTCCTCAGCCTGTGGTCCATCAAATAAAATCATCAAACATGATGAAACTAAACATAAGGTAGTAATGCTACAAATGACCGATGAACAGCATCAACAACGAAAGCACAGTAAAAGCTTTTAACCAACTGTACCTTGAGCATGTAATCAGGACAAGAATCTTCCTTAATCCAGTTTGATGCTTTTCGAGCATAGTAATCAGCAGAATCAGCAAGCATGAAAGCTTCAAAGTCTTTTTCATAGTAATCCATTTGTCCCATACCAATTTCCACATATATACCAAGAACATTGTTTAATAATGCTCTGTCAATCTGCTCGCCTTCACGTTCTTGATTAATCTGTATCAAGAGCACTGCACTGTTAAATTCAACTTCACGCAACAGACAAAAAATGGTGTAAGCAATTTAATAAAACTTACAAGGGCAATCACTGCATCTTTAGCTCTACCCTTAGTTTCCTCATAAACCTGTATGAAAAGAAAAGGGTTTCATGAGTAACAAAAAAACTAACAGTCTAACACCCGCAATGAACTGTTTGCTCAAACTAATACTTACAGAGTCACGAAAACAAGTGAGACCAACTTCATGCAGGGGAGGTAAAGACCTACGAGTAATGAAATAACGATCAAGGTAGTGGAAAAACCGTGAAAGCCACCTAACCATCACTTTATGATTCGACCAACGCTTCACAAGCTCCCGCAACATAAACTCATCATGCTTCTCTCGCAATGATGGCAATACCTAGAACACGTTGTCAAATGCAGCCATTAGAATCACTAGCAAAGATAGGTAATCTGCGACTTACAGATTGAAGATGCTGCACATATTGAACCAATATCTGACACCATATGGATAGTATGCTTGATTAATAACAATATACAAACAAAACACTAGCCTGCCCTATCAGTGCGTGTAAATGACGTCAGTTGCCTTCACAACATTTATGCATAACGGTTTACTGAATAAATTTCCATCTACTTACAATTGCCTTGTCTAGCTAGTCACCATAATGACTTCAAAAAACACAACATTCAAGTGATATTATATAAGATTATAAGCCAATCGAAAACAATTGGCCAGTATGACACATATTTGACATATTAATGATTCTCTAAAAGCATCACATCATGTGTTTTATGAAGCATGAACCTTATGATTTTGATATCAATGGCAACAGCCCACTTGCTTCCAGTAATATTGAATACATGACCTATCAAACATTTTTTCTCAATGCAAATATAACATGTAATGTAACTTGCATTAACTGTGGTCCACTTATACGTGTATGCACACTGTCTACAAATGCCTTAATTCTTCTGAATTTCACAATTCACATGTTCTGGTTATTGCATTATTGACATTACAAATCAAACGCAATTTGCATCCAAAAAAAACAATAAAGGACAAAAGTTACCATTGAATTGATATATTCCACAAATGCTTCCTTATACTTATCATACAGCTGTTGAGAATAGTCATTAGGAGGCTTCTGAGTACACATGTTATAGATAGTTCTGTACACGCAGTCAACAAAATACAACATGTTACAATCATATCGACAAAACAACACTTCTAAACCCAATCAAAAAACTAAGAAAAAAATTACGTGTATTGCATCATGTATTGTTCAGAGCTGAACTGCGGTTCTGGTTCACCCTCCAGAATCTTCTTCAGCTTCGTTATCCCAGTCTCCATAAATCTCCATCCTTCTTCAAATGGAATTGGTGGTGCGTTCATTGTGATTATCAAACAGCTCTTTCAAGCTGAAAATAAACCGAACGAGAAACCGTCAGAAAACAATCACACAATCCGTAACTTAGCATCAGAAGCAGAAAACAAATAGTTACAATATGGCATTTATATAATATATAATACATCCATGTGACAGACTATTCATTAGCAATTTGCTAACGAAGGCTACTATCTAACCTACCTAAATAAATTCTCTTGTGAAGACCATAAAGAGATTTAATCCGACACAATATAGAAGTGAACACACCAATAATAAGTCCTAAGTTCAAAACCGAGACTTACACCTTCACAAACTAAAATTTATCGGATCTTAGTATCTTCAAAAAATCCAAAACGCAAACCATACAGGTTGTACAAACTCACACGTCGCCTATACGCCTTTAACGAAACTCAACAGGCTTATTCATTAGAACTAAATTGTTTTGTTTCCTTCACTTATGCACTCACCTAGTCAGTTGCGCTAGTTATCCAATCATCAAAACCCTAACACAAACCTTCTACTGAAAAAAAAAGACGTAAACCGACATCTAAACTGTTTCAAAACGGCTATCAACACAGCATAACACCATGACACAACTAGTTTATTTAGTTCACATACAGTCCGCCGCACAAAACACGGACACATTACTCCTATAGCAGAGCTAACACACCTCAAACCCTAACACAAACCTTCTAAAAAATCGAATAACCGACACCGAAACCGTTTTCGCACAAAACAAACTTCATATACAAATAATCAATCAAAACACAAACCCTAACTCATAACAAAATAAAACAAAAACAGGTCAATCGAATACAACGAGTAACAAGCTAACGATTACGAGATATTACCTGTGAGTGTTACGATCGATTACCTAAAATCACAATGAAATTGTGAGATTAGGGTTAGGGTTTGATTCCGTGTTATATGTTGATTTTTTCTTTTTTTAATTTTTGTGTGTGTTTTGTTATTGGTGTAATGTGTGTGTATTTATAAGGTGGAGATACATGGGCTTGTGACGGTGGATTTTTTTATTTTTTGTTATTTTTTTGGTTCGTGATATTTGTTTAGGGATGTTTAAGTTTATCTAATTATTATGAGTTGTTATTTGAGATGTTATTTTTTTAATGGTTAATAAGTTTTCGATTTTTGGTGTATGGAAGTGATTATGATAAGGATGTAAAAATTTTTTGTTGCGGTTATGTTTAAAGTTTATCTATATCTATACTACATTATATAAATTAATAAAACACACACAAAGCTTTATATAACATAACAAGTTTATAGTATATATAGTTTTGAAAATTGGACGGGATCAACGAGTTCAACCGGGAGCCTGTGTTCTTGCACCGGTTCGGCTAACCAATAAAAAGTCATCCAAAATCAACCGGAGATGACCGTTATTATACACGTTATACAAATTAATAAAACACACAAAACATCTGGCCTATGAGTTTATGATACATATAGTTTTGAAAATCGGACGGGACCAACGGGTTCAACCAGGAACCAGTGTAGCCACCGGTTCGACTAAGCAATAAAAGCCACCCAAAAACAGAGATGACTCGTTGAAACCGATACGAACCGGTGAATCAAGCCTCATCGAAATGTCCGGTTAATGGTCACAAGGTACCCGAAGGAAAAACTGAAAAGTGAAAAGTTGAAACTAAAAAAGGAAATGTTGAAAACATGTATTTCAAAAGAAAAATATTAATACAAATCGAAAACCGGGTTGACCCGGGACGCTTCAAATGCGGCGGGGTGACCCGGTTTAATTTGACCCGTTTTCGACCCAACCCGGCAAGTTGACCCGGTTTAAATCGACCCATTTTTTGACCGAAACGGTTCAATCGGTTGAACTACCTGGCTCGAACCGGATTTCAAAACATTATGTTTAATCCCCAAAGTTTCAAACTTTTATTATTTTTCATTTATAACCTATAAATTTTTTTGTTATCAATAAACCATATGTCAGTATAAAATCTCGTTCTTGTCGTAAGTC
The DNA here is from genome assembly GCA_022545495.1 of Chrysanthemum lavandulifolium. Lineage (NCBI taxonomy): Eukaryota > Viridiplantae > Streptophyta > Magnoliopsida > Asterales > Asteraceae > Chrysanthemum > Chrysanthemum lavandulifolium. The sequence goes on along the minus strand of CM040243.1, from coordinate 79,393,045 downwards.
TTTTGGTTTATTAGACAAGGCATAAAAGTTTATATAAGAAATTTTATTTTACCTCAATGTCATGTAATACTTTAAAAAAAACCTTGGGAATTGTACTACTTATGTTTGACCGAAATTTGAAAACAACTATAACTAAAGGATTTATATACTTCTTTTTTTCTTTTCTTTATTATTTTTTTTTTTTTGCTCAAAAAAATATATATATACTTCATTTTACTAAAGTCTATGTTTTCCTACTCAAATAACCAAAATCAAACACAAATATTTTCAATAATCAAAACCTACGCTGCGTGCTATGACACGTGGACATGCTCCAATATTGACACGTCATGCTTTATCAAGTATTAAGAAATGCGCGCATGGATTTTTAAAGATTTGCGCGCGCACACACGCTTTGTGAGAAGTAAACAAAAAACAAATGAAACTTGTATAGTGAAGTGTATAATCGCAGGTGATGAAAATCACAAAACAACCTTTCAAAATAATTCATCTTCTACCTCACAAAAATTCACTCCAAATCTACCTAAATCTCAACAATATATATATATATATATATATATATATATATATATATATATATATATATATATATATATATATATATATATATAGGTCCTATTTCTAGAAAAGTGTAATTAGAGAAAAGTGAGAAAAAAGTTCTGAGGTAGATTTTTAAAACATGTCAAACTTCAGGGGTATAGAATGAAAATAACAAAAAAAGAAGGAAGAACTAGCATACACTCATTCCCACTCTTGACATATCACATAAACACATCATTCCCAGACCAGCATACACTCATTCCTACACCAACCACCACCACACCGACCAAAACGTCCCACCTCCGACCACCACCACACCGTCATCGTTCCGGTCACCACACCAGTAGCATCGTCACAGTCACCGACGATAGCGGCTTCGTTTCATGAAGATAAGTTCATCTTTCAGGTAATACAAACCCTAACTAACTAATTGTATAATTAATAATGTATTTTGAAGCCTTAATCATACAACAATGAAGAGAAAGTTAGTTTTAAATTAAAAGTAAACTAATTTTGCTGATTAATCAAAGAGTAAACTGCAAAATACATCCCAGTGGTTTACAGTTTTTGACACCTTACATCCCTGTCACAAACTATTGGCTAGTTACATCCTTCGTTAGCCAAACGTTAGCCATTATACATCCCTGGTCACTAACTCCGTTAGTTTTCGTCGTTAACTGCTAACGGGAGGGCTATTTTGGTCTTTTTACGCACCACAGGGATGTATTTTGCAAATTATTTTTATACTTTACTTTTTTTTTTTTTTTTTTTTTATTTTTTTATTATTATTATTATTATTATTATTCGAAATGTTTGTAAAAAAAAATCCGAAAATTTTGTAAAAATTCGAAAATTTTATAAAAATTTATAAAAATTCAAAATTTTATAAAAAATTTATTAATAATTCGAAAATTTTATAAAATATTCGATAAAATTTTTATAAAAAAATTCAATTTTTTATAAAAATTTTCTTTTTCCGTTTGAATACTTTTAGACGAAATTTTTATAAAATTTTATAAATTCTTTTATAAAATTTTCAAATTTCTATAAAATTTTATTAAATTTTTATAAAATTCCAAAATTTTATAAAAATTCGAAAATTTTATAAAAATTTATAAAAATTCCAAAAATTTATAAAATTTTATAAAAATTCAAATTTTTCTAAAAATTCGACAAATATATATATATATATATATATATATATTTTGAATACTTTTAGCAAAATTTTATAAAAATTATGTCTAAAAGTATTAAAAATGTAAAAAGAAAATTTTTATAAAAAATTCGAATTTTTTTTATAAAAAATTAATTTTTTTTATAAAATTTTATCGAATATTTTATAAAATTTTCGAATTATTAATAATTTTTTATAAAATTTTCGAATTTTTATAAATTTTTATAAAATTTTGGAATTTTTATAAAATTTTCGAATTTTTACAAAATTTTGAATTTATTTACAAAATTTTCGATTTTTTTTTACAAACATTTCTAATAATAATAATAATAATAATAATAATAATAATAATAATAATAATAATAATAATAATAATAATAATAATAATAATAATAATAATAATAATAATTAAAAAAAAAAAAAAAAAAAGGTAAAGTATAAAATAATTTGCAAAATACATCCCTGTGCGAAAAGACCAAAATAGCCTCCCGTTAGCGGTTAATCTACTTAAAACTAACTGAGTTAGTGACTGTGGATGTATAATGGCTAACGCTTACTAACGGGCGATGTAACTAGCCAATAGTTTGTGACAGTGGATGTGTCAAAACTAAACCATGGGATGTATTTTGCGCTTTACTCTTAATCAAATTTAATCAATGATTTGATTACTTTCTGAATTTTTGTTGAAAGTTTATCATCATATAAACATGTTTTCTATCTAATATGGAACAAATTTGGCAGAAAAAATGTATAAAAACATGTTTATTGAAAGTGCACACCATATGTTTGGTGAAATGTCTCAATGAGATTTTGTAAGTGTGATGCATTAATTTGTAGCATGTATGTTTATCAGTGCATCAAATTTTGATGAAAATAACATTTTTTTTGTTAGATAATAGCATACTGATATTATTTAAGGCGCATAAGGGTATCATGAAAAGAACATTTGTTTTAAGACAATATTAGAGTATCGCTTGTTTGTTTGTTTATAACATCTGCTTTAATATTGTATTGGGCATTAGTTTGTTTGTTTATTTAATGCATCTGTTCTAATATTGCATTAGGGAAACAA
>CM040243.1:79341527-79390159 GCA_022545495.1 Chrysanthemum lavandulifolium | reverse complement strand
ATACTTTGTTGGGCTACTTTTAACAAGTTATGTTTATTTGATCATGTTATACAGGTGCATGTATGTAGGACTGTCAACGTGTTATTTCTCATATCCTCGAAATTGCATTCCCATTGGCTGGACATCACCAATCCATTATCAATTTACTAAAATACCATCAGCATATCCTCTTATTAGAGAATATGGTCCCCTTTGAAAAAAATGGAAATTGAGAGGCATCACAATTTGAACACATACTTTTTCTCTTTTTTTTATCGGCTTTTTTTTAACAAATCATTTTGCTACATCTCAAATTTTAAAAATCTTTTCGTAGAGTTTACGTGGTATAGTATTTCTCTTAGAAATTTGCTTATTAGAACTAATACTTATCACTTTCTAGTAATCAAACATACATTTTTTTTCATCCAAGCATTGCAAATTGCTTATCTGTGTTTGAAATAATACATTGTGCAGTTTTGATGAATAACTTAAAAAAAAATGTTTTGATTAATTATAATGTGGCGAGAGTTAACTGTTGGTTCTTCAGTGTATGAATTTCTGTCGTTGTTTCTTAACGATTTTCATACTTAAATTTCGAATTTAATTATTTTGCTTTTTTTTATTGAACTAGCAATAAGCTAAAAGAAAGAACGATTACAACATGATTTACAAGAAGGATCTGGATTACAAATCCAATCAAACCATCGAGTGTGAGAGAAATCTTTATATCAACCTAAAGAGTGTCGATCTTTTCTAACTTTCTAAGAGTTTTAAAATTAAAAGATACATATAATTCTCATGACACCAAATAACTTAAGCAGTAGTTTAAACTACCACATCGAAGCACACTTTAGTTGATGTGTTAAAGTAAATCATATCCCTCCATTTGATTAAGGCTAGGATACACGGAAACTTCACCGGGATGCCGTATCACGTACCCAAAATGTAGGGAAACGCGGAAATGCCGGGAAAACGTCTGAGAAACGTCTCTGGGATACGTGGAAACATTTCTTCAATGGGGGTACGTCGATCCTTATCCAGAAAACGTTTAGTGAAACATTTCTAGTTCAAAAAGTGACGTTTCCTATGGTCCAATAACCAAAACGCATCAATTTTAATTAACTTATCTAATAAATTGATTCATAACTCACGGCTCATCAACTTTAAACCCTCCAAAACTCATAATCGTCATAATCGTGATTCTTCATCTCCGATTCTTCATCGTGAAAATTTTAAAATCTCATCGGGTGAGTAAAATACTAAAATTGATTGTTTTCTTTCTCCGAGAATACCACAACTAATTTATGTTTTTTTACTTAAATATTTTTTGGGAGGACAATTTGAAGGTTAAGAGTTTTTAATTGATGATTATGAGTAATATTTGTTTGGATTTTTGAATGTTGTGTAATTTTTTTTGAAAAACAAATTGGCATATACTAAAATATTATAAAACAAATAGACGTTTCTCTGCCGTAGATGTTTCTTGAATTTTAAGATGTTGCCGTTTTCTGATACCCGTTCCTGTTCTTGTTTCCGTCCCCCTGCAACTTAGGGTTAAGGAATCAGACTGATTTTAGAAGATCAGTCATATGTAATATGGTTAACTCAACGAAGCAACATGAAACATATGTCGATGCGCTAGGGTTATAACAAAGTTTTGAATCTTCCTCAAGGTTTTGACTTAAGTTAAACCAATATTTGGGTTTGGTGTATAACAAAGTTATTGATTCTACCTCGATGTTTTTGATTAATCTATGTATTAAAACTGGCAATTATGTGTTTGACATCTCCAATCATTAATTTGTAGTATGAGTTAAGGTTAAGCATCCTCGTGTATTAAATTCACGTTACATTAACAATGAAGTTATGACTTATGAGCCATATTTGTATAATATACTAAAAAGCGTACATAGTGTGCGTAAAGCTGTGCCAAAGCGAAAAGCGTTTAATCGAAAGTTCTGGCTTGGCGAAATAGTCACGAGGTTCAGTAGAGTACTGCAGTAAGTCCAAACATTAAACGCAAAGTTTTACAACTTGGCAAAAACAGCCCTAAGGTTTAAAGGGAGTTGCAGGTAAGTCCTGTAGAATTAATTCTTGCTATATGACTCGGCAAAATTAGTCACTAAGGTTTAAGTGTCGCCACAAAATAAGCCTTTGAAGAAATCACATTGCGCATGCGGGTTTCATATTCGTTAATCATTAAATTCCATTTCGTTTCACTAAAAAATATAGAGAATAACTTGGAATAAAATACGTAGATTGCTTTTGAACCATACAAATTTCACTAAAGAACCACTAGCTTCATGCAAGTTTATAACTTTTCTCTATCTATGGTCACATGACACATCATTGCTAAGCATTATGCATTTATCTTCGCCTGAGAAAGAGATCAATCATTTTTATTTTTCATCGCGTAGTTTTACTATAAATGACCTTCAGACGATTGGGTGCCTCAATAAAGACGACCTTTAATAAAATTAATTAGAAAGTGAAAGTTTTGTTTTTGTGTGTATTTGTGTCGATCGCTCCCATGACCAAGATATAAAAAAGTGACCCACGATCGACCTTCCCACAGTAACAAGATCGAGTGAAGATCGATCGATCCAGTCGATCGTTTACACTTACTGTGGGCAGCCTTAGTATTTGTTATTTTGTAACCAGTTTAAGTTTGATGTTAAACGTTGTAATTAGATGCTTAAAATTAACCCTATCCGATGATAAAAATAACAGTAGCCTAAAAGCCAATTATAAGATAACATTTTTTTTACAATAACACGCGCGCTTTGTGGTGGAGTTCTTATGAAATGTCAATTTAGCGTGCTCATGTAAAGTAATATTAGTTTTGGTGACCTTTCGGGAAGTCTTCAGATGAGGGCTACAAAAGCAAAGTCGTGAGCTTGCATACAATATTTTAGTCTGAGTAGGCGGGATGTTACATTGTTCACGTTGAAAGGGGAGATCGAGCGAGTCAATTCGGATATACACGCTTAACCGAAATATCTTCGTGTTTGTTTCGACTTTTCTTAGGGTGCGATTAGATGCCGAATTAAAAAAAAAAAACAACAACAACTAATTTAGGCAAATTTTTAAAGATTTGGGCACATTTAACCTTTTTTTTAATTGGCATATATTGACCATTTAAAGGTGAATAATTAGTATATATATCCTTCAGTTTTGATCTTCATAGTCTGATGATTTTTATGCGTCTGAAAGGATATATGCAATTTTGCGTCTTTGGAGGGATATATATGCAAATGACCCTAAAAGTTAAATGGACGTAAATGAGCACATTTTTCTATCAATTGGAAAACATTCTGATTGTCTTTAAAGAAAAACTTATAAATATAATATATTTATTTTTTAAATATAAATGAGTTGTTACGTTTGATGAATTTATTTCGTCATTTTAGGTCTTTTCTATATATAACATGCGTCCGTTTAACCCGTGCTCGTTTAACCGTGCCCGCCCGACCTGGTCGTTTTACCACCTTTTCTTATAATCTTTAAATGTGTATCTAGTAAAATTTAAATATTAAACTTCCTCTTATGGGTGGTTAATTTGATGGTTGCCTATGGCCAACTAAAGGTAAAGTCACAAAAAAAAGTTTATAGCCAACAAAATATAAAAAGGAGTAAATTGCAAAAATGGTCCTCGTGGTTTAGCCAAATTGCAGATTTCGTCCGTACTGTTCATTAAGTGCAAAACAGTCTTTATTTGACTTTATTTAGTCGATTTTGGTCCCGAAACTAACACCGTTAGTTTGTGCTCGTGAATGAGCGATGCGGACGAAATCTGCAATTAAACCACCAGACGATTTTTGCAATTTACTGCTTTTTATATAAAATGTTTTATATAAAACGTTTTATAAAAGTTTTTATATAAAACGTTTTTATATAAAGTTTTTTTATATAAAAATGTTTTTATGTAAGAATATTAAAAAAGTGTTTTATATAAAAACTGTTAATACAAATAAGCCGTAAAAACGTTTATTTATATTTTACGATCTTCCAATGTTTTGTCGATAACAAAAGTAAGATCATTTAAGGAAACAAATAAAACACGTAAATGGTTTGAACTAATAGTTTTATAACACACTTACGCTTTCACATAAAACACTAAAACTAGTATAAGTGATTTTATGACTTAGATACATATGTACAACAACTAGTGTTTACATATTGGGTTAAACATATACTTAAACTAAGTATACCAAAATGGGTAAAAACTAAGTGTATGCTAAATTGGGTAAATACAAGTATATACAAAAGGGTAAATACTAGCAAATGATTTTGACCCATAACCCGTGGTTTTATATATACCACGCAACCAAGTACATTGTATCTAGAAAGAAAACCATGGATCAACCCATGACCCATGACCCATAACCAAAAATACCCATGGGCAAAGAGGAGGCGGACCACGGATCCCAAACTTTGTGCCAAGCCGGATCCTTGTGGTAGGGATCCGTGGGATCCGGAAGCAGAAGAAATTTCTCTCATAAATGAGAGCCATTTCTTCTCTCTACTTGATTTTTTCAATAAATACTTCCCAAGTATTCTAACCTCTAACCTCGGATCTAAGTGATCTATGTAGTTTGTCTTTTATTTTTGCGTGATATTCTAGGTTCCTCTTAAGGAAAGATCACCACTTCTTGAAGGCGTGCAAGCTCAAGTCCATGAGTTGCCATGCTTCGTCATCATCAAGACAACGAAGGTTCTCTTGTTGATAGATCTACCTTTCTCCATAGGCGTTGGGTTGAAGGCATTAGTGAAGAATCCGAAAATGTAAAGATGCAAGCATTAGTGAAAGATGCTCATCATTCGTGTCAAGGCATTAGTGAAGAATGCTAAAGGTGTCGAGGCGAAGGCATTAGTGAAGGATGCCAGCGTTGTGTCAAAGGCATTAGTGAAGGATGCCAAGCGTTGTGTCAAAGGCATTAGTGAAGGATGCGAAAGAATCAAATCAAGTAGCATTTGGGAAGAATGCTTGGTCGTATAATCGATGAGGTGCATCGTTATACATATAAGTATTGTTTATTTACAAGGATGGTGATATCCTTGATGGTGTTGTAACAAGAGTAGATCTCCTCGAGAATAGGTGTTGTGTCGTGAAGGTGTAGTTCACCTAAGGTGTGAAAGAACTAGATACTTAGCCTAGTACCTAATAAAGGGTAGGCGGCGTTGTGATAGGATTAGTTCTCCTAAGGTGTGAAAGAACTCGGTGGTTAGCCTAGCAAGTATAAAGGGTAGGCGACGTTGTGTTAGGTGTGGTTCGCGCGGTGTGAAAGAACCGGTATTTAGCTTTGTCTGGGAAAAGGTTAAGCGACGTTGTGAAGGCTTCTCCGCCATAAGGAGTTGGTGTAGTGTTTACGAACTCGAGTAGGTGACTCGGGGGTGGAGTAAGAGCGAGGAAGGTGTCCTGTGGCCGAACCACTATAAATACTTGTGTCGTGGTGATGTGCTTTTACTCTTTATCTTTCATTACACGTTTATATATCTATCTATCAACGTCCAACATAAACAATCAAATAGATTGACATAAGTCGATCTAAATATTTAAAAGGAAGTTTTAAATTGGTAAAACTATTCAACCCCCCCTTCTAGTTTTTCCACAAAAACGTTTCATATAAAACAACATTTTTATATAAAAAAATTTTTATATAAAAAACATTTTCGAAAAAAAAGTTACTTGACGATAAAAAATTATTCAAAAAAAAATCGAACAAAAACGGATAAAAACGTTATTTTTTCCCGTTTTCATTTTTTCCCATTTAATTACAAATGTTGGCCGTCAATATGTGTAGGTGTTTATCATAAAGTAATTATACATATAGCTTAAGTAGTTGTATTGCTTAAAATCTATATATGGAAATCTTAAAAATTATAAGAGAGTCATCCTCCATTATAAGTAGTATAGACTAGCCAAGACCGGAGAGAGTCATCCCTCCGCGCGACATAGTTGCAATGACATACTCGTCTTTAATGACATAGTTGCATATAGATGTTCGGTGTTGTAAAAATTGGCATAGTCAAAAAATCATAAATCGAGTATAAATCGAACAAAGAATGACTAAATCCGCCAACCCGGTTAATCGGGTCAACTTTTTCAAAATTAAAATTGAGATTTTATTTGAGTAAATTGCAAAATCGTCCTCGTGGTTTAGCCAAATGCGATTTCGTCCGTCTTGTTCATTAACGCACAAACTAACGGTGTTAGTTTGGGGACCAAAACTGAATAAAGCAGTGTCAAATAAGGATGTTTTTGACTTAACGAGCGAGACGGACGAAATCTGCAATTTGGCTAAACCACGAGGACGATTTTTGCAATTTACTCTATAAAAAGAGTTGAGGACAAAAAGTCAGTTTAAGTATAAAGATATATCATTACTTTTGTTAGTTTCTATCCACAAATTTATTATTGCAACACAACAAACAGTTTTGCACATTTAGTGATTAGTTTATTAGACTACGACTTATGAAGTGACACGAAACATCCCTTTCGGGTATTTATAATGTGTTAATCTATTGTTTTGGTATTTACTAAATAACATTGTGCTTTATCATGTGTCATTGTTATACTTTTTTGTATATTTGTTATTTTGTATGTTTCACTTTAAGACTCATGTAAATCTGAAAATTATTTTTTCACGTGAAACTGTCAAGTAAAATAACTATAATGACACCACATACAAAGCACGTGGATTCGTCAAAAAATAATATAACTCAAATACCAATAAAAATTAACTACTCGAGATAATTGTACGTTATTGGACAATCTAAAAGTTTACAGGTTAATCGGCATTTTTCCCTTTTAGAAACTAAAGAAACACAACACAATGGACTTAGAGTTATGTGCATTGGTGCACCGCCACCACTAACTATTATGATGTGTCATTTACATATATTTGATACACAGTAATATTAAAACATTCTCTTTATTTATAATTGTTATTGGTGCGTATAAATCTATAACACCATAAAAAATCCTCACTTATTTATTAAAAAAGAAAAACTCATGAAACCCAAAGTGCAAAGCAAAAAGGCGAGCATACGACGGTGGTGGCGGTGCAGAACGGTAACGCCATTAACGCCGATAACGTTGTGTTTATGCGTTGCATCGTGCTCTTTTAAAAAAAATTAATAATAATAAAATGAGTTACATTTCTGCAAAAGAAAAATCGAACACTTTTACAAAATTTTACATTACGCAAAAAGAATTCATATGGCTTTTGCCTGTGTTTAAATTTCTAAAATTGAGTTTTCGAATTAAAAAGAAAAGGAGAAAAAAAAAAAAAAAAAAAAAAGTTTAAGTTGAAAGAATTTAGTTAATAATGTGTGTATATATATAATTGACAAGAAATAAATAAAATAAGGTGGTGGTGGATGTTTCCAAGAATGGCATATGCTTCCCTTATCGTGGATAAGAAGCTTATTTGGATTCATGCTATGGTTCGGTCAAAAAGAAACTGCTGACTCTTGCTTTAGGTCATCATCTCATATAGGACTTTTATTTTTGTGAATATTCCAATTTTTAGTAGTTATTTTTACTCGATATGACGACCTACCTCCAACATTTTAAACTGAACCCTACAAGGTTCGAATATTTAAAGATTTATTTGAAAGGAGGTAATGCTAACTTTAGTAGAGGCTAGCGTTTTAGTTTGGTTTTAGATTAACATCGAAATCGAATTATAAATTTTGGTTTTTACTTTTAAAAACGGTTGGGTTTCGGTTTTATCTGGGTTTGATATTTCGGTTTTATTTGGGTTTGGTTTTTCGTTTTTTGTTTTTTTTCGGTTTGATTTTTTGGTTTTTGTTTGGTTTATCACGGTCGAATTTTTGTTGCATCGTAAATTAACATTTACAAGTTACAGTAATAAAAAAACACATATAATTACCGTCCGGTTGACGTCGTTCTATAGAAAGGGAAAAATTACAAAACACCTTGAACTATGTGCCGTTACGATGATTACCTTATACGTTTTACTACGACTTTTTTATGTAACAAACTTTATTTATCAAATATCTTACAAATATCTAACGATTTCTTTTTAAAAATATATACCGATGAAAATGTCTCTAAATTGCGAACAAATAAGCCAATATTGCAATACTTTTGACATACGTACGATTGTATAAAAATATCGAAGTATGGTATATGTTTTTTTTAAATAAAAAATATTCAAAACACACCTTTAACCGTCTAACAACTTACAAAAACTACCTTTTATCTTATTTTTAGAAAAAAGTCATACTTTTCATTTAAATGATTTAAACTTTTAGTTGTTCTTAAAAATTGTGTATAGCAAATGTCATGCGACGTAACCATTTTCTTATAATATCTAACAAACTCGCAACATTATCTATATGTATTGGTTGAAGTGGACGTCGTCGAATTGAAAGGTTTATAAAAAAAATGCTAGTTAATAAATACAACAAAAGAGAAAGCTTAACAAAAAAAGCTCAAGGCAAATGGTTAAGGTTGATACCAGTAAAGTTGAAAATCTTGAATTCGAACCAATCCGTAATTTAAAAGAATTTAGGAAGAATGATATTAAATAGAATAAAAGGCAATACATGTCACTAATCAATTTCTAGCCAAATGGTTAAAGATTATGGCCGATATAATTGAGGTCCCGAGTTTGATTTTTTTTAAAAGCAAATTAACTTTTTGTATATACTGAATTCACTAGATCCATTCCCCAAACAATTAGCCTATTTAGACATTTAAAAATATATAATAATAAAAAATGTAAAAGAATCCTTCATTAATAAAATGTGAAAATCCAAATTTTACCAAAACATTAACTTTTTCAAAAGTTTTAATTTTTTAAAAGAATGTTACAACTTTTTGCTTATATGTATTTTCCAAAATGTTTTGTATGTTTACCCGTAAACTCCTGCTTCTAGAACTCAAACAAATATGAGAAAAAGTAGTTAGTAACATGTGTAACGTACTAGTTAATAGGCTACATAAACTAAACCCGCAACGAAGTGTGACCAACCACCATACTCGTTAATGGCAAAGAAAATAATGACAATAAAGAAAATACTATAACATTATTGTTTACGTTTCATAAATTGACAAAATAATAAATAAATAAATATAAACTAATTACCACAAAAATCTATTAGAAATTTTTTATGCGTTCTAGATGAAACCATCAAAAGATATCTATAAGAATGTTTTAAGATTATATGTATTTTGTCAGTTCGGTTTTTTTCAGTTTGGTTTTATGCTAAAAACGAAACAAACCGTAAACTTCGTTTTTTCCAAAATACAAAAATCGAACCATCGGTTTTTCGGTTTTGATTTCTCAGATTTTTTCAATTTAAGTTCGGTTTTTAAGCGTGCAACGGACGGCGTGTAAAATGGACTAAAACGTGTAAAGCAGAGGCGAACAGCAAAAGCAGGCGGAAGCGTGCAAAATGGAGAAAGCGTGTAAACGGACGAAAAAACGTGTAAAAGCAGACGGCGTGTAAGCGGATGACGTGCAAAAGCGACGAAAATATGTAAAGCGGACAAAAACATGGATGAAAACGTATAAAAGCAGACGAAAATAGATCAAACGTAAATCGTATACAACCTTAAGGACCAAACTTGTAATTTACTAACGAAATGGTTAACGGAGTTAGAAAAAGCACCTAAATCGGCAAGAAAAAAAAATTTGGTACTTTAAATTGAGAAAAAAAAAGAGTAGTACCTTTAATTGAAATTGGATATAAGATAAGTACCTTTTTATGCGATTTGCCCTTAAAATAAACATATATTAATTAAGCTTTTGTAAACTAAAATAAACATTGAACGCTTAACAAACCTAAAGAAACTAGAAAACAAATTTAGATTGAACCCTTCAATAATTGAAAAGGATACCAGTTTTACGTCTACAATCGAACATGCGTATAGGTTGTAACATGGTTGTGTATTAGGTCAAGGGACCAACCTACAATTTTTTTTTTTTTTGAACGACGAGTATTATTAAAGAAAAAACCTACTGTGAAACTAGACTAATACAAATACAGAGGGTTTGAAGCCCACTCAACCCAACTAATACTAAATTTTGGGTTTCGACACTTTAACCAATTAAACGAATACAAAATAATATTATCAACTAAGTCTCTTTTCCGCATCTTGGGATAAAAAGCAGCGAATTTCGATATCTCCATAAGAACCAACATGAAACACCTATGACCTCGAGCTTGACTCTTCGATTTGAACATTAGAATTCGATCACACCAATTAAGCCATTCGGATAAATCGTTCATATTTGTGACGGATACTTGGCACCAATTATATACCCTTGACCAAACTTCCTTTGCTAATGTACACGTGAATAGAACATGCGATATGGATTCCATTGAAACTCCACATATAGGACACATAATAGTCTCGATTTCAATCCCTACGTGATATATTATAACGCGTTGGAAGCTTGTCTAATCTTGCTCGCCACATAAATATGTTTACTTTCACGGGCAGCGAAGAGCACCACCTAGTGGCGATATATGAACCCAACAAAGTCGATTATCAATAAATTTTCTTGTAATACCAACCGAGAACATACCTTGAGTATCAATATCCCACCAAAGCTTATCGACCTTCATGAAGAACAACGTTCTACACCGCTGAGTAAGCAATTGTAATTGTTGATGCCCGAGTCCTCCTCAATGTCACGACGCCGATCCACCTCCAATGTCCATCAATCCACCGATGCGAACCAAACAATTTTGATTCCTTTCTAGCCTAAAAAGGCGAGGGAAGTAGTAGACGAGTTGGTCATCCGGCCAAATGTCCTTCCGAACCGCATTTTGTCACCACTAACAAGATTGTACCATGACGTATGACGAGGTAATATATGATTGCCGTGCAAATAGTTCACCGATCCAATAATGCGAGCCCATGTACCTGTTTTCATCCTACTAACCTCTCTGTTATCCAACCCTCCGTATTCCCCATGAATAGCTTTAATGACATTACACCATAAAGCTCCATTTTCACTGAAAACGCCATCTCCATTTTGTAATAATGCTAAATTAAGCAATGAAACTACCAATACCCAAACCACCTCTTTCTTTTCGGCAATAACCTTATCCCACGCCACCCAAGCAAGCTTTTTCGCGTCCTCGACTACCCCAAAAAATTTAGAACGGATTTGTTCCAATGATTTTAACACGCTATCGGCACTCGGAACAAGGACATATAATAAATACCCAAACTACAGAAGCACCGACTTTATAAGGGTGGTGACCACCCTCGAAAGCATATTAACCTTCCACTTAGAAAGGCGTTCTTTAAACCTTTGAACAATACTATCCCACCGCCTTAGATGCCATGCTCGCCCGATCGTGATTCTAGATAATTGAATGGCAAATTACCCGCCGCACATCCGGTTGAGGCGCCATATTGGTGATCTCATCGGACGACACCCCACCCCGTACATGTTTGACTTCCCGATGTTGATCTTTAAACCCGATGAATTATAAAATTCGCTCAACACATCTAGAATGCCATGAACACTACTAGTTGTCCATTCGGTTAGGAACACCGCATCATCGCATAGAACAAATGTGATACCTTGAACCTATCCACACCAACGAATGCACCGAAATTTTGTTATCTTCTATCGCCTTTTGAATTGCTAAGCGTAACCCTTCCATGGCAATAATAAACAAAAAGGGAGACAGCGGGTCCCCCTGGCGAAGACCCCGATGCAAAGCAATTTCATCTGTAGGGCTTCCATTTATGAGAACCGACACTCTGGTGAACTAAGACATTCCCGAATCCAAGCTCTCCATTTTGCCCAAACCCAATTGCTCCATCACGTAGTCTAAATATTCCCAAAGACAACGAGTCATATGCCTTTTGAAATCAACTTTAAATATCATTAGTTTCTTCCTCTTTAATTTATACCATTCAATCACCTCACTCACCATTAGCGGCCCATCAAAATTTGCTTCCTTTATGAACGCCATTGTTCACTACTTACTAGACTTCCAACAACTTTCGCCAATCGTAGAGCCGGTAACTTTGCAATAATCTTGTATTGAACACCAATCAATGAAATAGGACGATAATCTTTAACAAACATGGGGTTAGATACCTTGAATCAATGTAATAAACAATGCATTACATCTAACGGAAGTTTATTATTTTGACAAAATTCCATGACGACTTTATAAATGTCTTGTTTCATGATCTCGATATTTCTTCATGAACTTGAATGAGAAACCATCCGGGCCGGAGATTTATCACTTCAGCATTGCCATACCGCATCCTTTATTTCATCAAAAGTACCGGCCTTTCTAATTCGTCAATTTCCTCGTGATAAGTTGATTATAGCGATTTTGAGGCAATGTAGGGGTAAGAAACCGACCGCCGCAAATTTGTCACGATAAAACTCTAGAAACGTCGTCTTTACCATTTCGGGATCCGTGCACCATTCGCCATCATGCATGATTCACGAACCATTTGCAACCTTCGACGTTGTTTCAACAAACCATGAGAAAGCGAATTTTCATCGCCTTCAATGTCCCATTTAACCTTAGCTTTTGGGCTACATCTAAAGCATCAATTCTATCAAGGTCCGCCAATTCTTTTATCAAGCGCTCGATTTTGAACCTCTTCTACAATGGCGAATGATCATCCATTTTCTTTTCAATTAAGATAATGTCTTCACACAACTTTTTCTTCTACATAACTTGGCTTCTTTGAACTCTTTATGCCACAATTTAAGCCTCCTTTAACATGCTTCAATTTGTTTTGAGATCAACACGGCATTGCCTTGATCATTAGGAAAATCGTTGTAACTTTCAAGAACGGCCTCGTGAAACCAGGCACTTCAAACCATGAATGGAAAACACGAAACGGGATTGGCCCATAGTCAAATTTCTGTTTACGTAACAAAATAGGCGAGTGATCAGACCATGTACGATCTAAAGCCAACACGGCCATCTCTGGATGCTCACTAATAATACTTTCGGAGACTAAAAACCGATCAAGCTTGCTCATTTTTGACCCGTACTTGTTCATCCAAGTAAATTTTCGACCACCAATTGGTAGGTCTACTAATTCAGTATCATTAATAAATTCATTGAACAAAGCAGCCCCATGGGGATCAAACACCGACCCGCACCTTTCAGATTCCTCCCTGACCTCGTTAAAGTCCCCAAACACGAAAAAGCATTTTATAGAAATGATAATTAAAATCTAGCTAACAAAAAAGAAAGTTAGATTGAAAGTTTGAAACCTTGATTAACTAAAAACCTATTTTTATTTTATTTTTTCATAACACTATAGAAAAACAATTGAACCTATTTGAGTTGTCTTAGACCTAACCTTGATGTCGAACTAACTTCATGCTTGGGTTGAACAAAACATTTACCTGAAACAGCATAATTTTAGCCTTAAACGAAAGAGATACTAATATATATAGCACACACGACTTATCAACTATTTTTCTTTTACAAATGTGGTATCGATACATTTAATCTAGTTACGAGGTTCATGTTTAACATGCCTCTTGTATGAATAGGTAAAGAACTTATTTTAGACGGCATTTTAATCGTTTGCAAGAAAGTGATCACCCATAAATTCATCATGTATATCGCAATAAATCGAGTGCCATTTGAGCCAATTGACATGATACGATTTGCAATGACTGTTAAACCGTTAACATATTTTTTTCGATGATTAATATGTTTGTGAATTGAATATTTTTCGTTTATGAATTTATGATAATGACGACATGTCGACATGCAAAAAGTTTCAAAGCTTTATCTCATTCTATCCTGTTTGATAGAAAAATGATGTGTGTAAATGAGACAAAAACATGCACATATGTCATATCTAATACCCGATATAGATGCAGGACAGAAATAACTCCCGACATCCATCAAATATGTATAAACGCATATATAACTAACACACATGTGCATACATATACTTGTATAAACGGGTAATCGCGCGTTACAGTGACAGATATTTGTGTAATTAAACCTTTCGACGAGCAAATATTTATGTTTTCAAACACCAAATAAATTAATAACTTTCAACAATTATTTTTAAACTTGAGAGAATATATCATAGTATCCACGCAAAGCGGTGGAAACCATATAGTTTAAAACATTTTTTTTATTTTCTTGACATTTTTTTATTATTTTTTATAGCACCTCTGCAAAGGGCTTGTATTCTAATGGTATCTATTGTTGTGTGAGAAAGTTTTCAATCAAATGGCGGTGAGTTAAAGTCCTGTTTAAAACATGTGAGATAAATTTTTGATATAAATGTGAGGAAAAAAATTGTCATTCTTAAAAAAAAACAAAAAACGTATAGTATACGCCAACGAAGTTTGTATTTACTTTATTTATACAAATTCCAACAATTTTTTACTTATGAAATAACAAACAAAGCTAATTACAACGTATTTAAACAATAAAACTGAAAGTTGAAATGAAGATATCGTTTCTATCATCCATTTAAATGTCTTTAGAGTTAATTACTTAAATCGTCCTTGTAGTTTGGTCAAAGTTACGGATCTTGTCATATACTTTTTAGCGTTTAAATCGCTTGTGGTTTAAATCTTACGGATCTTGTCGCGATCGAATCCGGTCCATAAAGGACCACCCTTGCAAATCTCTAACGTGAAGGTTAACGATCGTTATATAAACCACGAGGACGATTTATGTAATTTACTCTTTAAAAAAAAGTTTTTCTTTTTAGTTTTATTATTCAAAATTTTTTAATTTTATTACGATTAAATTTTTAATAAAAACTTTTTTAAATTTAATTTTAATTTTATTATAATAAATAAAAAATAATAATAATAATTTTATTATAATAAATTAAAAACTATTTTATTTTATTTTAATTTAAAAAAAAATCAAAAAAATTATAATAAAATTAAAAAAAATTATTTTAATTTTATTATAATATTTTTTTTAAAAAAAACTGTTTTTTCTTTATAAAAATTAATTTTAGAAAAAAATTAAAGTGAAATTAAAAAAAAAAAACTTTTTAAAGGCTTTTTGATTACTGTTCGGTTTTCTCATGGTTTGGCGGCTTGGAATGATGGATTTGAAAGCTTTTTGATGTTCTACCTCTTGGTTGATTTATTTTGTTTTGTGTTTCTTGCAATTTCCGGTTTTGTTTTGGAACTTTTTTGTTAATAAAATCTTAGCCTTTCGAAAAGATAATAATAACATTACCAAATTACTTGTAAAATTTACGAGAACATTTGTTTCATGAGAAAACTTAAAAACCTTGATTAAAGTCAAACCGAAAACATTCTCACCACTAAAGGAAAGCGAGCTTATTTCTTGATTTCAGTATGTTACGATCGTCTTAAGATATGTCTGATATTAAAGAGAAATAAAATAAAATGAGAATGTCGAAAAAATACCATAGTTTTTAATAAAATTATTTTTTTTAAAGAAAAAGCAGTTTTTTTTAAAAATATAATAAAATTAAAATTTGTTTTTTAATTTATTATAATAAAATTAAAATTAAATTTAAAAAAAAATTATTAAAATTTTAATCGTAATAAAATTAAAAAATTTTGAATAATAAAACTAAAAAGAAAAACTTTTTTTTTAAAGAGTAAATTACATAAATCGTCCTTGTGGTTTGTATAACGATCGTTAGCCCTCACGTTAAAGAGATTTGCAGGGGATGTCCTTTTTTGGGACCGGGTCAGATCAGGGACAAGATCCGTAAGATTTGTAAACCACATGGACGAAAAACGCTAAAAAAAAGTATAGGGACAAGATCCGTAACTTTGACCGAACCACAAGGACGATATATGTAATTAACTCATGTCTTTATGTTTAATTAAAGTTAAATTAGAAGGGTATAAGTGACATTTTCACATTTATAGTTATATTGGTATTGTTTTGATGAGGAATTTTCATTTGCATACTCTTATTTTGGTGCTTACCAAAAGAAAAATCCTCACCTTCTATTTGGATAGATCTAATGGTTGTGATTAATCTAAGATTTAAACATTTTAACCTATTTTTTACCCCAATATATATACCTTTTTTTTTTCTTTTTTTTTTTCTCATTTACCACTCTGTTTTCACACACTTTTCTCTGTGTGGATTTCCCTCCATAAACGGCTATCGTCTTCTCAATCATAACAACCAGGTCAACCACCACATCCTCCACCGTCATCACCGTCACGTCCTCCACTTTATCCCACCGGTAATTCTTCAATTCTTCATTATTTTCTTCAATTCTTCATTATCTTCTTCAATTTCGTCATTATTTTGTTCAATTTCATAATTATCTTCTTCAATTTTGCAGAATGGAGATTTTTGATCTTAATGAAGTTCCTGTTTCTGCTGGAGAAGATTCAATTGATTTAGATGTTACGAGTTCAATTTGTGCTTCTAATGGTGATGATAATGCATCATGTGAGTTTTCGTTTTAATTCAACTTTTTTATGTTAACTGCTTATTAATTGTCGTTTTGTTAATGAAGTGTTTAATTAATGTGTTTAAGCTTTTAATTAATTTGTTAGTTTACTCGTGTTGTATCACCGTGATATTTAATGGTGTTGTTTGGTTTTGCTTATTCATGAAGCTGTTAGTTTGATTTTGCTTTTATATAAGCTGTTAGTTTGATTGGATGTGTTTTGTTCAGTTTAATTTGTGTAGTTTCAACAGGTGATATTTGAAGTTGATGATAGTTTGCTTTTTAATTAAGGTTTTAGAGTAATTTGCTTCTAATTTTAAGCTTTTTAACGAAAATAATCGTAAATGTAGTGTACTTTATTTCTTCGCGATGTTCCGATATTTCTATCGAGGGTCGTTATTGTTGCGCTTGTTGCATATTATTGATTAGAGATTGTGTTTTGTTAGTGATTCGAATGAAGAAGAGTGATAGGGTTGGTCTTGATAGTTGTACTATTAGTGTATTTTGTCTTGGAAGCGTTTTCTTTGTGTAGTCAAAGTAGTCGTAAATCTAGTGTTTTGGAAGTGATTTCTTAAAGCGGTTGTTGTATATTTAAGAAGAATAGTCGTGTTTGCGGTTGTTGCATATATTGTTGAAAATGAGTTATAGTTGTTGTCAAATTATGTTCTTTGAATTCGAGTTATAGGTTTTTGTGTTTTTTGTTATGATAGTGCTTAAGTATATTAATGTAGATGTTATATTGCTTTTAAACAAGCTGTTAGTTTTTGATTGGATGTGTTGTTGTTTCAGTTTAGTCTTTTTGTAGAATCATCTGTTATAGTATCACCAGTGATATTTCAAGTAATGTATAGTATCACCAGTGATACTTTAAGACAATTTTTGAAGTTATTGTGTTATGCTTTTTGACTTTGTGTTTTATCACCTTCTTTACAGCTTCTAGTGGTTTGAAAACTCCTTCATCTTTTATTCATCATGATTTTATTGATACTCTGGTAGATCGGTTTTGGGTTCCTAGAGTTCTTTGCTAGTGTGCTACCGCTTTGTTTAGTGTTTATGATTATGTTGAGGATTGCATTAGTATGTACATGAGATATGCTTCAGAGGAGGATTTGGTATTAGAAAGTCTACTCGAAAAGATTAAGGGATGAATTTGTAAAGAGAAGTATTTAGTTGCAATAGGGAAGGGTGCCCAAAGAAAATTCGTTTGAATACGTTAGCTCCTAAGAAAGGTGACAAACAAGTAAGGACTTCGAACTTTAGAATTACTGGTTGCAAAGCACGTGCAATTTTTCATATGATGCCTGGTAGTAGAAAATATAGGCTTACTACGTTCGATGTGGAACATAATCATGAGCTAGATCGTGTTGAGTATAAGCATTTGTCCAAGAGTGAGAGGAAGCTAACATACACTGAGCAGCTCTTTATAATCAAAGCTTCGAATTATAATATTGGGGCGACTAGAGCTCACAGTTTGTATACCGGGTTGAAAGGGTCCTCAGCACTTGTTCATGGTACATAGACTGAGTTTAACAATCTAGTTCGTGGTATAAACTGTTTCATAGGAGATAGCGATGCACATATGCTTATTAACCGTATGAAAGATCGGAAGAAATTTACATCAGACTTCTCTTTTGATTATCTTGTTGAGAATGCTGAGCTTATTGGACTCTTTTGGGTGATCAAGTTGCTAAATTGAATTACAAAGAGTTTGGCGATATCGTCTCATTTGATGCCACATACAAAACTAACAAGTATGTTGTTTGAACCTTTTTAGTGTCTCTTGTGATATTTGCATTTGCTTTTCTACATTTTGTATATATTATCACCGAGATACCTTTTTTTTCGATACCGGATGGTTTTCGTGCCTTTTACGCAATAGATAATCATAGGAGATCTCATGATCGTTGGTTCGGTCTTCTTAAAATGAAACCACGAATCTTATGTTTCGTTCCGCAAGCATTCAAGAAAGCATTTGTTCGTTCTCCAAATATCATCGTTATCGATCAAGATGGTGCAATGCGGAAGGCTATAGTGAAGTTCTTCCCGATTCAAAGCACAGAGCTTTGTATGTGGCATATCATGCAAAAGCTTACATCTAAGGTATCTCTATGATATTTTGCATCTTTTATCTCTGTGATATTTGCATCTTTTTGGATTGTATCACTTGTGATACTTTTTGTATCCCTTGTGGCACTTTTTGGATTGTATCACTTGTGATACTTTTTTCATTTACTGTCTATAATGATTCTCTTTTTTACTGTTTTCAGATTGTATCGAGAATTTATGATGATACTGATTTCAAGAATAAATTTCACAAGATTGTTTGGAACATGTATATTGGCCCTGAAGAGTTTGAGATGAGATGGAATGAGTTGATGGTTGAAATTGGTCTTTTAAATCATAAATGGTTGAATAAGATGTATAGGATTAGGGCGTCATGGATTCCTGCTTTTTTTGTTGATTCTCCTCTATGTGGTGATGAGGACCACATCTAGGTCGAGAGTGAGAACTCATTTTTCACATTTCACGCCTCCTACTTCTACTCTTGTTAAATTCATGGTATGTTATGAGTCTGCAATGGAGAAACAGATATACATACAAGAAATATTAGATCATCAGTCGATTGACTCATTTCCTGCTTTGTTGACGCCATTAGCAATTGAATTTCATGCACCAAGGTTTTACACTCGTAAGCTGTTTGTTCTTGTTCAGAAAGAGATAATTGCTGGCTCATGGTTATGTTCTATCAAGTCTAAAAGTTGTGGTGAGGGTTGCGATGAGTCTGTTATATTTGAGGAAAAACCGGATGCTGATATTGTACCAAGAGTGGTTGATGATGAAAGTACTTGAGCACAATACTGAGGAAGAGCTTAATTTGTATCAAAGACATTGGAGAGTACAAGGTACATCTCTTTTTTTACATTTTTTTTTTTTTTTTTTTTTTCAAGTTTTATTAAGTATCACTGTGATATTATCCATTACTTTCTTTGTTTATAAGTCTATATGAGGTATCACATGTGATATTATGCATGTAAAGTTCATAAAAGTTGATATTGTTTTTAGTATCACTTGTGATATTGTTTTTAATATCATCTGTGATATTATGTTCTTTTATGTTTTATATGAGGTATCACCTGTGATATATTCAATTAAAGTTCATAAAAGTTTATACTTTTTTTTATGAAGGTGGTGTATAACAAAGTAGATGGTTCAGTTGCTTGCTGTTGTCAGCTTTTTGTTCGATGTGGTATTTTGTGTCGTCACATCTTTTGTGTGTTCAAGAATTGCAAGGTTGTTTCTATACCGGATCAAGATTTACTTAGGCGTTGGACAAGGATTTGATTCTCACGATTTGAGGAGGCAAAAGGCTCGTTATGGTCAGAACAATGAAGAAATAGAGAGGCTTGCAATTGAGGCAACTGGTTTAGTTGAGTCGTGTGTTCATATGATGAGTAACAATAAAGGAAAGTTGACTTCTTTTGTAGACAAGCTGAAGAAGTTGAAAACTGAAGTTAAGGCTGATTTGCCAACTGTTCCTTCCCGTAATGTTTCTAAAATTGTTGAAGAGTTTATGGGCATAAAGAAGCCTACTAAAATTTATGTTAAAAATCCATCGAAAGCGAGCAATAAGGGGTTTATGAGGGAGCGTATCAAGGGTGGACGTGAGAAAGGATTTGATAAAAGCAAGAAGCAAAAGAAGTCATGCAGTATTTGTGGGTCGACGGAACATAACAGGACTACTTGTCCAGATAAGGGTAAATATTTGACCAATAATCTTTGAAGTGGTGCTCTCTGAAGGAGTACTTGTCAGTTGAGGTGGAGTCATCGTGTGACCAACGCAATAGAGGACATGCATGTTGAGGATGAAGTTGAGGTTGAGGTGCAGTCTATCTGTTATGTCTTATCCAATTTTTTACAATTTTATCACTTGTGATGATTTTCTATTTGTTATTACTTTTCTTCCATTTTTTCATTTTTATCACTTGTGATAAAGCATACAAAATTGATTAAATGCTTATACCTTTTTATGAGTTTACTTTTTTGTGACTTTATTGAGTAATTGAAATAAGTTTTTTTGCTAATATAGTTCTATTATATTGTTACGGCATGTTATTTACTGACATTTTGATACTTTAATAAAGTTAACAAAAGCAAGGTTGAATTCTGATTTTCCAAAATCTTTCAACTGAATAGAAATCATCATTGTTTACAACTTCGACAACGATAAATATAATTGTTTTTACAAAACGATAGTCTGACATCAGGATTAACAAGTAGCTGAAGAGAATTACTAATTGTTTTTACATGAAACCAAACATAAAACATTAAGCACTCAGTCAATTGTTGTTTAGTTCTGCATACTTTCCCTTTATTGCCTCCTTGACAAGCTTCTTTACTTCTTTTTCGTCCTTGTTCTCTGCAAGAAACTTTAATGTATAGTCTGACATCATCTTCCAGTTTTCGTTCATTTCATGAAGCAACATCTTTGTTACGTATCTTGATCTCATATTTTCTATCTGAATTCGATGATGTTTGTGTGTTTCCTTTAGAATGCATGTTTGCCATTTTGATCCAATTTTTCCTTCGTAAAGTTCCATGTGTATCATCTTGTACAAACCGCAATCTATCTTTTCTACTTTTGTTTGCCAATCCATCTTTAATATTGCTGGTTCATGTGTTTGATGCATCATTTCATATTCTGCTAGATGTTCATATGTGTTAAAAAATAAATAATCAAATAATTTTTCTTACCATTAACTCATAATTTTCTTTGTACTTTCCTTCGTATGTTGCATCTGAATCGCTGTTATTAATTATGACAGATGTTCCTTTAACGATGTCGAAAACTATTAGATAGTAATGTCCATGTGCTATTATTGGGAAGAATACTTGTTATCATAAAAAAGTATTAAATTTAAAATAATATACTAAGTTTATTGATTAATTTATATAAGTAATGTA
The DNA here is from genome assembly GCA_022545495.1 of Chrysanthemum lavandulifolium. Classification (NCBI taxonomy): domain Eukaryota; kingdom Viridiplantae; phylum Streptophyta; class Magnoliopsida; order Asterales; family Asteraceae; genus Chrysanthemum; species Chrysanthemum lavandulifolium. Next base: position 79,368,807 of record CM040243.1, on the reverse strand, counting down.
ATATACCAAGTTAATATCATCAAATTTGAGCCTGCTTGTGTCTTCTTCCATCTGAATAGCAATCAAGTTGTAGGATCGTGAATATTATGTTGTTTGATGATTCGGGTAGTCTAGGATTGTGATTAAACAAGAAAGCCATTTTAGAGATGAAGAGAGTTGAGAGGGAATTCTAGAAAGAGAGTTGCTTATCAAAAGTGAAAGATTAGATTAGAACTTCCAACCCTCTACCTTGCAAGGTAGAGGGTATTTATAGGTTACAAACTAAACGACCTCCCGGCGGCATGGATCGTGTACTGATGGGTAAAGACCCGTCCTTCCTCCACGATGTTGCACTAGACTAAGCTACGCTACAAATTAACTAATAAACTACTAAATAACGTAAATAACTATATGTCACGAGCTAACTTATGCTAGATAATAGTTGGGGTGACCGACTCTTTTACTATGGAATTTTCTAATTCCTAACAATCTCCCTAAGGAGGTCACCCCATGATTTACATTTTGAATCCTAGCATTCTATTTAATCTTCAGTCTTGAGCTCGTAGACTTGAATTCTTCAATTTCCGTAAACTTTGTGCATTAGTAGTGATTCTTCAAAGTCCGCATAGATTTGTACTTTTAGTGGAGGCCTTTAACTGATCCACATCTTTGATGATCTTCGAGCTTTCATTTGAGATCATCAGCCACAGTAAATCTCTGGATCACCCTTTATAGTGTTGCCAGCATGTGAAGTTGTGACTTTTGGACCGACATGCTCACACTTTTGAATCATGACATCTTTCCATCGAGTAGCGGAAGCCTTCATCGGTTCATGATATTTGCAGCAGTCAGAGCGAAGCATAGTATAAAAATATCGAAGCGGGTTATGTAGATATGCACCGCTCATGATTTCTTCAATTAAGTGTGGATCTGTGAGCATGTGGCTTTAGATTGACCGCTCAATTACGATCACCGCAATCGTCTAAATGTACCGCAAACAACGATTAGCAATAAAGCGCACGAAAGTGTCTTTATCACTTTCGTTGAATTGAGGTACACGCCCACGGTTCCCGTTGATCGCGACAAGCATCGCTTGTGATCGGTAGGATTCCTAAGAATCTCCTTGACGGGGTTTCGCATTTGTTCAGTTGTTCTCAAACCGAACGCCTCAAAGAAGACAACACGGAGTGAGTGAACCGTAAAATTGAGATTCACCGATTGATGAAAATGATTTGAAAACAATCGCCAGACATTTGAAGAAAGAGTTTTGCAATACACGAAGGTTTTATGAGAAAGATCAATTTTCAATCAAAATAATTTTGTATTTGAAAAGAGTACACATTCGACGTGCTAGCGAAAAGAAGAGATTCACACATCGAACGGTTTTCTAAAAGTATTTTCAATCGGAGATACTTTTGAATTTAAATGAATACACATTCGACGTGCTAGAGAAAAGAAGGTTGCACATCGAACGGTTTTTCCAAAAGTATTCGTCAATTCCATTCTGGACCAAGGTTGATTCAAGAATGAATCTCCCATCGTTTCTATCCAGTTGTCACAAGCTTGATCTTTTGCAAGATTTCACATGTCACCCACCAAGAGCTTGTTTGATGTTGGCTCTAGAAGGATTTCCATCTTCATTGTGAATATTTGTACATATCACTCGGATGTTCGGCAATACCACAAGGATAATGTGGGACTCTTAATATATACTTACTTTCCACATTGTGTGAAAAAGCAAGTCTTCAAGAATTTAGTGTCCTAACGAGATATTGTGGATGATCTCTTGGCTCTAGACTCAATTAGTGCACATTTGGTTCTCGTGTCGGAGACTAGGGAGAGAGTCTCCTTTTTCAATATCAACAATCTCTAAGAGAAAGTCGATAGATAATGTCGGTTCCCCGTGAGAATGAAACAAGCCCTTTTAAGAGGAACTTGAGTAGTTTGGGAAGTTTAGTGCAGTGCGTCACTGGGTCCATGACGTCTTGTCTTCAATACCAGTGTTACCTTAGTAAACACTAGTAGCATATGTATTGAACCCGGTGTCTGCCCTAAGGTTGAATTATTGGAGGGCTATTTCTTTTCACCCTTTTCACATTCAATTTCTTTTTCATACTTCAACCCCTTCAGTGCTTACCGAGACTTCATAACTAGAACCTTGTTAGCCTTGATTATTTTTATTAGAAGTGATGGTCATTCACGATTAGGAACTTTGTAATGTGTGTTAGATATCGTGATAGAATAGTCAACGGGCTCGTGGATTGGGCTAAGCTAATTGTGCATTAGTTAAGTTAAGCTAGCCTTGTCTAGTTCGTGTAACCCAAGCCCAATCCAAGTCCATCTCAAGGCCCATGGCCAAGCCTTAGGGCATCATCCTCTCTTACTATAAATACCCCTCAAGTATGTCATTTGAGGGGTGTGCTTGAAAGTGTGTGTGTGTGTGTTTTCCTTTGAAGCAATATAACAACTTATTGTTTTCATCTTTCTTCTCTCTACCTCTCTAAACATATACACGAATATACATCAAGTCACCATATCTTATCTTAATCTTTCTCTTTATTTACGCATAACAGTTTGGGTTTAACGTGGTATTCTTGTGTTCATAACGTGGGTATTTGATAAGGTTGGTATATCTTTGGTCCTAACAAACCTTGTTGGGTTTATTCCAGTACTAGCTCTGTCTCAGTCCGCACTCTTCCCATTTCTCATTTTCTCCTTTTTTCATCATACCTAAGGACTCTAACTATCTAGTGGATTGTCCTCGGTAGATCCTCCGCTCTGGCGGATCGTGGGAACTAATACCTAACCTCACCATCCTTATAACTCCATACATAAAGTAAAATGGTCTAAACGCTCAAAACAATTGATTGTCGATTTTTCAAAACGAGAAGATTCTCTTCTTGATGAAATTCGGATAAAATGAAACTATAAAGAAATTGGATAATTTGCTTCTTACAACGGGTCATTCCGCTAAATCAAACAAGATGCTTTCTAATCAAGTAAACCGATTTTCACACTTCACATAAAATGGCTCTTGGTAACAACCTTCTTCGCTCCTCAAGAAAGCTCGTAAATCTCGAATGTGTTGAACAATGGAAAACCTTTGCATGAACCCATAATTGTTCGTGATTCTCTTGAAACGTTGGAACTATCTCGAGGAGAGTAGATCAAAATGAAACAAAAGAATCCGATCTTAAACCGATTGATTATAACAAATGGAACAAAATTAATGGAATTACTTTTGTTAATCAAAAGAACAATCAACGCTTCCACCACACCAAGTGTTTCAAACAAAGTGTCAACACCCGCTTTAAAACCGCCTCAACTCTCGTAGTTGTCTCAAAATCTCTTCGAAAATCGAACAAATGTCTTCAAACAATCCTTTTAACACAAGTGATACTAGAAGCATTTTAGATGACGTTAAAACTAGAATTGGGTATCTTCAAGAGATCTGTTAAAACTAAAACCAATATTACAACAAACATATGGTTTAATAGTTTTGATAATGAATGTAAAAAGTTTTTGAAACTCTAATTGCCCTCACCGAATGCCATCGGTGCAAGGGTAATTCATGTTGAACAAGCACTTTTGAAAGAAACAATCGACTTTGTCAAGGACCATAAATCCCTGGTAAAGCAAGCTAATGAAAGTTTTGAACACATCAAAGTTTTGGAAAATCTAAATGATTCTCTCTTCGAAGATGTTATGACTACCGATATCATGTCCATTATCTTACAAACATATTCTGTTGAAGATCATGAAAGACTCCAGTCTGAGACCTCCGAAATTGTTTCTAAATATGAAAATGCTCTTGCAAAACTTGAAAAAGAAAACGTGTCCTATTTTAAACAACTTGATCGAAAATCTGAGGAATGCAAGTATGACAAACTGTCATATGAGCGTGCCTACAAGGACATGCAAGAGCAAAATGATCTTTTGAGAGCTCAATTGGAATGTCTAAAAGGGAAGGCTGTGGATACTAAGATTACAAAACCATTGACTAAGGAGAAGGAAAATGTTGCAAAACCGGTTCTCAAACCAAAAATGTCTATTTCTATGCCTCCTCCAAAATTCAATGAGAAAAAGATTTGTCAAACCAATACTCCACCTCCCTTGCAAAAGCAAAATGAAAAGATTGTTGAAAAAGGAAAAGGCTTGAAACACCAAAAGTGATTACACCTAGCCTTTCTAGGAATAAGACACTAATGCACCAAAAATCCGCTAAAAAATTTGTCGGTTCTAACAACATGGTCAACAATCACTATCTAGAAGAAGCTAGGAAAAGGCATGACTGAAAATACGGACTTCTAGGTGCAACATCTAGGGTGATGAATTCTACAGATTTCAAGGCACCGCTAGTAGTAGTAAACCATTACCTAGGAACACTCTTCAAAAGACTAGGGATTGGCTTGCATCTAAGAGTAGTTGCTAAAAGAAAATGCTATGCCCTTAGAAAACAAAACTAGGAATTCTAAGTCTTTTCGAACAAGAATCAATTTTCAAAAGACCGCAGTGACAAAGTTAAAGTCATTGCTTTAAACAAGAATATTGAATTTGTCTGCACTACATGTAAAAATGTATCTTTTCATTAATCATGATGCATGCCTTACAATATCTCAAGAAAGATAATTCTCGTGCCAAGGCACAATCCACTAAGACACCAAATAGAAACAAGCCCGTTGATAAAATGTCAAACAAAAAGAAACCTAATAGGTGGATCTCTTCAGACGTAGTTTTTCTAAAATGAGTCTTCCACGATCCGATAAGAAAACAACTCCTAGATCTTACCTTAGTGGATACCCACGGAAAAGTTTTCAACACAATAGGTCTTAGATGGATTCCAACAGAAAGATTTTTGATACTTGCTCCAACACGTATAATAGCGAAACTCATCAAGATAAGGAAGTCAAAACCACTATAACCGTTGATAGTGATCACCCTCACCGTGAGGAATCTTGTACTTCTAACATCGTTATTTGTGAAAACTCTTCATCTTTGGTTGCGTGAATCAAATATCTCGAACCCACTCATCGAGGGTTCCAATCAGAACTCTTCTTCATCACTCTTTCTATCTTCTTTATTGATTTTCCATTTCTTTTATAAAACCAACAAAACAAAATACAAAAATAGAAAATTTTCAAAATACAAAACAATATAAAATCAAAATCCAAAAATATTCTTCTCACGACATGTCTCTCGTATAATCGATATTTTGTACGTTTCTAGAAATGTCATTCAACAATGATACGGGCATGTACAAATGCTTGAGCGAGAGTTCTTTAATTTGTTTTCTAAAAAAAATGTTGTTTCTCAAAATTTCTTCAATAATGGCTTTCGTATACTTTAGTACGAAACCCGGACTTCAACATAATGGCTTCTGAACACATCAGTTCAGGACCCGCGCTTCAAAGAAAGGAAAGTGCTTATCAAAATCAAAGGTTTTAAATATTTTTCAAGCACTATTCCTAAAAACAATGGCTTGTAAGTATTTCCGCTTGCAACCCGATCTTTAAAGAAAGGAAAGTGCTACGCAGTAATCGATTTTCATAAATATCGAGCACTTATCCTAAAACAAATGAAGATAATTCTTCTTCATATCTTCAAAAGATTTTTAAATCTTCATCTTGCGTACCATTGATTCGAAATTTTCAAAAGATTTTCAAAATCTCTCGCATTTGGTACCAAGATAACTCCCTCTGAACCCTTAAATGATTCCAAATTTTCTCAGATGAAAATATGCTTGCTATGGGGAGTATAAAACCAAATTGTTCCAAAATTCATGCTAAATCGGTTTCTCCAAACGCTTCCAAAAACATATCTTTTAATCATTTTGTTTCAAAACATCACCGATATGCTATTTTTAACGGGAGAAACGTGATTAAAATGTGATCAAAAAGTTTAATGATCGTTGTTTGATTCTCAAAAGAGCTCGACTCACAGAACCATTGAATCGACGAGCAATCATGTACCATCTCGAGAAACTTTCTATGACTTGACCAGACGGGTAATAATTTCAAGCTAGTTATCTAGTGATGTAAACGTGTCTCAAATCGGTCTTGTTCATTTAAAGTCGATCAATTCAAAAGTGCGAACTCTACCCTCTATGCGATTACATCAAAACTTATAAGCACATGTGAAGGGGAGTGTTTCGAAAATACAAAACTCACTTGAGTGTTGCAAACATGTTTTCTATCATAAACACTCGAGAGATTTTCATGAAAACGGTTTTATGGCAACAATAGGACAATCATGGAGTTATAAGGTGACTAAGGATAGGAAATTGTCCCATGATCCGCCAGAGTCGGAGGGTCTACCCAAGGACATCACCAATAGTTAGTATTAGAAGTCCTCGTGTATGATTGAAAAAGGAGTAATGTGAGAAAGGAGAAAGAAGGGTTGAAGAATTAAAAGAAATGTGAAAGAAGGGTGAAGAAATAGCCCTCCATACTCAACCTTAGAAACGGGTTCAATACATATGCTATCTTGGTTGTCACTAAGATGACATCGGTATTGAAGACAAAGACGTCATGGACCCAGCGACGCACCGCACCAAACCTTTCAGCCACTCAATTCCTCTTAAAGGATTTGTTTCATTCTCACCGAACCTCCAGATAATCTATCGACTTTCTCTTAGAGATCGCTGGTATTGAAGAGGAGACCTCTCCCTAGTCTCCGCCAGAAAACCAAAATGCACTTATTGAGTCTAGAGCCACGAGATTCATCAAAAGATCTCATAGAACACTTGACATGACATCGCTTGTTGTTCATCGATAAGGCTAGAGAAAGAAGGTTTGCAAATCGAGATACTTTTGAATTTGAAATGAATACACATTCGACGTATAGAGAAAAGAAGGTTTGCAATCGAACGTTTTTCCAAAAGTATTCGTCAATTCCATTCTCGACCAAGGTTGATTCAAGAATGAATCTCCCATCATTTCTATCCAGCTTGTCACAAGCTTGATCTTTTGCAAGATTTCACATGTCACCCACCAAGAGCTTGTTTGATGTTGGCTCTAGAAGGATTTCCATCTTCATTGTGAATATTTGTACATATCACTTGATGTTTCGCAATACCACAAGGATAATGCGAGACTCTTAATATATACTTACTTTCCACATTGTGTGAAAAACAAGTCTTCAAGAATTTAGTGTCCTAACGAGATATTGTGGATGATCTCTTGGCTCTAGACTCAATTAGTGCACATTTGGTTCTCGTGTCGGAGACTAGGAGAGAGTCTCCTTTTCAATATCAACAATCTCTAAGAGAAGGTCGATAGATAATGTCGCTTCCCGTGAGAATGAAACAAGCCCTTTAAGAGGAACTTGAGTAGTTTGGGAAGTTTAGTGCAAGGTCACCGGGTCCATGACGCCTTGTCTTCAATACCAAGTTACCTTAGTAAACACTAGTAGCATATGTATTGAACCCGTGTCGCGCCTAAGGTTGAATTATTGGAGGGCTATTTCTTTTCACCCTTTCACATTCAATTTCTTTTTCATACTTCAACCCCTTCAGAGCTTACCGAGACTTCATAACTAGAACCTTGTTAGCCTTGATTATTTTTATTAGAAGTGATGGTCATTCACGATTAGGAACTTTGTAATGTGTGTTAGATATCGTGATAGAATAGTCAACGGGCTCGTGGATTGGGCTAAGCTAATTGTGCATTAGTTAAGTTAAGCTAGCCTTGTCTAGTTCGTGTAACCCAAGCCCAATCCAAGTCCATCTCAAGGCCCATGGCCAAGCCTTAGGGCATCATCCTCTCTTACTATAAATACCCCTCAAGTATGTCATTTGAGGGGTGTGTTGAAAGTGTGTGTGTGTGTGTGTGTTTTCCTTTGAAGCAATATATCAACTTATTGTTTTCATCTTTCTTCTCTCTACCTCTCTAAACATATACACGAATATACATCAAGTCACCATATCTTATCTTAATCTTTCTCTTTATTTATGCATAACAGTTTGGGTTTAACGTGGTATTCTTGTGTTCATAACGTGGGTATTTGATAAGGTTGGTATATCTTTGGTCCTAACAAACCTTGTTGGGTTTATTCCAGTACTAGCTCTATCTCAGTCCGCACTCTTCCCATTTCTCATTTTTCTCCTTTTTTCATCATACCTAAGGACTCTAACTATCTAGTGGATTGTCCCTGGGTAGATCCCTCCGGCTCTGGCGGATCGTGGGAACTAATACCTAACCTCACCATCCTTATAACTCCATACATAAAGTAAAATGGTCGGTCTTTTGGTACAGTTCATTCTTCCATGAAACCAATTGAAAAATCATTTGGAAAAACAATCAAGGTACTTGTGATACGAGATCAAAGCATTTTGTTCCTTAAAAGTTTTGATCATTTAGAAAACCTCCCCCTCAACATGTGCATATGATTTATAAATTGTTTAGCACATGGAGGCAAGAGGACTTTGAAATATTTTCTTTGATCACAATTTTCATACGAAAAAGCCATTTGATTTTCTTGGTAAAATTCTCCCCCTCAATATGTGCGTAAGATTTTTGAAATCATTTTATCACATAGAGGCACGAGTTCTTTGAAGCACATTTACGATCACACAAGCCATTAAGAAACCATTTAAAACTCAATCAAGGTACTTTATGTTAAAACATAAAAGCATTTGCACCTCGATAGTTTCTATTCTTTTAAAATGCTCCCCCTCAATATATGCTTCGAGATTCGAAAGCGCTTAGCACATATGAGAGAGCAAACAGCACAACCGAGTCAAACGATCAACTTTTATCAAATTTCATTATTAAATCACAAATTCTCCCCGATCAAAATATCAAACCTTTGAGATTTTGGATCCCAAGTGATTTAATTAGGTTTAGAAAACATGGGAGAAAATGTGGCCTTGTTTAAATACTCATCCGTTTTTGGATAAATCCTCCTCCTCAACATGTGCATTATGTATATTGAAATCGTTTGGCACATGGAGGCAGGAGTGCCTTTAAAGGACTAAAACCAATTCCATTTAAAACAGATTTGAGATTTAAAACACGATCTCTACCCCGATCGAAATATCAAACCATTTGAGATTTGTGATCCCAACCGATTTAAATCATTTAGAAAAATTTGGGAAAGACGTGGCAAAATTCAATTTTGAAAGATGATGATAAGGACCAATTTAAGACATTAAAGATTGTTAGTGTCGTATGATAGTTTTAAGAGATCTTTAAGTAAAACAAAACAATTTCACAATCAAACAAGAATGTAAAAATTTCATTTTGAAAGACCTTGATTCTAAAGAAAAATCATACCATGACATAACATTAAATCTTTAGATCACCACTTATTTTGTACAATCCGGACTTTTATGAAGCAATATTGTTTGAAAATAATTTATTTTAAATCACTCTCCCCTCAATCGATGACCGTAGTCGTTGATTGAGTGACTTAGGTTTTGATAAAAATGAAGTCCGGTGATTTTCAAAATTAAGTCCAATTTATTTTCAAAACAAATATTTTTCCATTTTTCAAAACAATATTAGTTAAAAATTGTTTAAAGAAAATGGTATAATCACAAATATTTCGCACAAAGATACGTTAGGTGGATGAGAAACTTCGCTTTTGTTGTTGTAGGGTTTGAAGAAAAACCATCTGCCGATGCAAGTGAGACTTCTTCTTCACGCTGCATTTTGAATGCCAACCGAGGTCAAATTAAGCTCCGCTTTCTTCAATCAATTAAGAAAACCATCTCGCCGATGCAAGAGACCTCTTACGTTGCATTTATGCCAACTCTCCATAGAAGTCCAATTAAGCTCCATTTCTTCATTTGTCAACCCAAGAAATAGTTACCCTTCCTTCGGCATCCAATCATCTTCATTTGTGGGATCCGGATTGGGAACATTCTTATATACCAATATACCTGCATACGTTAGTGAACATACACACAAATATATGGTGGTCGACAACACCCAAACAGCAATCGACTAATAAAAGTCAATTCAACATATCAATCAGTTCATATAAGGTATGGGAATAATGTGTTAATCAATCTATAATCATCTAATATTAACAATCACATCCTAGAAACCTAGTCCTTCAACATAGGCAATTAGATTTTTTCAGATAAGCACGTAGGATGATTAAGAAAGTCCGTTAGAAGATGTAAAGTTGAGAAACATTCTCCCCCTCAATCAATGACTTATTTTCTGAAAATATTGAAAGCGCAGAAGTCATTGATTGAGTTTTCAATTAACACGAAAAACTCTGAAACTGATTGATTTAATAGCAACTCATTTACCATTATTTTGAACACAACAAATATTTTCTCAAGAATTATAGACGGAAAAACATTTGTGTAGGAACAAAGTATCCTTCGACATACTTTCCTCATTTTGTTTTAGGATAAGTGCACGAAATTTGTGAAAACGTTTAAGCGTAGCACTTTCCTTCCTTTTAAGAGCGGGTTGCTATCCGAAATGATAGCAAGCCATGGTTTAAGCACGGTTCTGATCAAGTAACCGCAAGCCATTTTTGAAGCGCTGGTTACACCTAAATAATCGTAAGCCATAGTTTGTGACATGTTTAGAAAGAAGTATATACACCTCCGTCGAACTTCATCTAAAGTCCCGTGCCATTATTGAATGACATTTCTAAGACCGTAGATGTTATCGATACCAGAAGACATGTCTTGGAAAACATATTTTTGGAAATTTTTTTTTGAATTTTTTTGATTTTTATGGATTTTTGAAGATTTTATATTTTTCTATTTTCTTTTTGTTGGTTTTATATTTTTGTATTTTGTTTTTGATAAGTATTTACAAAGATAGAGTAGATGATATAGTTTAAGAGAATGATGATACGAGTACCAAGATAAGGATATCGAGCAGCACGTCGTAGAAGATAGAAGTCATCATCCCTAAAACTTTCACCACCAAAGCTTCCGAGGCTCTTGTATTGAAGAAAGAAATTGAACCATCTGAAAGTGAGACTTTGGCAGCTTCCCCCCAAACTGAAAATCCTTTAGCCGAGCATATTCAAATCTTTCTCAAGCTTCCATTAGCTGTGTACAAAGAAGCACACCATTATCATCGATCCCGCCGCTCCTTTTAAGAATAATCACCGTGATTCTTCGCTCGAGGTTATATCATCCAATATAAGAACAACATCGTATCATCCCACACATAAAACAATCTTCTCAAATTTCCTTTTCAATCGACGTCAAGCGATCCATTCCACAAGGTGTCGTGGAGAACAATTCCCCAAGTAGTTGAATTGATGCGCCGGCCTTTGTATAATGCTCATGAACTCTCCCAAATACACATCATGAGGGTAATGAAGAACACCTCCTCAATGTTTACATCTTTCGTCCCGATGATAGTGTATGAAGCTCAAGAACCCAAGTACACCAATATCCAAGAGCTCTCCGAATACACATCATGAGGGAATGAAAACACCTCCCATGTTCACATTTTTCTTCCTTGATGATCGTGTATGAAGCTCAAGTATCCAAGTATACCAATACACAAGGAATGAATAATCGATAACATTGAAGAAGTAGGCCAAGTCATCGATTATCTCTCGGGTGACAATCTCTGCGGATGTCAATTCAAATAAGTGATTATATCTCAATCACCGACAGCACTCAAGTGAAACAGCTTGAGCATCCCCAATGTACACAATCTCTCCCTAATCATTGCGATACCATCGAAATTACCACACACTTGTGTACCTCTTTATCTTCGTAAACTTTCTAACATCTCTTCCCCACACGCTTGAATAAACACTAAACGCCATGAGTCAAACCTTGAGTTTCTCTGCGGTAATGACATTTGTCTTCCCGGATATCTTCAATCACTTTGAAGTATTAAGTTCATCAAGTTTGCTCGCTTAGATACGTGTCTCCTTCCCTCTTTGGTTTTGATACTCGTAATCAAGAACATATAAGCCCATGTACTAGAAATCATTTGAGAAGAACATCATTAGCTCGTGTGTATCTCGTGAGAATCAACTTGTCGCAGAAGTGAGCAAGTCTAATTGGGATTAAATCGACATTTCACTCTCCCCAATTAGTGCTCTCCCCAAACCGACAACTGCTTAATAAATGCCCGAATAAGAAGAAGTCTTTGGTAATCAAATGCAACTCGCCTTTTAGTCTTCTAACATGTAGCGAGAATGTAGAACCGATCAGACTCGACCTTCTTCAAGATTGTCCGTTGGGAATAGAGTGTTAACATCTTCAACTCACACCAAAAGCATCCCTCCAAAAAAACATCCCAATTAACTTACATCTTGAAAATCCCTTAACTAAAATCCCTCCCAATCAAACAAGAATGTAAAGATGTTCATCAAGGAAATCAAGAATCGCCGCAACGAACACACAAGATGGTAACACCAAACTACCAATCACATCAAACAAGAATGTAGAGATTGTTCGAATCATCATGTTGATGTATACGTGAAGCATTAATCGGAAGCACTTTGTCGATAAACTCATCAATCCGAGTGAAGATGTCAACCAACGGCTCTTAGAAGAGAAAACCCATGTGAAGATGACCCGATAAGAAGAAGCTCGGTTCTTACATGAGTTTAGAGCCGTATGACCATTTAAATTCTCAAATAACAATCAACAATGCAAAAATTCACACTTTTCTCCCCTCAAGAATTGCATACGGAGATGCCATTCTTGACTAAATAAGTGAAATCCATCCGAATGTTCTATTCACACTTCTCTCCCGCAAAATAAGCACATGATGTCGCCATCTTCATTATAATCGAGCAAATGGAATGAGAAAACAATCGGTAGCCCTTGCTCACTGATGACCAAGCGCATGGAAAAAGCATGAAGCATGTTGATGAGAATGGTCATAAATAAGAAGATTTTCTTTCAAGGATAATGCACATCAAGCGCATACATTTCTTTTCTTTGAGGAACGAGGCTTGAACAAGTATTCAAACGTCATAAGAAGATTTCTTCTTCGAAGATAATGCGCATAAACGCATACATTTCTTTTCTTTCGAGTACGAGGCCCGAATCGATGTGAACGACGCCATTATCTCTCTCTTTTCATCCTCTTTGGAAAACTTATAATCAACCCCATTATCATTCAAGAGGCTCTTTGACGTGACGGTGATGGAGAAAACCCAATATGATGAATTTGACCTCAAGTAAAACAACCCGAACTCGTGACTTAAACTTGCACATATGTAACAAAGAGCTGTGCCGATTTCCATTAGCATCTCTAAGTACTCTATGTACTCTATACTCTTCAACCAACCAACCATCAAGTATAAGACGACATTACCTCTTGAAAATCCACAATTGAATGTGACACCGAGCACTACAACGTAACTCCTTAAAGTGATAGTTATTTTGTGGTGGTATGAGCCCAATTCCCCAAGTGGTAAAAGAAAAGGTAAAAGACACCCAACAATAACTAGATTTCCAAGTCTTCATTTTTGATAATAAGCTCGAACAAGGATCATGAAGAATCTTCATCCATCCATCCCCGATACCTTCGTGATACTAAGTACACTCGCTCGTGATATTTCACTTCAACCTCAAATAAATAATAATCGAATTAACCCGTTGTCACATCTTCCGTTAATCGCTCAAATCTAGCCTTCTTTGACATTTAAACGAACTTTGATAATGGATTCATCCCGACCATGGTTTAATGAGCATAACCCCGTAAAACTTTGAAGTAACCAAACCGCCATGACGAATATCCAAACACACATCCAATTCATGAAGTACACCCTTTTATCCTTTCTTTGAAGCGTAAAACGTAGCACCAAAGATCGATAAGATCCATAATTACACTTTCCTTTCTCCAGATGGTTCTATCATTACGGATTTTACAATTCCATGGTTTAAACCGAGAAATAGATTCTTCGCGGGATTTTACAAAACCAAGAATAAACCGTAAGATAGATCCGAAATGCACTTTACTATTACCAGGATGTTTCCATTGTCACGGATTTTACAAGTCTATGATTTAAACCGAGAAATAGGTTCTTTCATGGATTTTACAAAATCAAGACAAAACCGTAAACAATGTCACTTGAATGTGTTATGACAACTTTGGTTTCAATGAATAATCGCTTTAGGGGAACATGCACGGTTCATCAACTGCTCATTATCCAACATCAACAACATCATCAACAATTCTTTACCCAAATGTAGACAACTTCACAAACCACGCTAAGTCGAGTAGTAAATACTACTTTCCCCGAGGTTGACCGTAAACCACCAAAGTACACGCTTTCTCCCCATGATGGTTTCGAACTTCGAAGCATCATTAACTTGTACGACCATTTGCACGAAAAGTTTTGTCATAAGCAAGCATCTTGAAAGATCATGACTGACGTTGAAGATTCTTGAAAGATTTTGCTTAGACTATGAAGTATTATTGACATTCAGTGGCGTCGAATATATCATGAGAATTGTTGATCATATCACAACCAATCAATCCATTGGTAAACACATCATTCACGATCTCGACGGCTATTGTAGTGACCACATGGAGAAGTAAACCCGATATATCAAACTTGATCATGATGTAAAATTCCTCAGATTTGTTACTTAATCTTGTACTAATCCTTGTGAAGAAGAAACGGTGTACCCAATGTACAAAACCTCTTGACGAATCCTCAATTGCGTGAGACACCGAAGTGATAGTTACTTTGTGGGTTAAGCGAGAAAGAATCACAAAAGTAACTAAATAGCCAAGTCTTTATCACACTCTGTAAATGTCCAGACAAGTCATCTTCGCGGAAGGGTAGAAAGAAAGAAGACGAAATCAGTAAACGCGCCCGGAAAACTTCACTTCAAATTCGAATAAGAAATACCGGATATAAACAACCCTTAGTCAACATTTTCCAATAAACACTTCAAGCCGTGAAATAAAATTCTTCGTGAAGACGATAAGCCAAAGTGCCGTCCGCATAACACAACGAATCACCTCTTCAAATCTCATCAACAAATCACATAACCAACCAAATCTCATCATAAATCAACACCGATAAAATCCAAACCTCGAGAAGCCTATCTCGACCCAATCATGCGAACGGTCCAAACTAGGTTACTTGTACAAATCAATGCCCAGTCTATGAAAATCAATCTAATCATCTAAGATCAACGTCCAAATAAAATCGTTTGAACCGTCACTTACAATATCAAGCCAATAATATTGGTCAAGAACCTTGAACACATTCAATAACTCGAGCCGAAACCAAATAACCCATGTGAAACAATATCATACCACATATACAACTCGTTTAACTCAATAAGCTTGTATCCGCCCATCATCATTTGAATAAACACTCATCAAGTCCGTGACATGTCCTCCATAATTCACATGGATAAATCACCAGAATAAATCTCACATGCTATTAACTGTTTGCTCTGGCCCAAAAAATGAACAATCACACGAAGCCCATGTTCCAAAATCAAACAACTAAATGTGGTACCATATTGTCTTTCATTCCACCATGTAAACGAGGCCTAAAACAAATAAGCCCAATCTCCTAACCGACCCATCTACACATAAATACTCATACCCGTTCAACACATTATACCCTAATACATCGGATATAAAAGGCCATGACCCTAAGACTTTGAAACCCTAATCCCACTTAATCATAAAAACTTCCGCCCCCTCCTCTCATCACAACTCAGTTAACAAACCCTAAACTTACTCCTCTACAAATTATCCGCCTCCCTATCTCCATCTGATGAAAACGCAGCAGTCAATAATAATCCAAAACATCATACCCTAATTATTCTTACAATCATACGCCTCTCATCATTTGATCTTTGGATTAGAGTCGACTCGCCACAGGGATGGCAAGAGCTACCTCATTCGAATATGCCACAGGGATGGTTTGAAGTTTTGAGTTGGCTTCGAGATTAAACCCAAGGAAATTGGTAAGTATTAAATATCATCTAACATTTTCTTCCATTAACCGAATCAGGAGGAGGGATGAAATCCATAATGGTTTTGTTCTTCCTTTAATCATTCGGATATTATCAATAAAACATGGATCAATGATGGATAATCTTGTGTGTAAAATCTTTAAAAGTCGAATGATTATTGAGATTCACATGATAAATCTGAGATCATTGTAAAGCATAGTCCAAAACTTTTTATTTTATCAAACCGAACAATTGATGCGGGATTAACCATTAATGGTTATGTTCTTGCTTCAGATAAATATCGGATATTGACACAATATTGATCAATGAAGATGATGGTTCAACAAAAAAGATCTTATAAAGATTTGAGACAATGTTGACCATTCTGAGATCATTTTTCAATTTGGGTTTAAAGGGTTTCTTAATGTTTCGAATAGATTGGTGTACATTTGGTTGGAGATCTGATGATGTAAGTAATTGATATGTGTTGAGGAATTGAGTCTTTAGTTATAAGTCTTAGTCAACAACTCGCATCTTAAACTTCTCCGCCTCCTTTTCATCAACTCGCATCCGGTCACAAACATAGATAACTCGCATAGTCTTTGACTCAAAATCAAAAGTCACAACTCGCATCATGACCATAGTTAACAACTCGCATTAAGTAATGCAAGTAAACAATCCGCTTTAGATTCAGACTCAACTCGCATCATTTGGGCAGCATAACAACTCGCTTTTGACATTAAATCAATAGCAACTCGCTCAATAGCAGAGTACAACTCGCTCAAAAGCAAGTCAACATAACCTGACCAACTCGCATGTAAGAATAAGGCAACTCGCATAGCATTATCAGGTTACCAACTCGCAACATGAAAAACACTGAATCTGGACATAACCAACTCGCAGTTCATACATTGAATCAGGACATGTGGCAGCCAAAACTGTCAACACAAACTCATCACAAGCAGCTTCACAAACATCATAACAGCAGCATCATTGCAAACATCACCAACAGTGTGTAACAACTCAACCAATTTGACCATTTTCAGTGTAAAGTAATCAAATGAAACAATTACCTTGCTCAAAATGATATTACTCACAAAAACCAGCAACAACACATTCGACATAGGCATAAGACACAACCACAACCGCATCAACCACGCATCAAAACAAGTATCCAAACACCATTTGAATCAACTCGCGTATAACAAAAACCACATAAACCGCATAAAAAACCATTCGAAACATCACAAACAACAAAACCTTGGCTCTGGTACCAATTGTAGGATCGTGAATATTATGTTGTTTGATGATTCGGGTGGTCTAGGACAATGATTAAACAAGAAAGCCATTTGAGATAGATGAAGAGAGTTGAGAGGAGGTTTCTTGAAGAGAGTTGCTATGTAAAATGAAAGGTTTATTCAAAGAAGCCACACCCCTTCCATGGATGGAAGGGGTATTTATACTTACAAACTACACGACCTCCTATCGGCCTGTGGATCAGGGATACAGTGGGTAAAGACCCATCCTTCCTCCACGGTGTTGCACTACACTATTCTATGCTACAAATTAACTAATTAACTACTACATAACGTAAATAACTACAAATCTACGAGCTAACATATGCTAGACTATAATTGGGGTGACTGATGCGTGCCAAACAGTCAAGCTAAATCACTCAAGCCCGCCACTTGTGAATGGCAGACCGTAACCAGCTTAAAACTGCTTAAACACGAATGCAATGAAGATCTGAGGAGTATAGTGTATCCCCGGGTCGTTATGTCCCAGCGAGCTATGCGATGGATTATCAAACGTAAAGTGATCGAGCGATTTGAACGGGAAAAGGATTTGAATGATATTATAACTACAGGAAAAGCCAACAAATTAAAACGGCTTAAATGCAAATTAAAGGAAATTAAAAAGATAAATTCTATTAAATAAACGCTATCACTATATTTACAATGATGTTTTTCTATGATTTATAAAACAAAATAACTTAAATAAACTATTTTAACTAAAACGTAAACTTAAATTATCTAAAAACGTAACTTAAAATGAAAACGTACGTTATTTATAAAAATTACGCTGGAGCGCAAGATAAAACGTAAAATTTGTGAAATAAAAGTCCTACGAATGTAAAAACAATTTTCTCACGTACTACATGACAAAAGAAAATTTTAGGAAAAAGCCGGGTATTTTTTCGACTTTTAAATTATTTATTATGATTTAAAAACTACTTTAATCTAATTTAATTATAAAAAAATACTAAACTATTTTAGAAAAATCTGAAATTTTCACAGAAAATACTTCTAATCCTACTGATTTTAAGAAAAATAAAAAAAAGGTACACTACTTTAGGAAATAAGCTACTAAAAAGCTAAATAAGCTAGTAAGCTAAAAAACTGTTTTTGTATATAAAAGATTAATAGTGCAAGATTCTAACGAAATAAGTCCCTAGGGCAGTTGGTTGTGAGGTGTTGTGTTGGGTGTTTGAGCAAAAGGTCCCAGGTTCGAATCCTTTGGAACCTTTTTGCAAAATATTTTTTTTTTCAAATTTTCTTTTTGCAACTAAATTATAGGACAAACATGAGACTTTTTTGTGAAAAACTTTTTTTACAAAACCTTGGAATAATCAATTTCAACTGCTTATCCACCAACAGCTAGGACAGAAGCAAAAACAAACACCCCTTAGGCAGTTTTAAGCACCAAGAAAACCATGAATAAGTACTAGGAAAATGGAAATAAGCATGCATGTATTGTTTTGAAACAAGAATAAGCTAGATGTGCTAGAAATCAAACAAGAATCAAAGGGTCAAAAAGGAGATAAGCAGTTTTAGAGATAATGCTAAACTGAATGGGACAAGGCTTAAAATGGAGCAAATAAGTTATAACAAGCTATTAATAAGCACTTAAACAAGCTAGATACTAAGGAATCCTAATCTACTTTATCTAATAAGCACTAACATGTCCTAAATAAGCTGTTGGGATACCTAAATAAGCTAAAAGAGGGACTTCAATGGGACTGCAAGGCTGCAGCAGTGGGGTACTAGGGGGCTGTTTAAGCTTAAAAATAAGCTCTAAATCTAATCCTAATCCTACAAGGAGACTTAACATGCAAACTAGGGATGGGGGGTTACCTAAAAATCTATTTGAGATCCTATAAAAAGCTTAGGATAGCTTATAAATAAGCTATGAACAAGCTGCTATGGGACTGCATTAACAGTACTTGATATGAGTTTGTAGCAGATTTTAAGTGTAAATTTAAGCTAGATGAAATTATCCTAAATGCAAATAAAGTAAACTTAGATCTAGATGGGCATGTGAGGTTGCTAGAAAAGTGATTTGGAAAAAGTTTGGACCAAAAATAAGCCGTGGAGAAGCACTTGAAGCAATGACTACATTTCTTTGTAAGGTGCGTAAACAACAGTGGTTTTTTTTTTTATAAACTTGTATAAAACTTGTGATTTCAGTTTTAACCATTCAAAACTAACTTAAAAAACTTGAAAGGACTTTGACCCTAAAGGTCAAAGTGGGTAGAAACTGCCTTTTTGACTTCAAACAAGCTTAAACCAAACACCCCTTCTAAATTCTAAATTGCAATTTAAAGACAAACAATGCTGGAAAACTTGATGGAATCTGCATCTTATTGAATCAACAACTTAAATTAACATAAAGCTTTACATTCTAACATAATGAAAACGAAAATTGAAGTGAAATTGAATTTAGCTTTGAACTTTGACTTTCGTTGACTCAACTTGATTTTTTATAAAAACTGAATAATATTGCAAGCATAAACATGTATAAGCTAATACAAGCTTTAATGAGCTTATATAAGCTTATCTTAACAGTAACTCTAACTCAAATCGATTCAAGCTTTTCACAACTAAATGACAAGAATTGAAGAAGAAATTGAAAATTGCATTAATTAGAAGATGAGAGTATTACTTAAAACAAGAATTACAAATGATTTAACTACTGAAAATAACTAGACTGCTAGGAAATTAAAAATATGACATACATAAAAAACTTAAAACTAACTACTACCCTATCTTCTCTCTTCCTTCTCTTTTATAGCCAAGCTTGCTTCTCTCTCCTCTCTTGAGATAATCCCACCTAATTCCAGAGTCATTGGGTGACTTTTGAGAGTTTTGGCCAAAATGTCAATTTTGGCGGGAAATTGATGCTTTTGATGAGTTAGATTGAGTGTGATGAGGATGAAGGTAATAAATGTTATTTGGAGTGAGGTGTTGGTGGGGGGACAAAGGAGGGATAAGGTGATGGAGGGGGTTGAGTGTAGCAGATGATTGCAGGCACCAAGTGGGGAGGATGAGGATTTGGCGCCAATGAGGTGTTTGTTTGACCATTATTTGACCGGGCAGTAATAATATAAAGGAGGGGTCAAATGGGGTTAATGACAGGGGGTCATAATAGGCTTAAGGTCCAAAAAAAAGGTTTAAAAGGTCTTAAAACACAAGGATTAGTTGTGTAAATCCTGAAAATTGGAGGACCATAGCTGCCAACTCATCAAAGATGTTCCAAGGACTTAAAGTGACAATCTTCAAAAGTACAAGGACCAATTTTGCCATTTTCCAATTTTCCAGGGGCCAATTTTGCCAATTTTCAAACTTGGAGGACCATTCTTGTAATTTTCTCAAACTTTTTATATTTTTCACCAAAGGACTAAATTTGACAGCTTTTGATTTTAAAAGGACCTTTGGTGACTTTACTTTTGAAATTATGTGCTCGGGACTGCTTTTTGACAACTTTTGAAACTTGGGGACTTGAGCGCCAATTTTGAAAACTTTGCTCTATTTTCATCGATTTTAAACATTTTGCATCCGAAACATATAAAATGCAATTTGGAATATTTTCAAGTGTTTTGATGCATTCGAGCATTTTTAGGCGTTTTGATTCAGATTTGACTAAAATGATGAGTATTTACACACTCATCATGATCGACACTTTAACATGGAATTTCCAATTTTACTAACATTTATCGATCCCGAATGGATTGCAATAGTAATCGGAACACATCTCGAAGTTTCAAATATTACCAGTTTTACCAGTGGTTTGATTCAGTTATTCTAATAGATAATCCTAAACGTGTGAAAACAACTAGATCACAAGGGCAAACAAAATTTTAAAAAATAAGCATGAAAACTCTAATTTTTCCTATTCACCCCCCACACTTAAGTTAGACATTGTCCTCAATGAAAAATGAACTTCAAAGTATAGAAATAGGGAAAAATAGAGATGAAACCAGATATGTCAACGCGTTTATCAGCTTAAAATTCTTCTTCACTCCAGGCCTTCACTTAAGAAATCATCACCTGCACATAATCTTATAAACAAGCAAAAGGTTTTATTAAAAGGATGGCAACCCCCCCACATTTAAGTTCAACCAAAGGTTAAGACTTTGGGGAGTTACCATCAAAACAGAAAACACATTGGTTGCCTCCCGAGAAGCGCTTGATTTATTACCGAGTCCTCAGCCTGACTCGAATCTTCCTGAATTTATTTAGTGTAAGGGCAGCTTTGAACATTTTAAAAATTGGGGATATACATGAATTCTTCACCAAGTAGCTTCAATATCGTCCCAGACGAACTCAACAGATGGTTTCCATGGAGCAGGTTTGTAGGATTCTTCACGGAAATGGTGCTACAAAGGTGATGGTTTGAATTCATTCTCATGGTGTCTCCAGGACACCGTCATAGCTGAAACTTCTTTCGTTTGCTCCTTGTCGTAATATAATTTGATTCGATGTCCATTAACAATGAAACTTCCACCTTGTTTGTCATAGAGTTCGACATACCCGGATGGATATCCATGTTTTATGACATATGGTCCAAACCATTTGGTTGTAACTTAGAGCTTTAATTTGAATTTCATGTTAAAAGCGAACTTTATCTCCGGCTTTGAATTCTTTTCAAGTCGTAGCTTTTATCATGATAAGGTTTTTTCCGCTTTATATAGTTTGGAGTTTTCATAAGCTTGGAGTCTTAATTCATCGAGTTCATGCAATTGCGTAAATCTTTTCTCTCCGGCTATTTTGAGATCGGTGTTACAATGTCGAGCGCCCAATAAGCACGATGTTCAACTTGAACGGCAAATGACAAGTCTTCCCATACAAGAGTCTCGCATGGAGTTGTGCCAATTGGTGTTTTATAAGCCGT
The DNA here is from genome assembly GCA_022545495.1 of Chrysanthemum lavandulifolium. Taxonomy (NCBI): domain Eukaryota; kingdom Viridiplantae; phylum Streptophyta; class Magnoliopsida; order Asterales; family Asteraceae; genus Chrysanthemum; species Chrysanthemum lavandulifolium. The sequence goes on along the minus strand of CM040243.1, from coordinate 79,346,783 downwards.
ACGAAATGCCCACAGAGCATCGTCAAGTTTTCTTGCCCACAATGAAGGATTGTCCTTTACTGTCTTTTCCAGTATTCTTTTGAGAGCTCTGTTGGTATTTTCGACTTGACCACTGGTTTGTGGATGATAGGCAGTCGCAAATCGATGATGAACTCCATATCTTTTCATGGTTTTCTCCATTTGTTGATTGCAGAAATGAGTTCCTCGATCGCTTATGAGTGCTTTGGGAATTCCATAACGAGCGAAAAGCTTTTTGAGAAAATTAACGACGACACGAGCATCGTTTGTTGGTAAAGCTTGACCGCCAATTTGGACACATAATCTATGGCAGCGAGAATGTATTGAATTTGTGGGATTTAGGGAAGGGTCCCATGAAATCTATTCCCCAAATATCGAATATTTCACACACTTGAATGCTTGTTAATGGCATTTCATCTCTCCGAGAGAGATTGGTTGTTCTTTGACAAGCGTCACAATTTTGAACAAGTGTGTGTGCTTCTTTGAATATTGTTGGCCAATAGAATCCGACATCAAAAACTTTCTTAGCTGTGGTGGAAGGACCATAGTGTCCCCAGTTGGGCCATGATGACATTCGTCAAGAATTTTTCGAGTTTCGGAACCAAAACACATCTTGGATCATCCCATGGGACACATTTTGAAAAGATATGGTTCTTCCCAAAGTAGTATTTGAGTTCCGAAAAGAATTTGCTTCTTTGAGCATGAGTTAGACCTTTTCGAGAATTCCTCCGTGAGGTAATTCGCAAAGTCGACAAACCAAGGATCGTCGGTTTCATCGATGGTCATGAGAGTTTCATCGGTAAAATAATCATCGATTTCTTCTTCTTTAATTCCTCAAGATTAGGATTTTCGAGGCGAGATAAGTGATCGTGAAGAAGATTCTATGATCCTTTCTTATCTTTGATTTCGATGTCAAATTCTTGAAGTAGTAAAATCCATCGAATAAGGCGTGGTTTAGCGTCTTGCTTTAAATGAGATATTTGAGTTGTTGAATGATCGGTAAAAAACATTTGCTTTTTAGAGCACAAGATATGATCTGAATTTGTCGAATGCAAAAGCGATGGCGATAACTCTTTTTCGGTGGCGGTATAATTTTGTCTGGGCACTATTCGGTGTCTTTCTAGCAAAATATATAGGCGAAAATGTTTTCCCAGCGTTGACCTAAGACAGCTCCAACAACAAAATCGCTTACGCACATAAGTTCGAAGGGTAGTGACCAATTTGGTGAGACCATGATCGAGCACTAGTGCGTTGAGATTTGGTGTTTCGAAAGCTTTTATGCAATCAACATTGAAGTCAAAGATAGATTCTTTCTCAAGAAGTTTCGTTTGGACGAGATATTTTGGAAAAATCTTTGATGAATCGGCGGTAAAACCAAGATGTCCTAAAAACTTCTAACGGCTTTGGCGTTAGTTGGTGGTGGAAGTTCGAGATTACATCAACCTTTGCTTTGTCTACTTCCATTCCGACCTTTGGAGATTTTGTGGCCAAGCACAATTCCTTCGGTTACCATAAAGTGGCATTTCTCGATTGAGAACAAGATGTGCAAACCGCATCTTTCGAGCATTTTATCGAGATTGAAAGACAAGCTTCAAATGAATCTCCAAAGGCGAAAAATCATCCATGAAAACTTCCATGGAGGTTTCTAGCATGTCTTGGAATATGGCGATCATACACCTCCGAAAAGTCGCAGGTGCATTGCAAAGACCAAAGGCATCGCCGATATGCGTAGGTTCCAAAAGGACAAGTAAAGGTGGTCTTTTCTTGATCGTTAGGATCGATGGGAATTTGGAAATATCATGAAAATCCGTCGAGGAAACAAAAGAATTTATTTCTGCTAGTCTTTCAAGCATTTGATCCACAGAATGGGGCGGAAAGTGATCCTTTACGGTGGCTTTGTTTAACTTATGATAGTCAATACAAACGCGCCAACGGTGGATGTTCTAGTTGGAACTAGTTCATTTCGCTCATTAGTTACAACCGTCATTCCTCCTTTCTTGGGAACACATTATGCGGGACTTATCCAAGGGCTATCCTCCATTGGGTAAATGATTCCACATCAAGAAGTTTTATGATTTCCTTTTAACAAATTATTTCATGTTGGGATTGAGTCGGCGTTGACGTTCTACCACGTGTTTAATCCTTCTTCAAAATTGATTTTGTGTTTGCAAAATTAGGACTAATTCACAGGATATCGGATGTTTTCCAAGAAAAAGCTTGTTTGTGATTTTTGAGGACGAAACTAAACTTTCTTTCTCATTATCCTCGAGCAACGAAGATATGACTCTTGGAAGAAGAGAGTTTTCCTCCAAATAAGCATATTCAAAATGATCCGGGAGAGGTTTGAGTTCGAGATCATGGGTGGTTCTTCGATAGAGGATTTAATTCGCATCTCGTCATTGAAAGTTATTTCTTGAAATTTTCTTCCTCTTCCTCTATTTCTTCTTCTTCTGAGTTCTCTTATTCGAATTCTAATTTCATGAAATCATCAAATTCTTTATCAAAATCTGTTTCATTGATTTTTTCGGTAGTAGTCATGAATGGATCGGATTCGTTTAGTAATGCATCTAATTCCTCATCAGTGACTTCATCAATAACATCGACGTTAAAACAAGTGTCATCACTGGAATGTGGGTAGCGCATTGCTTTATCGATTAGAAAAGTGATTCAATCTTCCCAACTCCAAGGTTGAGTTCTTTCCTTTCACTTTGATGATTGCATCGGTATTTAGGAAAGGTCTTCCTAGAATGAGTGGGACTTTACTATCTTCTTCTATTTCCAAGATTACAAAGTCCACGGAAAAATGAATTTACCGACTTGAACAAGCATATTCTCGCGATTCCCCAGGATATTGATAGGAATGATTTGCCAATCGGATACTCATTTTGTTGGTTTCGTCGTTGTTGCACAACTTGGAATAGAGTGAATAAGGCATCAAATTGATACTTGCGCCAAGATCGCCAAAGCATCGCATTTAACATTATTCCGAAAGTACATGGAATAAGAAAGCTCCGTGATCTCCGAGCTTTGGTGGGATTTTGTTTTGAACTATAGTGAGCATTCTTCGTTAAGAAAAGTGCGATATTTGATCAAGCTTGCTTTTGTTATTAAGAAGTTCTTTAAAAATTTCCGTAATTGGGCATTCGGCTATAACATCAACGAGAGGAACATTGAGTCTAACCTCTTTGATTATTTCGATAAAGTTCTTATAACGCTCTTCCATCTTCTCCTTCTTTAGCGTTGAGGATAAGGAATTTTGGTGTATCGCCTTGACGGATGGAATGTTTTTCTTTTGGTGGTTTGAGTTGTGTTTGGTTCTTCGTTTTCATCCTCACTATCAATGGTGGCAGGAGCATTAGGATTAGGTGGTGGATCGCACGAGAGACCACTTCTTGTAACTGACATTGATATGTTCATTTCTTGTTTGTGGTGGACGTGACGTCTTATCATTTGATGGTTTTGGGTTGGATTGAGTGTTGCTTGGCAATGAACCGGATGGTCTAGAGGAATGTTGGTCGAAACTACGCCAAGCTTGTTTTCAAGATCTTGGATAGATGCTTGATGATTTTTCCGTCCTTGCTCAACTTTGGCTTTGAGATTGAAAAATTGATTTTGATAAAATCATTCATGGATTTTGACCGACCCACGAATTCTCTCATGGTTTTCGAATTCGGTTTCTTCCATCTTTTGTGGGATTTTGTGGTGGTGGATCGTCGGTTCGTGGTTGAGAATCACGGTTGTCATCCCTTGGTCGGCGATCTTGCCAATTTCCGATTTCGACCGTAATAATTACTATGATATCCTCCTCCACGGTATCCTCCTTGAGCATAACTTGCTTCTCCTTCCTTGGTCCACCCATAGGTTTATCGTCGCTTTTCGGACGATGGGTGATTTCTCCACAATTGTTGCATCCGTCTCGCATTTCCTTTATTTCATCTTTGATATCTTTGTATCATGAGTCGATTTTTGAGGTTAACGCTTCCATCTTCTCCACGAGTTTTGAGGTATCGGTGTTTTCGACAAAAGCAACAGTTTTTCGGAGAGGTTTGGTTTGGAATCTTTGCCTCAATTTATAAGTTAGGGCCATAACGAAACATGCCGCAAATTTCGATGAATTCGCAATGTGCTTATGCGGATCGGCCAGCAGCAGACCATCGACTTGTCGGTCTTTGATCATAGAAAGGTGATGTCCCTTCACGGTGAAGTTGTCACCAAGGTTAATAGCAACAATAGCACTTTCGAGGGTTGGTGCTATGGTTCGGTTGGTTCCCCATGGGTTGATCGTCCGCCATGGAAAAGGTAAATTGGTGAAAGGGTTGTAAACAACTTTGGCTTCAATGAGGTTATCAAATGGTGGGTTTGGTACTCTTGGTACACGATTTTCCAATGGTATGAAACGTGTTCTCCTTCTTCTTCGAATCAAGCGTTCGGGGTTGGTAAGAGGTGTAATTGGTTCTATTCCGCACGCTCGAGTGTTCATACAAAGTCCTAGAGAATCCGGGCAATATCTAAACACACAGACAAACAACGCAGTTTTTATAGGTCGAGTAGGTAACCGGATCGGTTGCGGGATCGACCGATCGGTTAGACCGATTGATTGATGGACAAACACGTAACCGATTCGGTTGAGTGGCAACCGGATCGGTTAAGGTTTATGAATATATATATATATATATATATATATATATATATATATATATATATATATATATATATATATATATATATATATATATATATATATATATATATATATATATATATATATATATATATATATTTTCCGAATCGACTTAGGGAAATTCAAAACTTGTTGAAACACAATCAAATCCCGTGGCGCCAAAAACTTGATGCGTTCGGTGTGAGCAAGTTTTAAATTTATAAAGGTGAATTACCAATATTACCAATAACACATACGAGCAAGTATACTCGTCCGTTATAGCAAGATTATGAAGGTAAGTCGGGATCGTTCGCGAGGATTTGAGTGAATCTAAACACAAGTTTGAATTAACGGAGTCTATCCAAAACATATAACAAAGCAAATAGATATAATGAAATTGGATAATTAAAAACTACACTTGCTTAAACTAGTTTCATATCATAGATTAATGTGATTGTGTTAACCTCTTAACATGTTGGTTATGATAATTAGTTGGTGTACTAATCTATTGTTCTTACAAGTTAAACTTTGATCAAGAGTATAGTTCATAAAACAAGCATTAAGTCTAGCCAATCAAT
>CM040243.1:79315449-79341427 GCA_022545495.1 Chrysanthemum lavandulifolium | reverse complement strand
GAAAGAGTTTAGGCGTAGAAATGTGAAGTTACAAGTAGAAACTTAGGCGAGGATCTTATGCGTGGGTTTAAAGTTCACGAGTAGAAAAGTTATGCGTAAGATTTAGCTTATGCGTAAGAAAAACTTAGGCGTAAGAAAAATGCTTATCGTAAGTATTCTACGCGTGAAGTCGAAACTTATGCGTAAGATTAGGGTTTTGCCTAAAAATCCTTTACACTATCACAAAGTAAGAGATATCCAAAAGTCGAAGTGTTCCACAAACTTATCCAAGTGAGGAAGCACCGAGTCACCGTTAGAGCACGTAAGATTCTTCACCAAAAGTTACGAGTAGAAAACTATGTGTAGTTGACTTTCTTCAGAGTAGAACTAGGGTTTTGACCTACTCGTAAAAAATTTTCAAATGATTCAACCAATTTCTCTTGCACGAGATATCCTTAAAAACACTCGAATAACCCAAAATGTTGACCTTTTCACCCAAAGTGCCTAGAAAAGTTACAGTAGAAATGACCAATGAATCAAAAACGAGTTCAAAATGAAGAAAAACACGTAAAGCTTCGAACTTTTTCAAAAAGCGAAACTTTAGCACCAAATAAACCTTAAACCACAAGAATCTTGAATTTTGAGTGCAAAATTAAAGCTTTAAGCTTTTCAAATATGACTAACGAGAGCTTTGTCGTATACCAAACTTCAAAACAAACACAAACACTCCTAAACCATTGTTAGGCGATTGATACCAATTGTAGGACCACTACGAATATCAACCCTATCACCAAGTACCCACGTTAACCAAAGTTATCACGTGAGAACTCGTGAAACCCAAACACATACATATGCGTAAAAGAAAGAAGGAAAGATTAAGAGAGATGGTGACTTGAATGATATAAAACCGTGTATATGTTGTGGATAAGATATGCAAACAATAAGTTGTATATTCCTTGAGAGAGAAATACACACACACACACACACTTTCAAGCACACCCCTCAAATGACCATTTGAAGGGTATTTATAGTACAAGAGGCATAAAACCCTAAAGGCTTTAGCTTGGGCTTTCTTTGGGCTTCGTGGACTCGATTGATTACACATAATAAAAGGCTAGCTTAACATAACTATTAGCCATTTAGCTTAGCCCAATCCACGAGCCCGTTGACTATTCTATCACGATATCTAACACACGTTACAAAGTTCCTAATAGTGAATGACCATCACTTCTAATAAAACTATTAAGGCTAACAATCCTACGCATAAGCCTACGCCTACGCATATACTTCTTCTGTTTACGCGTAACTTTGCCTAATCTACGCTTATGCCTTGATTGACCTTCATTATGAATTGTTACGTGTACAAACTTGTAAATAAACTAATCATAACGTCACGAATCCAATAATGTCACTAATAAACTTAATCGTTTGATATGTTGTGAACAATAAGTGATAAAATAAACTTTAAAACTTAAAGTTAACTAACTCACGAAACATTTCACGACGTCATTGGACTATTGGACAAACAAGTGACTTAGGACTCAGAACAATCATTGACACTTTACATTCAATAACTAGACAATAAAACCTTCGTTGACTAACATTATGTCTTTCGATCTGTTGGTTACTCATTGGCTAATGTAATTTCGGATCACGGCATGGTCAGCTCAAATGAATGTGGATGCACCGAGATTCTCACTCTGCACGATATCTTCCCAAATGGCTATCCGAGAAAGATTGGAAAGAATAACCTTAGTGTTGACTTTGAAACTCTCACATGCTCAAAATCTTCTTGTCTCATTCTTTGTGATATTCTAAGGAATCATCCCTACCGAACATGCTCTCACACTCGCAGCATCGTAAATCTACATTCAAAGAATTCGAATTCTATGCGAGAGGATCACCGGTCAAAGTGCAATTGAATGTGACACTTAATCACAAACAAGTCACCATCACTCATGCGGACTTACGGGCATTCTTCTCATTCCCGAAATCGAGCCAACCGACTTCTTTGCCACACCCAACGAGGAGACTGTTCTACAATTCTTGCTTGATATTGGCTATGATGAAGCTTGGAGTTATCTCTAAGCATTCTCATGTGGAGCTTAAGAACATTCCTCAACCGTGGAGAACCTCTACATCATCATCACCAAATCGGTCTCTCGGTCGTGATAGTGGCTATGAGCATCCCAAGCTCATGGAACTACAAATCTTCCGTCATTAATCAAGAAAAAGACATCAAATCGAAGCACTATTACGGGAAGACATGATGTCATTTCACAAGAAACTTGGCTCAAAGATTCCTATGTCGATCACAAAAATTGTTGATCCGAGAGCACTTGGACTTAATCCGGATATTCCACAAAGGCTCAATGACCCATAATCACGATATGTTGATGAACCTATCCTATCTTTCGTAATCAAGGAATCGCCGACAAAGAAACAGGTGTGTGTTACACGATCACCCATCGCCTAAAGAAATAAAAAGCTCGAGACATACAAAGGTATCTAGTAGCGAGAAAAGAAGGCAAAGTTGGTCATCTTGATGAAAACCTTCGTGAACTCCTACTCGGAGAACCGTAAGAGGAAGTGTCGAAGTTCGAAGTTATAGGAAGCTTCCCAAAAGGAATCCTCCTCGTAAAAGGATTGTTCCCGTAAAGGAAGTCAACCTATTCCCACACCGAACCGCCAAGAAAGCTTTTGAATGAAAGCTCTGAAGGTACCGACACGTATGAAGAGATTACCTACTCAAACCGCAGGATGACAATCCTCAATACCAAAACCTCAAGTCCTCAAGTCGATAAAGGAAAGGGAAGACTCCCGCACTTGTGCCCTATGATGAGAGCTCGAAGAAGAAGAAGAGCTACCGGATCAATCCTACAGAAGAAGCTTAAATTGTTAGTCGACTTCAAAAGTCAAGAATTTGCAAAGACCAAATGGGTGGCCCCGGAGGATCAAGTGGTGTCCGCCACACTTCACCGCATCCCGATGCGGTTAATCGACCCGATAAGGATCCGTGCCACCACTCTTGTGCAACAACAAAAGCTTGTGGAGGATACTATCGAATATGAGTTTGAGAAATCAAACCGAGAAGTCTCGAAAGATAAAGATGTTGATTATGACAAGTTGCTTCGGAAAGTCCTACACACTCACGTAAGGAAACTTCGAACCGCCCAAGGACCCCGAGTCTCCTCATGTCTCTTCCTCATCGATTCATCATCTCACTCCTCACCACCACCATCAAAGAAATCAACCAAATCAACGCCCAAATCTTTGAAGAAACCACCGATCTTGGATTTCGTGACACATGAAAGAATTGTGAATGTCATAAACAAGTCGAAAAGAAGACGTGCTTCACAAGAAGTTGAATTTCTTTGTCGATCACATACAACATCTCGTATGACGAGCATGAAAAGATGAAAGGAGAAAGGAAGTTTATTCAGAATTCATGAAAAATCATCGTTAAGAGGAACTGAACGAAATGATCGAAGGTTACACTAACAAGTACCTTCAGTTTCGCTCCTAAAGTCACAAAGGAGATGTTTACTGGACAACTATATCCGAATCTTATGCGAGATAGCCAAGCAAACTATAAGATCAACACCTTTAACCGTCACAATCAATCCATCCGATCCTCGTAGTTTTCTCGGATAATGAATTGGTGGCCAAGCTTGTCACAAAAATGTCTAAATGATCCGGGACATTTACTTACGAGGAAGGAAAGTCATTTCAAGCATTGCCGGACTACCAACTCAAAGAAGCATGTAGATTCAAGCGTGAAAGTCTAAACGTCCTAGAGACGATGAAGATAAAGATCGATAAGAATGATGAAGCTAAACGTCGGAGAAGTCCGGTGAATCATCTTCTATGTTACCTCCTCTCCAACAGACTCCTACTCAACAAAGGTCCCTCCTCGCTCTTCTGGGTAAACCTCGGGATTTATTCTGAAGTTACCACCGACTCAAAAATCGGTGATCACTTTGAGTATACGGGTGGTGACGATGAAGAGGTCCTTGAGCCCTACAACAACCCACCTCTCCCAAACAAGTTCGAAACCGTAATCATCATCTAGGCCTTCAAAAGAAGAAGAAGGCACCCATGGTTGACGTCGTATCATGGCTAGATGATGATAAAGCCGATGGATTTGAATGGTTCTCACTCTTGTTAACAACACTCCCTACCTTGAAAGAGGTCGATTTGGTAGACGGTAATACATTGGAGCATGCAAAACTTTGCAAGAAAAGTTCCATGTGAAGAAGATGACGAAATCCGAGTTGAGGCGAATCAAGAATGAAGCATTTCAACCTGTTAAAAGACACTCGAAAGTGCCATCGAGGTCGAATATCACCTTGAGAACATTGCTCGAGCCATGTCTAACAACATGGATTGGCTCAACCTGTAGCAAACGTCGACTTCACTAAACGGGACAACCCTCCATATTACAATCGATCGGGTCAAAACCTCTACCAACAATTGGCCAAACAAATTGAACCTAGGATTCCATTCAGATATTTCTTCAACAAAGACACGAATTTCTTCTACATGGTGGCGATGGATCAAGGAAATACGCTACATCTTTGACACTTCCATTTCCTGCAACCATATACTCAAACCGCATAGCCATCGAGAACGTGCCAATCACTTGTTCTCGACAAAGTGGAAGCATACGACCGAGATGCAATGTACGGATTCATCATTGGCGGAACACCGAAGAATCTACTACGTGTCGCCGTGTTCGTAAGTCTCAACATACGGTGTTCAAGATTAAGGATATCGCTACATCAAACATGTTGTTCATCATCTAAGTGGGACTACACCTTCCTAAAGAATATCGTGGTCAAACGACAAGATGAAAGGGATTATGCATTCTCTCAAGTCGACTTTGAGAATTTGTCTATCAACGACATCGAAGACATGTACCTTTCCAAAGTACAAGGTCGCATGAGACAATTTTCAACGAAGTACAACGTGAATTCATCAAGTTATTGCTCATCTTCATCGACGCATAGTCATCAAGGAACGTGTAGAAGATCTTCACCGGCAGTTGAATCTTATCGGACCTGCTTCAACTTCACACCACCTCGCCTAGACCTTCCGACATCAACCGGCTCACAATATACACTCATCGCTGAAACCATTCGGCGTCGTTTACGTAGTGAACTACAAAGAAACCGCTTAATGGCGTGTAGTGAACTTCACAAGTTTGGGGATCACACTTTGAAGATGGTTAGGGACGGATTGGCATATAGGTTGAAGGACATCGTCAAAAGATCGGGTCTCCTAGCGATGGAATTCTCGTGATCGCAGGGATGTGAGGAGGATCATCAAAATGATTGATGAAAGGTTGTTTGAAGGACCGCCTGTAACGATGGAAAGCTTTGTTGGTGGTCGACCCAGATCAACATCACCGCTATCAACGCCTGCTCGCACTCTGGCGACATCACCGGACTTCTGGTACCCCTTGAATTGTTTCTCTCATTATTTGGATGAGTGATTATGTATGTCTATGGCTTGTGCACACATTACAAAGGTACAACCCGTAATTGTCAAGAAAGGACCCCGTGGTACGCTTCGATTGCCCACAATCCTTATAAAAGGAGCGAAAGCTTTACTTTTGAGTAAAACCTATCAAACCTTTCATTTTCAAGGTTTTGCTCAAAAGAACAAGTACTTCCGTAAAATTTTCAAAACCTCAACCGCTTATATCACTTGATGAGGGGAGTATTTGAATTATAACTTTGTTCACAAATTGTTCATAGTGATCATCTTCCCGCAACACTCGAAATGGTCATATTTATTCTCAACCATTCAAAAATAACATTTTTATATGCCATTTTTGAGGGGGAGAACATTGTGTGATAAGAAATATGTTGTGCAAAATGCAAATGAATCTTTGTGTAATAGACTTAACCTACGAATTGACGGTACTAAACTGTTAGTAACTTGAAAAGACTTGTCCTGGACGGGTAATAATTTCAAGCTAGTTCGCTAGTAATGTAAACGTGTCTCGCAAAGGACTTGTCCGAGTAGAAAGTACCATTCGAGAAACTCTTGGTAGACATGAACTATGACGGGTTTGACAACCTTTCGAGGTTTGTCTACACCTTCAAGGTAGTTATTAGAGCCGCTTGTCACCCAAAAGTCGACAATGTAACTCTTTAACTATGCAATGTAACCGTGTCTCATGGGGATTGTCTATCTTGAGTGGATCAATTCATAAAGTGCGCGCTTTTCCTCACTGTGCAAATAACCGTTAAAAATCTTAAGCACATGTGGAGGGGAGTATTTATGCAAAATCCTATCTCTCTCGCGATGGTTCAAACATGATTTTCATTTACAAACCCTTTGAGAGATTCTTCACAACCGTGGTTTTAATGGCAACATAAGTTAGTCATGGAGTTATAAGGTGACTAAGGTTAGGAATAACTGTCCTATGATCCGCCAGAGTCGGAGGGATCTACCCAAGGACATCACAAATACTTAGTACTTAGAAGTCCTTAGGTATGATTATAAAAGGAGAAAATGAGAATCGGAGAAAGAAGGAGTTGAAGAATTAAAAGAAATGCAAAGAAAAGGGTGAAAAGAAATAGCCCTCAAATTATTCAACTTAGGGCGCACAATCGGGTTCAATTCATATACTCTTGGTTGTCACCAAATGACGCCGGTATTGAAGATTAAAAGTCGTCATGGACCCAAAGGCGATGCACTAAACCTTCTTAGCCACTCAAGTTTCTCTCAATGTAAGCTTGTTTCATTCTCACGGGGAACCCTACGAAAACTATTGGCTTTCTCTTAGAGATCATTGGTATTGAAGGAGACCTCTCCCTAGTCTCCGCTCGTAAACCAAAACGCACTATTGAGTCTAGAGCCATGAGATTCATCAAAAGATCTCTTAGGTACACTTGACATTTTATCACTTGACGCTCAACAATAAGAATTTCGGTGGTACATTATCGAGTCCTTCAGATCTTAGCAACTCGTCGAGAACATTTATGAGAGGGTTCACATCTGTGATCCTCGGTGATTGAATGGAAACTCCGCCGAGTCAACATCAAATGCCACGGCGGTCGGTCACTGGTAACTCCCCGGATTACGCGTGTGTCTCAAACGGTCTCTGATCGTGAGGTGATGCTTCGGTGTACCTCGACTCATCTCGAATCAGATGTGCCGGTACATCGCGTTATCTCACTTGTGGGACTACTAGTTCGAGAACGGCCTTTGTAAGAATTAGAGTTGTGTTTTCACACTATCTCATTAACACTCTCGAAGTTCAAAATTGTAAGTCTTAATCCGCTTATTACTAAACGTTTGAAATGTTTTCTTCTTATGGAAGCTCGGAGCGGGATGATCGTGCAGATTCTTCTCATGCTCACGCCAACATCATCACTAATGGAAGTTCTATTGGAAGCAACACAATAATGAATGATTCTTCGTCAAACCAAAGAATCTACAAAGTTAAAGACTTAAAGAACTTCATAAGTATTGAATTCCAACGTCAAAGGCGTGTGAGCATGTCAAGAATGACATGGAGACACCGGAGGCGGCAAGGCACTGAAGCGAGACTTGATGCGATTACAACATACTATCACTTTCATCACAAATAACAATGATCAAAGAACAAAGTTAAAGATGACGCCAAAGCATAACCTGCTCAAAGACAACTATCTCTACTACCGGGAGATTGTTCGAATCAAGGCAATTCTTCTCACAAGAAGAAGAATGTCATAAGATCGTCGAGCTACTATTACATCAACGCTTTCACTGCTCATCACCAACACTTGAGGGAGATTGTTGGAATCACTCCTAAACCATAATCAAGTGTTTGTAATTAATATGTACAGTTAGATTTATTATGGCCTTTATGTTTGCAATTAGCCTTAGGTTTATGTAGAAGGCCCATAACCTAGGCCTTAGTCCATTAAAGAAATGATGGAAACTAGGAGTGTTGCCCTAGCTTTCCTCCTATAAATACTCTATGTAAACCTTCATTTGAAGGTTGGTTATTCAAGTTATTCTCTCATTCACATCCCACGATAACCGGCTCATTCTTACGTGTGTGTGTGTGTTTTACTTGTTCAATCGCCTTATCTCTTTCTATATTACTTGTGTTTGTAAAACTAGTGACCTAATGAGCTAACTTGTGCTAGTCTATAGTTGGGGTGACCGACACTTCACAAGGAATTTCTAATTCCTAACAAGATGCAAGATGAGACTATGTACATGCTAAATGGGCGAATGGGTTAAAATGGTGTAGCTCATGGTTAGGTAACGAGCTTCTCATTTCCATCATTTGTTATCGCTTGAATGCCCCTAAATCAAGAACCGCCTTCTTTTCCAAGTTTAAAGAGTCATCGTTATGTATTTTTGTAAAGTTTAGTATTTTAACGGACGTTTGGAATAAGCCCGTATGATGTAGAAAATACGCCCGCTAGTTTTATCAACGTATACAATTTACATATTAAAAATAAAAAAAATAAAATAAAAATAAAAATATGGGCGTTTAAAAACAACGATTAACCTTTAACACTTGTTCATATATGTTTGGTTAAATGTTACATATGATCAAAAGAGCTTAATGCCCTTTAGAATATCATGATTCATTTTATAAAGACCAAATCTAAATATTTTATAAAACATGTTTAACCCTTACAATTAATAAAAGCTTACATTTTATTAATGATCAAATGCAATTAAATGAAAGTAATATTCTTTAAGCTTAATTAATTGCTAAAAGGAAACTACCATTTTGAGTAAGTAAATATGTTTACTTTAAGCTTTAGTGTAAACTCTTTCCATTTATGGTTTATAGTTTGCTAAACACTTGGCTTAATTTGCTTCGTGCAAAATTAGAATAATCTACATGGATGGAGGCACCTCATTCATCATCATGTACAACTACTATTATATGCGCCTACCTTAAAACATCATAAAATTAATTCGTCCAAAGAACTATTTCGATAATTAGATTCTCCTCAAGAGGTCAACACCGAGGGAGTAATCCACCTAGAAACCACGGTGGGAACTCACCCGTTGTCACGAGCAGTTGTCATGAAATTTCACGTTGTGAAAGCAAGGTCTAAATACAACATTTTGTTCAAGACAACAACAATACAACAACTGCTTTAAGGTGTCAGCGATGAGGTCACATGTACAATTCCCAACTAAGTCGGGGATAGCTACGGTCAAGAGTGATTACCGGAGAAGAAGTGAAGGCGACAACATTAGTGGACAATGAAAGGATTTATGTGTGCAAACCACACAACAAGCTTTCATAACTTGCCTTTACTGAAATGCCAAGGGTCACACCAAAGGCACACTAAATAGAACAAGCAAGCGAAATAAAAAATGAGTTTACGAAAAGAAATGAAGTAAATAAGGAAATGAAAACACGACATTATTTTCATTAAAAGGTTTATCAAGAGTTAAATATTAAAGGATAATTAATGACAAGAAGCAAAAACTAATCTAAAGGGTTGTTTGTTTGATTCGTTCGAATCGAAACCTGAAAGGAGGGTGAGTTTGTTTCATAAACAAACTCAAATACTTGTTGTACAAGTATTCTAGAATATTCCTAAAGAGCCTATAAATACTAAGGCTTTCCTAGAAATTCTCATAAAACTCACACACGCTCCTAAAACCCTCTCTCTCCCCCTATCCATTCGTTCGACCAATAGAAGTGATCAAACCATTAATCTAAATCAACCAAAGTCGATTTAGTGTTTATCGGTATTCAGAACTCGGCTAACTTGCATAAGTTCGAGCCCTAATTCTACTTGTGCGAGATCGGTGGATACCGACGTAACTTCAAGTAAGGTTTTCTTTCGAAAACCACAAGTCTTGGTCGATCTCAAAAAGAAGACGAACCCAATCAGTTGACTAAACCAAAAGCTTACATAACTCAGCAGGATTACAAGTAAGTCTTCTATAAAAACCCTTCATACGTGATTAAGGTTAGGTTATATCGATGATTAGGTTATGATCTTGCTAGCTAGAGAATGTCTAGTCGCATGGCCTTTATGTGTTTTATTCCGTTGTGCATGTTTTTGGTCGACGGTAACACCGTAATCCTACAGACAAAATGACAATCGTGGAGATAAATGGAAGCTTTGTCTAGAGACAACAAAATGAAGAAAATGTGGTAATAAGTAATAAAACCTTGATCAACCAATCATCATTGGAAAATACCTCATACCCCACGTAAAAGCAACTTGTTCAATCGCTAGCCAATAGCCTTGATGTTTTGCCTAGACACTAATCGATATGACAGGCTTTCCTAGAGAATTTATTGTACATAACCTTGGTCTTAATCAATACACACCACCGGTTGTATACGAGAATGAGTATTTCCTCGAAAGGTCAAACTCCATGACCAATCGTGTCGAGATCTTATCCATGCAGAATCCTTCATCCTGTAAAATTTCAAAGCGGGTTGCAAACCTAGTCATGGTAAGAAATGGTAATGGTACTAAGCACATGTGTGTCGACTTCATCGACCTCAACAAGGTATGCCCTAAAGACAAATACTTACTATCTCCAATTGGTCGGAAGGTAGAATTTATCCGCTTCATGTATAATCGTTTCCTTGACATCTACAAGGGCTACCATGAGATACTTTTAAAGAAGTTAGATGAAGAAAAACAACCTTTACACTAATGAAGGAATATATTGCTACACTAAATGCCATTTAGGTTGAAAAACACGGGTAGCATATCAAACACCGGTCGACGAGAGCTCAAATACCGATATGAGTCAACCCGAAGCCTATGTGGATGACATGATAATCAAAAGTAAAACTAAAGAAGATTTGATCGGGGACGTTATGGAAACATTTCGAACTCGGAAGGATCAATATGAAACTAAATCCAACAAAATACACTTTTGGATTAAAGGAGGACAATTCTTAGGGTACATGTCAACTCGAGAGGCATAAGAGAAACCCAAAGAAAATTCAAGCAATATTGGATATAAATGCCCACGAACCCTCATCCAAGCACAAAGCTCGAATGGTCAGCATCGCAACTCTTAGCCGATTTACCCTCGAGCTACGTAAAAGTCATTTCCATTCTTCAAAGTAATAAAAGAACATGTGACAATGACAAAGTTCAAATGGTCGAGGAGGTCGAAAAGGCCTTCCAAGATCTTAAGGTATTCGCGATCAATTACCAACCATGATAACTCCAATCCCAAAGAAACCTTATCAACTTACCCGCCGCCCAACGAGGCCATAAGATTAGTTTTGGTAGCCGAACGGGAAAAAGACAAATGCCAATATACTTTGTCGAAGTCACTTCCCGATGTAGAGTTACGATACCCGCCTATCGAAAGCTTGCATATGCTCTTTTATCTCATCCAAGCGGTTAAAGAGATATTTCGTGCACACCCAACCGAGGTCATCACTAACCGACATTCAAGCAAGTACTAGCAAGGCTTGAAAATTTAGGATGATAGCCCATCGAAGTTACCAGAAACACGAATAACATATAAGCCCGGAAACTCAATCAAAGGGCAAGTGATGGCCGATTTCTTGGCGGAAATAGCATTAGGAAGACACATAGCCATCATAAAAGATGGCAAGAAGCAACCCACTTTGACAAAGAAAATTCCTAAACTTGGCTCGACACATGGACGTTGTTCACGGATGGAGCTTGAGTGATGTGGATCAAGAGTCGGAATCATTTTACTAACCCGGATAAACATGAGTATACCCCATACGCTCTAAGTTTCAAATTAAAGGCTTCCAACAATTAAGCGGAGTGACCAATGGAGCATTTGTTCAATGTTGGAGTATTTGTGCTTGAAATAATCGACCGTGTTCAAGTCCCATCCTTGGCATTTGCTTCATATAGTTACCCACCTTCAAAACCTATGGGCACACCTGAGAGACTTTGTGGAATAAGAGCTCAGGGTCCGAGTCTTGGCTCGTGCTCACTCGGCTGGTGCCCCACCAGGCCGTGAGGGTTCTTGGAGCTATTCTTTGTGGAATGGACAATGGTCGGTGCCAAAGGCACCCGGTCGAGTGTTCCCGCCAATCTACACCTTTGTGGAATGAAGCGGTGTGATGCCACGTTGGCGGCACCTCGTGTTCACAAAAACTATGGAGGTAACCAAAGTCCATTTTGTCTTATTTTGTTAACAAACCAAGTATCATGAAGGTTCAAGCAAAGGAAGATTCAACGATTGCTTACCCGGAACATGTACAACCAATATGACCATACTTCAGGTCTTTTGGTATAACACAAATACCTAGAGCACTAAACAAATGAGTAGATTCCTTGAGCAAACTGGAAATCATGACATTCGACTACTTGAAACAAGTAATGCGGGTAGAGAAATACCAAAAACTCTCTCGACTAGGCTAAAGAGCTATCCCAAATAGAAGAGGAAGGAGTTACTTGTACAACACCCCAATTGATTTCTCCAATCGTGGATCAAGCACCAAGATAGAAAAGAAGCTCGAAAGATCAAGCGGTCGTCGCTTAACTATTATTTCAAAGATGAAGTGTTATATTTAAAACCTTCATGGGACCAATGGCAAGGTGTGTAGGTCCAATTGAGGCAAATCCATCTTACAAGAAATAACTGAGGAAGTGTGTGGTATGTATTCAAGTTCAAGGGTAATCGCAACAAAGGCAATAAGCATGGGTTATTACTTGGCCAATAGTAAAAAAAGACGCCGTTACACTCCTAGAAACTTGCTCTTCCTGCTAATCTTATGTAAAGGTACAATGCACCCTCCACACGGCTTGATTCCTATCACAACACCTTGACTATTCAACAAATAGGTAATCGGCATATGTGGTCCATTAACAACAGGCCCACACAATATTAAGTTCCTGATGGTCGTTGTCGATCTCACAAAGTGGATAGGAGCAAAACCTATGGCTATCCTTACCGGCAAAAAGTGAACAACTCTTTTTTATTAGTATTTTAGTAGTTGTACATATAGATTACAAAGAGGGCAGACCCATCACTTTAAGTGAGCAGGTGCACAAATTTTTTTCAAGAGTGTAAAAAATAAAATTAACTAAAATTTACAATTTCATCAAAACTAGTAAGCAAATTAAGAAGACATATATTTTTTTTGACGTATTAAGAAAGCTAACTATATAAGATATGATTTGTATGACAAAAATTTCTACCGCGCTTTACTCTAGAGAAACGTGATTACAAATATATATTTTATTTTACTTTCTCAACCAAATAACTGATGATAATCGTTCTCTTTTAAAATGGTCCAAATACATACTTTTGAAAAAAATGCTTCTTGAACTGTAGATTCTCCGACATACTTTTTCCGTCACAAACTCCGTCTGAACCTCTTATATCAACGGATTTCCGGCAGAAACGACCGTTAGTAAGGACCAGTTGTGTAGTAGTGCAAGTGGAAGATCCAGCATGAAAATAGAGAGTTCACCAGCTTAGAACATGTTTGCTATAATGTTTTAAACTTTCTTCCGGCCAGTTTCAAAACACATACGCAAGTACAAGTGAAAAATGGAAGTTCTATAAGAGAATAAACCCTACAATAGATGTCATGTAAAACTGTAAGAGGAGAATATAGACAACAAGAATAAGACGGTAACATAAAATTTGCAGCCCACACATGGTGAACGTGATAGGAACCAAACAATAAATCTTTGCTCGTGGTCTTACGCATGGTCCAATAAGTCTAGTCTTGGGGTCAAGACTACCCATGTGTGTAACAGTGTAAGATGTTTTGTTTGAGTGTCTCAAATATGTTGCTAAAATTAAATAAATATCAATGCAATTATGTAAAGGGTAATGATACTCACACCAATTTTTTTTTCTTGCACCATAATTATGTATATCTCACCTTGTAACATGTGCATTAAAAAATGTTGTGAATATCAACCTCATATGTAAAGCGCTTTCTACATTAATCTTCAAACTATCTATACTACATAATAACGATTTAGAACTACTTATAAAAGAAAGTCTTAAAATATAAAGCTCTGGCACACGTTACTATAATTAGTAATTCATATAATTAAAAAAAAGCATAATGTACAACACTTTAATGCATATAATTTTCGAGACGATAAAACCGTAAGATAAGCGTACACCACTTTAATGCACATATTAAAAAAAACCACATTAATGCTTATTTAATATAGTCAATTAATTAATTGATCAATAAATACAATTAATACGATTGATTAAAACACCCTAACATAATAATTACAAATTATCAAGCATATTGTACAACCAAATTAAACAAAATTCCTACATTAAATGTCACTAATACAAACAATATTCAAGCCCGAGCAGGCAACAATTAAATGGACTTGAGCCCGAACAGACGCAGCCAACGGGCA
Source organism: Chrysanthemum lavandulifolium (assembly GCA_022545495.1). Taxonomy (NCBI): domain Eukaryota; kingdom Viridiplantae; phylum Streptophyta; class Magnoliopsida; order Asterales; family Asteraceae; genus Chrysanthemum; species Chrysanthemum lavandulifolium. The sequence goes on along the minus strand of CM040243.1, from coordinate 79,327,112 downwards.
GGCCCGAACGGGCACTGGCTAAACGAAATTTTGAACTCAGAATTTATTGTCAAAAGAATATAATAAACTAAAATACACGATTCACTTGAAAATTTTATTTCAGAGTACACCATGAACGTATGGTACTCTGCATTAAATGTCACTAATACAAATAATAAAGACATTATACAAATATTAAAGTCTCGAATCAGCAACGGCTGAGCGACTTAACAGATGCGGCGAAGCAACCGCCGAATTAACAAAAGTGCCAAACCAGACAGTAATTAAATGAAATTTTGATATCCAGTAAATTTATTATATATATATAAAAACATAATAAACTATAATACATGATTTATCGAAAAATTTATTTCTGCAGACATGCAAGAACTCATGGTGCACTTCGCTAAGAATCTTTAAGGAGTTTGTGACTGTCATATCTTGACGAAATCAATGATTTTTAAGGGTTAGGTTATTTTGAACCCCCTATAATTTTAGATTGACTTATTTTTTTTTTTGTTTTTTTTTTTTTTTTTTATTTTATAATTTTGTTTATATAAAAAGCTATAAACCCGAAAACGCGAATAATAAATATAAAGTTTGATAAATCAAACGCTTAAAACCGTCGTAAATATAATGAAACGTAAAAATGTTACAGATCTTGAAAAGTGAGAATAAAGGAAAATACCCCTATGATGCGACATCACAGTGCTTCCAATAAGACAACTCTTTTTAATTGTAAACCATCTATTACTCGTAGTCGTTAAAGTTTGGAGTAAATAATTGCTAATTCATTCGTACTTTCTTGATTGAGAGTTGAATCCACAACCTTAGTTAATAAGATAATGGAGTTTTCTTCCGATGAGATTTGCGTGTGGTTTTCTTCAAAGGGTCAAATAGTGGGCATTTTCGTGTATTGCTAGGATTATCTCATACTCTCTTTGTATAGTTCATTTGTCTATGTCTTGTAGACATAGTTTAAAGGAGGAATTAATATTATGGTCCTTAGATGTTGGTGGTGTTTTGGTCTAGTTGGTACCGTGTACTTGTTCATGTATTTCTTTTTTGATATTTATAAAAGGATTGGTTATTGATACACCTTTAGAATAATACGAGTACTCTCTAACTTTTTATTTTTATTTTTATTATAAAATTGTATAACAGAAATTACGAAACATAAAATATAAATTTTAATGCTCAAAAGTAGTAAGACAAAAAAAAATAATGACAAAAATCATAAAAAGATGTCTCATTAATAAAGTAGATAAACATACCTATAAAATTACAAAACATAAAAAATAAATTTTAATTTGTCAAAATAGTGAAAATAAAAATAATGAACAAAAGATAATAAAAATTGTATTATTTTGTCGAAAATAAGTAAAAGGGAGCAAGGGGCTAGGGTGTCAGAACCCATTTTCTATTACCCTTCATAAACTAAAGAGTAAATTACACCGTCGTCTCTTGTGGTTTCGGCTGACCGCAGGGTTTCGTCGCTTTAACCAAAAAAGTTGCTTGTTAGTCCCAAAGTGTGAAACGTTATCGCCATTAGTCCATTGACCAAAAAACGCAAGTTTGACTGTTAAAACCCATCATGCGACTTGCACATTAGGGTAAATTAAATATTTCAACACCATAAGGACGAACAGGTGCAGGATCTAATCTGTAGTTTATGTGGATAAGACCACACACAAACACACATACAAACACAACCATTCATCATCCTCACCATTTTTCTCTCTCCTCTCTCTTGAAAACCCTAGCCGACCTAAAAACACTCCACCACGGCACCCACCTCCATCACTCGTAGGAAAAACAAACTTTCCTCTCTTCAAAAATCTTATCCTTTACCTTTCTTCTTTCATAAAGTAGTAGTAGTAGTTAGTACCGTGTGTAAAGAAGTAGCCATTATCTTGTCACCGAAATGAAAGAAAAAGATATCAAGATTGTTTTATCCTTTCGTAATATATGTTTTTTAAGATAAGAAGTTGTATCCACCTTGTTCTATAGTCAAATTACATCTATACCTCCTCTTAGATCTCCTTTCCAACACGATTCCCTTGTATAATATGGACACGGTAACCATGAAAAGATATCAACCTCATTACATAAACAAATCAAAAACACCTTAAAACGCAAATACTATGATATTTGTTTTAATTTATCGATCTTTAATGTTTACGGTTCAAGAGTTCATATGCTTCAAAATCATCGCTTGTCGCCCCGCCCCAACAACGCACCATATTATCGATCGAGAAGAAGAAAGGTAAGTGATTATTATTGAATCCGAGACCAAGCGGGTCATAAGGTTGACTCGACCCGAAACAAACAACATCAATGACAACAAGATTAACGAGCCTATATCCAAATCGAGACCGGAACTAAATAAGCAAATCTAATCGATCCGAACCCAAAATGGGATTTGTGAGTTGACCGGATCCGATGGGAGGTGGATCTGATGGCGGCGGATCCAGGAGGTGTGGGGATTTGTGGGTTGTAGTTTTTAAGAGTTAGTTGATGTGGGTTTTGATACATGGTGATAAATAAATGGTTAGTGTTATTGGTTTTGATTTTGTGAAGATTGTTGGAAATGTAGTTGGATCCGTATCGTGTTTGTGTTTGTGTTTGTGTGAGAGATGATGGTGGTAATGGTTAAGAAGAAGAAGATAGTGAGGGTATTTTAGTATTTTACCGAGTTTAACATCAAACTTAACGCTTTTTGGTCAAGGGACGAACGGCATAACGTTTCACACTTAGGACGAACAGTGCAACTTTTTAGATCAAAGGACGAAACCTCACGGTCAACGCAAACCACAAGGACGAACGGTGTAATTTACTCTAAACTAAATTTTGAATACATATTTGATACATGCGCCTAAGCAAAATGCCTTTGAATTTGTCTTTAATCATCCGTAACAATAATTAAAAAGTTGATAAATGACATATAAGAGGGCAACATTATCCACCGGGTCTTTTCAAATTGAAAGGTATAGATTGATTCAAGTTGGGGTATTATGAGTCATTAAATTTGATCTAATGACTCAAATCAAAAGAACTTCTTTTGATTTAAACCATTAGATCAAATCCAATTACTCACAATCATCCAACTTGAAAGGATCACATTCCGTAAAAATAATAGTTAATGTTGGGTTATTTTCAATTTAAGTAATCAAAGAGGTGATCCGATCCATCGTGGGGTGAGCATAATGCAAGGTTGCTACGGTTTTGGTAAAACCAAACCGGATCTGCAATTAGGTTATTAGAAAATGAGAATCCATAATCATGGTTTTACGCTTTCGGTTTGGTTTTTGTGGTTTTTTTCAAATTATATTTTTAATATATATTTATCTATACTACATTATAAAGGTTTTGAAACTTTCTATAAATGAAAGTTTAAAAATTTTAAGACAAAAATATTATTTTAAAAGGAATATTAAAGGAATATTAGAATATTATATAAAATTTAAAAATTTAAGTATCATTTAAATAATATAGTAACTCCCTCAAATATTGATATATTTTTATATAATTCTTTATAAGAAAAACTCATTAAATTTATAATCACCAATTTAATGCTAAAATTTAAAAATAAAAGTGCTAATTATTTACTCTATTAATAATTTAGACGTTCTATCTATGAAAACATATATCTACTATGTTATAAAATATTTAAGACATGCTAAATAAGGAATATCTAAAATGAAATATATTTGCTCGTCACAAAATAGTAACCAGATACTGTCAACAGATTACGCAGTACCCTTCTAGTTATAGAATAAATCAAAGTGGGGAACGACAAGATTCAAGTTACCCATCTTCAATTTGAGACGACGCCTCATTTTAGGCGATTGGTCTCTCTCAAATGCAAAAAAACAAATCTAGAATCCTCACTTGCTTCCATTTTGCATCCGGGCTTAAAGTAAATTTCAACAAAAGCAAGTTATTTGGCATTGCGGTGTCTAATGAAAGCCTAATATCTTTGCTTCATCAAATGGTTGTCTATCCTCGCAATTCCCTAGCACTTACTGGGCCTCCCCATTGGTGCCAAAATGTCTAGATGTCGTTATCGAACACGCTTATTGATGGATTCCAAAACGTCTTTCTAAATGGAAAGCCAATGCCTATCTATTAGAGGTCAATCACCTCATCAAGTCCATTCTTGGTTGTTTGGGGTGTATTACTTTTCAACCTTTAAGGTCCGAAAAGGTTATCCACAAGCTTGAAAGTATTCGTAGAAGGTTTTTAGGTGGAAATAACGAAGATAAAATTTCATGGATAGCTTGGGACAAAGTGCTACTACCTTTAAACAAAGGTGATTTAGCAATTGGTAGTTTTTTGGCAAGTAACCAATATTTACTTGCTAAATGGTGGTGGGGATTTCACAACCAAGACTCTTCCTTTGGTGTAAAATTTTCCGCTCTATTCATGGGTCATGTCGAGTGGTGTTATTAATCCTAATACTCATAAGAAAGCTACGGGTACATGGTCTCAAATAATAAATCTTAAAGGTGATCTTTCCAAGGTCGGTATTAACTTTCCCATGCTCGTCAAGAGAAAGTGTAAGATATAACTTTTCACATACACATCAAACCATAACACAAAGTAGCATATAGATGGAATTCTAGAGAGAAAGTTAGAGGTTTAGGGAACTTAGTGAGAGAAAGTGAAAGATATTATTATGAGCTCCAACTCTACCTTGGAAGGTAGAGTATTTATAGTCTTACATAAATCGCCACACATCGGGTGGATCGAGGCATACGGTGGGTAAAGACCGTCCGTCCTCCACGGTGTTACTTAACTAAATACTACTTAACTTAAAATAACTACGACTACGAGCTTTCTAATGATTACATATACTGAGGTGACCGACTCTTTAATACCGGAATTTCTAATTCCTAACAATCTCCCTGCGGAGGTCACCTCAATCATGTACCAAAAATACATTGAATACAACCGATAATACATTAACAATTGATCTTGCATTCTTGATGTAGTCCTTTGCTCCTAAGCTCGTAGTCATTGATTCTTCACATTGCATGTTTGGTTACTTCAAGTGGAGGTCTTTATCGATCCGTGTGATAATAATTTTGAGCCATCATTTGAGATCATCACCTATCAACAATCTCGACACATCCTTTGTGGTGTTGGTATTATGTGATGTTGTGACTTTAGGACCGACATGCTCACATTCGATCATGATATCTTCTCATCGAGTAGCGGAAGCATTTGTTGAATCATGATATTGGCGTGACATAGCGAAGCATGGAGTGAAAATATCGAGTCATTGATGCACTTATCATGATTTCTTTTGAGATGAATGTGTAGTGTGAGCATGCGGCTATGGATTGACCGCTTCATTCGATCACCGCAAACTTGGTGTACCGCATACAACAAGCTTAGCAATAAATCGCGAAGTGTCTTTGATCACTTCGTTGAATCGAGGTACACGCCCACGGTGCCTCGCTGATCAAGACAAGTACCGCTGTGATCGTGTAGGATTCCTAAGAATCTCCTTGACAGGGTTTCGCAACTGCTCTAACTGTTTCAAACCGGAACATCTCAAAGAAGACAACACGGAGTGAGTGAACCAAATAATTTTAAGTCCACCGATTGATGAAAAGAGATTTGAAAACAATCGTGTATTTCTCAATAGAAATTGTTTTTGCAATACAACGAAGGTTTTATTGAAAATCAATTATCAATCATAAAACACCTTTGGTTTGAAAAATTAGTACACGGTCGATGTGCTAAAGAAAAGAGTTTTAAGCACAATGACCGGTTTTCAAAGGTATCCGTCAATCCATAACTCGAACCAGATTGATTCAAGAGATTGAATCGCCCCATTGTTTCTCGCTCGGTTGTCACATGGTTAATCTATAAAATAGATCTCACATGCCACCTACCGTGAGCTTGTTTGATGTTGGCTCGAGGCTTTCCATCTTCATCAGTGAATATGTATACATCACTCGATGTTCCGCAATACCACAAGGATAATGCGTGGGACTCAAGATATAATCTCTTCCACATTGTGTGAAACAGAGTCTTCATTGAAAGTGTCCTAATGAGATTTATTGATGATCTCGTGGCTCTAGACTCAATTTGTGCATATTTGATCCCGTGCAGGAGACTAGGAGTAGGTCTTCTTCAATATCAACCATCTCAAGAGAAAGTCGATAGATAATGTCGGTTTCCGTGAGAATGAAACAAGTCCTTTTAAGAGGAACTTGAGTGGTTTGGAAAGTTGAAGTGCATCGTCACTTTGGGTCCATGACGCCTTGTCTTCAATACCGATGTTACCATCGAGAGCATATGAATTGAACCCGTTTCGCCTCTAAGGTTGAATAAATGGAGGCTATTTGTTTTCACCCTTTCTCATTCAATTCTTTTAATTCTTCAACCCTTCAAGTGCTTAATGAGACTTCATAGCTAGAACCTTGTTGGGTTTATTCCAAGATTAGCTCGCTTTTAGTCCGCACTCTTCCCATATCTCATTTTCTCCTTTGTCATCATACCTAAGGACTTCTACACTAACTAGTGGATTGTCCTCGGTAGATCCCTCCTTACGGCGGATCATGGGAACACATACCTAACCTTATCATCCTTATATCACCGCACATAAAGTAGAGTTGGTCGGTCTATTTGGTATTGTTCATCCGCCATTGGAACCAATTGAAAACTATTTGAAAGTCAATTCGGTACTTGTGATATATTATCAAAGCATTTTGTACCGAATTGTTTTTGATATTTTTAGAACGAGAACTCCCCTCAACATGTGCATCAAGTATTTGAAAATGTTTTGCACACGGAGGCAAGAGAAAGAATTAACTTTTTGATTACCATTTTCTAAAGATATCAACATCACTTCCCACATCAAGTCAAGTAGATAGAGTATTTCGGGAAGGATGAGGTTTCCATAAATTTGCTCCCCTCAATATGTGCCTCGGGGTTTGAAGAGAGTTTTGCACATACTAGAGGAACCCGCACATTGAGATGAGTTGATCACATTTCAAATCATAGGTTTAAGATAGATGCTCCCCACAACATGTGCATGGAAAAATTGAAATCGTTTGTCACATGCTGGGGTGATAGCATGTACATCCTTATAAAACCATTTACCGAATTATCGCTTAAATCCAATTTAAATCACACATTCTCCCTCGATCACAATTATCAAATCATTTGAGATTTGTGATCTCTTATAGATTTAAATTGATTTTGAAAGCTTTTTAAGGAATTATGACTTGATTATAAAAGTGTTTTAATCGATAAGGATCGGATTTTAAGACTTTAAACCCATTGATAAACATGCATGTATATCTTTTGAAAACAATTTAATGCCAAATAACTTTTTAATTTAATTGAAATCATTCTCCCCTCAATCAATGACATAGGTTGTTGATTGAGAGATAGAGATTTTGACAAATAAGTCTTGATGATTATCAAAATGGAGATCGAGTTATTTTTCAAAGCATTTAGTTTTCAATGAGATAAATGTTTATAGAATCGAGCATGGAATTTTGAAAACATGATAAAACATGGCTCGTTCTTTCTTTTAAAACCGGGTTATTGCCCGAAAATGACAATAAACCATTTTTCTCTTGTCCCAAAAATTTTTTTTTTTTGATTTTTTTTTTTTTTTTTTTAATATAAAAAATTCGAACAACATCTAAAGTCCCGTGTCATTCTTTGAATGACAAGACAAAGACCGAGATATAGTCGAACCGAGAAAAGCATAACAAATTGACAATATTTTTGAAGATTTTTCAATTTTTCGATTTTTATGGATTTTGAAGGTTTTATAATTTTGTATTTTGTTTTTCGAATAAATATTTACAAGAGATAGATGAAGGAAACCTTTACTCCTCGCCTTCCTCCTCAAGACGCTTTGAGAGTTTCGTTGAAGGCTTTTCGCCAAGACGTGGAAGAATAAACTCAAACGTTCTCTTGGAAGAGCTTTGGTGAAGATGTCTCGCTAACCGATATTCGGACCTCACAAAATATAGTTCCACCACACCTTTTCCACTTGTTCCCGATGAAATGATGTCGAATGTCGATATGCTTTTCTCTTGAGTGTTGAACGTTGTTGCATGAGAGCAATAACACTTTTATTATCACAATACGAGGATTTTGTTGAATTCAAAGCCATAGTCGATAATCGAGATCTCATCCATAAGATTTGAGCACAACAAGATGACATGGCTATGTATTCACCTCTGTAGAGGAAATAGAAGTACTCATTTGCTTCTTTGAAGACCACTCACAAGCTTATCACCTAAAACGAGCACCTCCCGACGCATTTGACGAGTATCTTGACACCGCATGATCAAGATTCGCATAGGTCGTTAGTGACATACCGGTGTCCTTCGGTGCCAAAGACCCATATTGATGGTTCCTTGAGATACCGAAGACCCGCTTAATCGCTTCAAGGTGCTTTTTAGTAGGCTTAGCACGGTATCTAGCACACATGCAAACAATGAACAAGATGTCTCGGTCTACTAGCATGAGGTACATCATGGATCCAATCATACTACGATATTTCGCTTGGTCAATCATGATCCCGAGTGGTCCTCATCTAGTTTGGTTCGGTCAATCATGGGGTGTCAATGGGTCACTTGAATCAAATCCAAATTTCTTTAAAATCTCATTGCATATTTAGATTGATTTATGAAAATGCCTCCGGACTTTGTGAAATTTGTAATCCCAAGAAAATGACATTTGTCCCATCATTGACATTTGAAACTTTGAACTCATTTCATTTGAAAACGATCACATTCCATTGGGTCCGTCGAGGCAAAAATAATATCATCAACATAAATTTGAACATCGCTAAATGTTTGCCGACTTCACGGTGAATAAGGTAGGATCAATCGCTCCTTTGTCAATCCGGCTGATAGAAGAAACTTTGACAATGTATCATACCATGCCCTTGGAGCTTGCTTTAAACCGTAAAGAGCCTTCTTCGAGACGATAAACGTGAGTAGGATGCTCTTGATTCACAAATCCTTCAGTTGGTGACGAGACGACTTTAAGATCTCCGCTCGTAAATGCCGCTTCACATCCATCCGATATACTACCATGTTCTTACTAGCAAAGATTAGCCGGAAAGATTCGATTGCCTCGATTCGAGCAACTGGAGCAAAGATTCTTCAAAGTCTATACCTCCTCTTGACGATATCCTTTAGCAACTAATCGAGCCTTGTTCTTCAACACATCACCATGCTCATCAAGTTTTACTTTGAAGATCCATTTGAGAGCTATGATCATAGCACGCCTGAGCGTGTACTAACTCCCATACATCAAGACGATCAAACTCATGAATTTCATCTTGCATGGCATTGAACCAAACTATCTTCATTCATGGCGCTTAACATCTTTGGTTCGATCTTAGATAGTACGGAGTTGAAGAAGCACCATAAGGCATCGGTTGCATGAGTTGTTTCCGGGTTGATATGGGACGAGAGGGATTTCAATGATGTTGTCTAAGGGTGATCGTGAGTCCATTTTCCGAGGTGTTCATGTGGCAGCTTGTTGAGGAACCGAGGTAGCCGAGTCGATGTCTCCGAAGAAGATGGTTCGATGATGATTCAGAGTAGCAAATATGTTTTCAAATAGAGCATCTTCGTGAGTCGCAGGGATTAACTTCATCATTGATGCGAAAACATTTCCATGATGTACATTTGAAGAATGATGATTTGTTGATGAGATCAAGGATCAAGCAGCAGTGCTTCTGACTTAAAGATATTGATATTGAGGATTGACTTCATTCACCGGAATACGAGCATCCTCTCAGTAGGGATCACACCTCATTAGTAATTGAATCATACAGCTTCATCAAACATAGGATCAAACAATTTCTTTACATCATCTTCGGATGGAGGTACATATGGAGTTTCTTGAGAGGAGTTTGGAACAAGAGATGAACCAATGGGACTGCTTTGAAGTGCGGGTCCCGAGTGGAGTGTCCAGAGCCAATTGACCGTCACCTCATCAAACGTAACGTGAATTGTTTCCATGATATTTCGGGTTCTTTTGTTGTAGATTCGGTATCCCTTTTGTTTGGTGCATATCCTACAACTACTCCAATGTCGGTTTAGCCCTAAGTTTGCCCAAGTCTTGACCCTCATTAGTTGGATAGCACAATGCACCAAACATACGAAGGAAAGATAGATTAGGTTTTCATTGTGGACAAGTTCATATGGAGTTTTTCCATGAATAGTGTGAATCGTGGAACGATTTTGTGTGTAGCATGCAGCGGCAATTGCTTCACCGCAGAAACATTGGAACCTTTGAGTAGATCAAGATTGTTCTAGCGACTTCAACAAGAGTACGATTTCGCCTTTCAACTACACCGCTCGCTTGAGGGTTTGTGGAACACTTCTTTGATGGTCGATTCCAATGCTTTCATAGAATTCACTAAGTTGTTTGTTGACAAACTCGGTTCCATTGTCTGCGATAATTACAGCTTTTGTTTAGTCGAACTGCAGTTGTTTAATGAGTTTGATGATGATATCGGAGTTTCATCCTTTGTCCCAAGAACTTGACCTGTGAATCTAGAGTAATCATCAACTACAACTAACACATATTTCTTCCCAAAGATATTCTCGCACCCTCATTGGTCCACATAAATCCATATGAATCATATGAAGAACTTCAAAGGACAGAGTTAGTAGGTTTGGGTTTATGGGCATACTTCTTGCTTTTTCCCAATTGACATCTTTGAACAAAGATGATCCTTTTCATACTTTAGTCTAGGTAAACCTACAACTAAGTCCTTTCCGGAAAGATCATTGATGGTGCCAAGTTCAAGTGATTAAGACGACGATGCCATAACCATGACTTTGTTTTGAAGCCTTTGATAGCAAGCGATTGGAGAAGCCCCATCATGTCATCGATAGAGATGGTGTAAAGATTTGACCCACGAGTTCCTTTTATCGCCTCACCATTGAGATCTCTAACAAAGCGTGTATGTTTTCAAGGCAACTTCTAGATCAAAATCACGAAATTGACCAACAGAGAAATGATTATGACCCAAACCTTCTACATAGTAAACTCTAGAGATGACACTATTACCAACAACATAATCTCCATAACCCATAATAGCACCGAAATGATCATTCCCAAATCTAATGGTCCCGATGAATTTGCTCACGGTTCATGAGCCATGACCGGTCTCCAAATATATGCTTGGAACGACTGAGTCCGTGTACCACGTAATCGATTTGAACGATCCGCAGTTGAACATGCATAAGAATGGATAATCGATAATTGGGATCCCCATGCAAGAATGGGTTCCATTTGGTTAGTAACAATGTTTGGAACACCCACATCGTAAATAGAAGCATTCATATCGAAAGTGAGGCAATGGAATCAAGTGAATAGATGCGGTACTAGTGTCAAGATAGCCTGCTCACGGCAGTGATCACTTCTTAAGGAATAGTTCTACCAAGAGGGCATCCATTTTCTAGTGGGCATTGTCCGATTAATCTTAAGACCAACAGTGTCCAATAAAAGCCTATTTTACCGAATGTTCTTCCCGGGTTCCTACTGCTTTCTAACTTTCTTCGCTTTTGCCTTTTAGCCTTCTTAGCATGAATTTTAGCATTAACAATATTAATCGGACAATTAACATTATTAGGCGTAATGAATACCACATTCATGATTAGAAATGAATTCAAGCGTACATC
>CM040243.1:79295777-79315349 GCA_022545495.1 Chrysanthemum lavandulifolium | reverse complement strand
GGCGGGGGTCCAAAATTAATTTGACAAGGATTAATGACAAGGACCTTGGTGTAAATCGAAAATTGAGGGGTTTAAACCGCAATTCATCAAACTTGTTCCAAGGGCTGAAAATGACAAGTTCCAAAAGTATAAGGACCAAAATTGCCATTTGCAATTTTCAGGGGCCATTTCGCCAATTTTGAAAGTTGAAGGACTAAACTTGTAATTTTCTCAAACTTTTGACATTTTTCACCAAAGGACTAAATTTGACAAGTTTTGATTTTAAAAGGACCTTTGGTGACTTTTGCTTTTGAAATTATGGTTCAGGGACTATTTTTGACAATTTATGAAACTTGGGGACTAAAGCGCAATTTTGCAAATTTGATATGTTTTCATCGATTTTGATAATTTTGCATTTGAAACACATAAAACACCGATTTGTGATATTTTATCATTTTGATGTGTTTCGAGTGTTTTCGAGATGATTTTGCGATTTATTTTGTACAAAATGATGAGTATTTACACACTCATCAATCCCCACATCGAGATATTGCTAGTCCCTAGCAATGATTTGAGAAAACATAATGGATTTTAATCTCTTTACCAAAAGCCATTACTTACGGAGTAGCCAAATGTTTCAGTTCAAGTAAGAACCATGGTACAGATAACCATGTGATTTTGAGCAAACCACCACTTTCAACGGATTTGATTTTGTCTTTACCGAAGCCGTACCCTTCCGGACTAGCCAACTCTTAGATAAATTATCAATATTATCTTTGGTGAGTGAATACCAATTATGGTTTTTCCATCGCCTTTACCACAAGCCATAATCTTGCGGGCTAGCCAACTCTTTACTTTTAGGATATGGTGAGTGAATACCATACAATTTTGGGCAAATTGCAAGCCATATAAACGGATTTGATATATCTTTACCAAGAGCCGTTTGCTCTGGATTAGCCAATCCTTTAGTCTTACGTACATGGCGGATGATAACCTAATGAGAAAGTGTAAAACACTTACTCCAAAAAATTTTGGCCAAAACGGGGGTTGGTATAATTATATGATAAAATTCGTGAGAATTCCCCACACTTAGAAATGAATATTGCCCTCAATATTCAAAGTACAGCGGTTATGCCGAAACAAAGAACGTAAAAGGAAATACTACGGCCATTATTTAGAAGAAGGATTTTTTTTTTTTTTTTTTTTTTTGAAACATGTGGCAACCCCCACACTAGGGTGGTAGAAAGAGGTGAGAAGATGAAATATGGGTGAAAACCCATATTGCATGCTACTTATTTTTGATTCCCGAGTCGCTAGCTTGACTCGACCCGCATTCATTTGTTCATGGGAAAGTAACGTGGAAAACCAATCTCGATCGGACTTTCGTTCACAATGTTAATGAACATATGAACATCGAAAGTTCCACACCGACGAGATATAACCTCGGTATTTGTTAATAGTAGAAACTATAAAGGATGATACGGGGTCAAAGATGGTGTCCTCATTCCGAAGAGAAAGGGAAGAGCAACCACACCATCTGTGAAGAATGGAATAAAGACGTGCATGAGAATGCATGTCTATTCCTCACAGAGAGAAGCAAATCACCGGTTTGACATCTTTAAGCTTAAACTTGAAGCTTAGATGGTGATTGTCAAGAAGATGTCCGGGAGGAGGGTGGAAATGATTCTTCAATCAACAAACTTTCCGTAAAAAGGATGTCTCCTCCGGATCAAGGTAAGTGTTATCAATTCCGTTGGAATTGACTCATCACTAAGAAAGGCCTCGACTTCATTCCAAAAGTTGTCATTTTCCTCATCGGGAGTGATAGAAGGAATGGAAGAGTCGGAATAAGACTAGAAGATGATGGATTCTTTTGAGCAATTCATCCATGGGAAGAATGTCTCCATTGGATCACAAACATCATCATCCAACTCGGATGAAATCAAGAGAGTTCGTTTCATCCACGCACTTAACAATCTCGATCGACAAACCGATGCCGAGGTGGGACAAGTGGTGTGCTCTTAGAGCTAGCAGTTTCCACCACTTCCGATGAAGTCTCCGATTCTAGATCATCGTCATCATCAAGAACACTCTTGACATCCACAGTACAACTTTCAAACCATTTGCTTGAACCAGGGGTAATTTTCAAAGCTTTGAGCTCAAGACGCTTTTGGTGAACACTCTTAATCGTGAAATTTGAGAGTGTTGCATTGATTCTTCATTTTGATCAATTGTGGCAACACTCTTTTGTATAGAGGTTTGGAGTTCGTTGATATTTAACGTGAGCTCTTCGTTGTCAACCCGTATGGTCAACTCTTACGCAAACACATCAATCGAGCACGACTGCTCTTAAGAAAGCTCTCCTAAGATAAGGGAACTCTAGGATCTCGCATCAAGTCTACTACAACAAAGTCGGCATGAAAGTGAAATTTTCCCACTTTCATCACGACATCCTCGGCTATCCCAAGTGGGCGAGTTACAGTGCGATCCGCTAGCTCGAGTGTCATCACGAGTGGATGAAAGTTCGGAAGAGCGGTTTCTTCCATACCGAGAGTGGCATGAGGTTAATGCTAGCGCCAAGATCGGCCAAGTGAGCATTGAAACATCCCCAAGAAATCACACGGGATTAGAAACCGGCCGTGGTCTTCAAGCTTTTCGAAGCTTATTAAGAATGGTCACTGAGCATTGCTCATTGAGAGGAGTTTAGCCATCTCGATAGCTTATCTTTGTTGGTGAGTAAGCCTTTAGCGTGGATGCAAATTTAGGCATTAGAACGAGCATCAACGAAGCTTATATCAAAGTGAAGCTCATTGAAGATTTGGAAAACTTCTCCATTTGCTCTTTGTTTTGTCTTTGAGCTTCTCATCATTCATTCTTGATGGGTAAGGAAGTCGACTAGACTTTGAGCCGGGATGGAAGTGTTTTCGCTCAAGATTTTTCCTCGGAACATCGGGTTCGGACTTAAAGCTTGGACTACCGAAGGTGGGACGTGTCTTGATGCCGTGGGCTTGAATAATGCACCTTGTCCGTTGTCTCCTTGGTAACTTGACTAAATGCCACAGGAGGAGGGGCATAGGAGTCGTGGGTCCATTGTCGTCTTACCACTCGAGTGGTGACGGCTTTCAACTCGGCATTAGGATTGGGAATAGTATTGCTTGGGAGTCCTCGGAAGATGGCGAAGCTTTGTTCATATTCATGTTCATGAAACCGCTCATCATATTCTTTAACTCATTTTTCTGCCGAGATAATGTGGTATCAATTTCCTTTTAGCTCACCTCTCATGTTATTGATCCGAGTTTGCATTGATCGCATGTTTGCCTCACCATTTTCATGAAGTCATTTGGCATGGGAGCTTGAGGAGGTGGTTGATAACTTTGATGATTTGGAGCTTGATATGGTTGAGGTTGGTTGAAATTGTTCCGGTTTTGATTGAAATTTTGAGAGTTATTGAAATTTTGTCCTTGATTCGAACAAAGCGATTCTGATTGCCATGGTTTTGCAGGAGGAAAACCGGTGGTGTCATACCGCTAGGTGCACGGTAGTGAGGATCACCTTGTGGTCGGTATTGATTGTGGTTTACGAAGCTACGGAGCTTGGTAAAAGGAAGCATCGGTTGCTTGACAATCATAATCGCATGTGGACCACTACAAGTTTCACACACCTTGTTTACGGCTTTGATTGGTTCCGCTTATGAATTTCGCTTTTGATTTCCTTTACCTCTTTTATCATACAATGGATGATGTCCGTTAGAGCGACTAACGGAGCGGCTAACTCGGAAGAGTTACCGGATGAAGAAGCGAGTGTTCGGAACATTGACTTTGTTAAGTAGAAATAGGAACTTTGATTTTGCTCGCAAATCTCAATCACATCTTTAGGTTTACGATTCAAGATATTGCTGCCGCGCTGCATTCAAGGAATCTTGATCATTACCGTTCAACCCATTGTAAAAGATATTGACTTGTTGAAGCTCAGTGAATTCATGATGGGGCATTTCACGAGGAGATCTTTGAATCTCTCCCATGCCTCCAAAATTTTCATTGAAATTTTGACGAAATCCGAAATTTCATTTTTCGATTAGTCGTCTTTGATGGAGGAAAGAGTAATTCACAAACTTTTGAACAAGATCCTCCCAAGTTTCGATAGATCGAGGGGTTCTTTTTCCACCAAATCCGGCCGTCCCTCCAGAGAGAATGGAAATAGCATCAACTTGATCACTTTTGTGGCACATCCTTGAAATTGATAGTTGAAGTCAACTTGTTAAACCAACGGATGTGTGCATACGGTCGTCTCGATCGGACCCGCGGAATTGATTTGTAGACACAAGTTGGATCAAATGTGTCTTCAATTCAAGTGATCGAGAATTGATAACGGTAAAACGATGGCATCTCCATAACCCTCGGTGGGTGCACGGAGCATTTCGCCATAATGCGTTAAATGCCATGGTGTTGTTAGAAATAGTACGAATCTCGGGTTCGACTATTTGGGCGACACGTCTGAGAACGTCTTCTTGGAATTTCGCTAGATCACGCAAAGGACTCAATGATCTAGAAGAGCGAGTCGCAAGATGACTAGAGATAACTCTAGGATCTCGAGTTAAGAAGAGGAATTATGAAATCTTTCGGATGAGAATGAGAATTATGAAGGCGTTTTATAAAAGCGGGGTGAGAAGAATCTTTTGGGTTTTACGGTTCAAACGTCGATATCACAACAAAATCAATTAACACAAAATCGAGGCAAAACAACGATGAACTTAACCAATAATCCAAGATGAATGGCTTCTTTGAAAAAGGTACACCAATCACAAGGACACAAAGGCAAGTTTTAAATCTTTAGTTCGGGAACTTATTATGGTCGCACCCCGTTAGGTAGTGCACCGCCTTGGTTTATGTGGTAAGCTTTTAAGTTGTTATTTATTTAAGAAAACGAGCGAATCTTTTGTATTTTATTATTTGATATATATAGAAACAAAAGGAAAATATTTTTGTGTTTTATACGTTTTGGATGTTTTTGGGTTTTGGATTTTTATAAGAAAATATGGATATATATATAGATAGATGGATGATATGAACAAATGAGTGAGTATTCAAACAACTAATCTGCTAGACGGAAGACAATCAAGACAACCTCAAGAATGGCGCCTAAAATTTGATCTTGTAGAAACCGTCAAGTCGTAATGACTTAAAACAACTTCAAGACGAAATCAATGAAGATCCGAGGGTATAGGGTCTCCCTGGGTCGTTATGTCCCAATGAGCTATGCAATGGATCAATCAACGATAGTGATCGAGGAGTTTGAGCGAAAAGGATTATGATTTGATTATTATAACTACGAAATATCAAACAAATACAAAGGCTTAAATGCAAATGAGAGAAAATAAAAAGATAAAATCTATTAAATAAACGCTATCACTATAATTAAAATGATGTTTTGTTTTATGATTTTATAAAACCGAAATTAAAATCTACGCGACGTAAAAATTAAAAGTGAAACTAAGTCAATATTAACCCTAAAATGTGAAAATGATATTTTACAAACCTAATGATATAAGAAAATATTTAGAAAAAGAAAATTATTTTTAAAACTAATTATCTAATTAAAAACTATTTTTAACTATTAATTAATTACCTAAAATACAAGAAAATAGGAAATTAAGCTAGAAAAATAAAATTAAGACTTAGAAAAGTCTAAAATAACAAAATAAAATTTTCAAAACTATTTTTGTATTTTTGTGACTATTTTTCTATTTTCTATGAATTTTAAACTATTAAAATCTAATTAAATCACTAAAAATTACCAAATGAACTATGAAAAATATGGAAAATTACTTTTTTCACTTCTTATATTTATCTAAACTTAATAAAATTGAAAAATTATTTTTTTGAACCTTTTCTGAATTTTTTGTATTAAATGCTATTTAAAAAGGCTTAAAAACTAATAAAAATCAAGAAAATAGTAAAACAATTGAGAAAAATATGAAAATTTCGTGAAAAGTCTAAAATAATATTAGGAATATAATAAAATGGAAAAACAGATGCTTATTTGCAAGGAAATGAAATCGATGAGAGTGCTTATTGAAATAAGCACTAAATAAGCCAAATGATTAAGACAAGCCACCAATCGTTAATGTAAGTTCTAATAAGCTATATTAACCAAAATCCAACTAAAACAACAAACTACAATCACCGATATACAAGTTTGATTAGATTTGATGTTTTGAGATTTTGCTTAAAACACAGGTTTGGGTACCAACTGCTGATACAAGCACAAGCTTATCAATAAGCTCAAACTGAAAACTTTGATTTGGAACTTGGAAAGGACCTGGGTGAGAGTATTTGTACCAAAAATCGTGCCATGAGGAGCTCTTTTGAGCCCAGTGCACTAGCCGCATAAAGCGAGAAAATTCTCGATTATGGCGAGACAATGGCGAGGCAACTGAGGCCCAAAGTACAAGCTTGGTTAGAGCTTAAAGAAAATTTGTAAAATTGTACAAAAATGGCTATAAGAAAACAGACCAAGAGAGGTTTCTAAAACAACAATTTCCACTGAATTTTGTCTAGAATTGAATCCTATAAAATTCCCTTCAGTTGGCTCAAAATGACATTTTCTGTTTTTGACTTTTAAAGCAAATGTGCAAGTTGACTTTGGTGAACTTTACCACTGAATTTAAGTACTAAGATAGATGTTATAAGATGTAATGAACCTAATGCAATCAAAGTTTAATGATTCTAAACACAAAACAATGATCTGCACTTCTAAAAATCACAACAGTGATCAGTGGATATGGATTTGATTTATATTTGACTTTTTTTGGTGTTGCAGACCCAAAATAAAACAGATATGAGTTAAATATGACTCAACAAACATGAACCAGTAAGACTTGATCAATGAACAAAACTTTGGGACAGTTTTAACAGTTGTGCCAAACACCTCTTAAGTACACTGATTTGAGCTCAGAACATATTTAAACCATGAACCTACTTATTTAATGATCAAACTAACTTAATAATACTTAAATACTTCTATTAGAACAGATTATAACAGATTTAAACTACAATTGCAGATTATGCTAAAAGACTTTGAAATAACTTACAACTTGTCCAAGCCACAATGGCATGCAAAATGAGAACCATGAACCACTAATCTACTTAACATTACCCCAAATGAATCTAAAACAACCCAATTCCAACTGCATCAACCCAGTTCCAACTCCATTGCCAATTTTTGCACCTGTTTGACTTTAGTTGACCAAGAACCAAAATGGTTTGAAACTTGACTATAAGCTTATATAAAGCTATAACCAGCTACTATAAGCTTATATGAACTTGAAAAGAAGCATTATGAAGCTTAAACACAAGACTTTGAGAATAAAAATTGCAACAGTGGACTTTAACAATATGAAATGATCATATAACTGAAATTGGAACTTGAGACTGCTTTATATTAACCAAACAACTTAGGATAGTACAATTTTACAAAATTAAATACCTTACAACTAAAATAAAGCTTTTAAACTTAAAACGACATTTAACTAAATTTCTTAAAACTAAAAACTGCCCTTCACTTCTTCTTTTGCTTTTCTTTTATACCCAATCTCAATCTCTCTCTTCTCTGAATCTTTCCCACCAATCCTAGCCCTTGGATGACCTTGAATTAATCTCCACCATTCAAATATGATTTTGGCGCCAATTTCTTGTCTGCCCATTGGAGGTTGAGTGAGAGGGGGAGGGGTGCAATTAATGAAGTTTGGAGGCTTGTTATGGAGTGGGGAACAGGCTTGAGAGGAAATTGAGGAGGGGGGAATGGGTGTAAGCTAGTTGCAGGGAAAGCAGGTGAGAAGGTGGACTTTGGCGGGTTGAAGATATTGACCAGAGTTTGACCAAAGAGTATTAATAATGGGAGGGGTTCACAATTCAGTTGACAGGGGTCCAAGGTTAGGCAGGGGGTCCAAAATTAATTTGACAAGGGATTAATGACAAGGACCTTGGTGTAAAATCAAAATTGAGGGTTTAAACCGCAATTCATCAAACTTGTTCAAGGGCTGAAATGACAAGTTCAAAAGTATAAGGACCAAAATTGCCATTTTGCAATTTTCAGGGCCATTTCGCCAATTTTGAAAGTTGAAGGACTAAACTTGTAATTTTCTCAAACTTTTGACATTTTTCACCAAAGGACTAAATTTGACAAGTTTTGATTTTAAAAGGACCTTTGGTGACTTTTGCTTTTGAAATTATGGTTCAGTGGACTATTTTGACAATTTATGAAACTTGGGGACTAAAAGCGCAATTTTTGCAAATTTGATATGTTTTTCATCTGATTTTGATAATTTAGCATTTCAAACACATAAAACACTGATTTGTGATATTTTTATCATTTTGATGTGTTTCTGAGTGTTTTCAAATGATTTTGCAGTTTATTTTGTACAAAAATGATGAGTATTTACACACTCATCACACTTCCCTGATTAACTTAAGTAGATAAAGCATATTGGGGAAGGATGAGGTTTTCAAAAGTTTGCTCCCCCTCAATATGTGCCTCAAGGTTTGAAAGAGTTTTGCACATACTAGAGGGAACCTGACTTAGAGACAAATCAATCACGTTTCAATTCTTTGTGGTTTAAAAAGCCCTCAACATGTGCATGGAAAATTTGAAATCGTTTGGCACATGTGGGGAGGAAAGCTTACTAAACACTTATAAAACCAATTATCAAGTTATCAGTTTAAATCCAATTTAAATCACAAGTTCACCCCCGATCACACTTTCCAAATCCTTTGAGAGTTGTGATCTCTATTGATTTAAATTAAATTTTGAGAGCTTTTTGAGGAGAATAGTGACTTGCTTTTGAAAAGAACATTTTAACTGATAAGGATCAGATTTTCATACTTTAAACTCCATTGTTTAAACATGCAAGAGTATCTTTTTGAAAACATAACATTAGCAAAGGTTTTGAATCAATTGTATAAAACATTGTTCTTTTTGATTTTCCAAGAATAAACCTTGCTCATTTACGTGCCAATTGTTTGAAAATAACCTTTCAAAATAACCTTTTTAATTGCTTGAAATCATTCTCCCTCAATCAATGACACAAGTTGTTGATTGAGAGATAGAGATTTTGATGATGATAAGCACGAGATGATTTACAAGAATAATAGAGTACGAGGTATTTTCAAAGCAATTTAGTTTTCATTAGATGGCAAATATTTTTCGGAAGAATCATTAGACGGAAAATATTTGGAAAGAGAAACATTTGTCTTTTGATGACAAACATTTGTTTTAAGAATCGAGCATGAGATTTGAAAATAAGATAAGGCATGGCTCGTTTCTTTTACTTTTTAAACGGGTTACCGCACGAAATGACAATAAACCACCATTTTCTCCGTCTCATTTTTTTAAAACAACTTATGAACATTCAAGAACATCTAAAGACCCGTGACATTATTTGAATGTCAACACAAAGTCCGTAGATGATATCGAATAAGGAAAAACATGACAAAATAACAATATTTTTGAAATTTTTCAAGATTTTTTAATTTTTATGGATTTTTTATTATTTTTTTATTATTTTTAATTATTTTTTTTTGCGAATTTTATATTTTTATATTTTCTTTTGTGGGTTTTGAAATTTTGTATTTTGCTTTTTGAATAAATATATACAAGAGATAGATGAATAAAGACCTTTACTCCTTGTCTTCCTCTTGAAGACGCTTGAGTGTTTCCGGTTGTAGACTCTTTAGACCAAGACGTGGAAGGATAAACTCAAAACGTTCTCTAGGAAGAGCTTTGGTGAAGATGTCTGCTAATTGGTATTCAATCCTCACAAAATAGAGTTCCACCACACCTTTTTCCACTTTTTCCCGAATGAAATGATGTCGAATGTCGACGTGCTTTGCTCTTGAGTGTTGAACATTGTTGCATGAAAGAGCAATAGCACTTTTATTATCACAATACAGAGAAATTTTGTTGAATTCAAAGCCATAGTCAGATAATTCGGATCTCATCCATAGGATTTGAACACAACAAGATGATATGGCTATGTATTCAGCCTCTGTAGAGGAAATAGAAGTACTCATTTGTTTCTTTGAAGACCAACTCACAAGCTTATCACCCAAAAACGAGCACCTCCGGACGTGCTTGACGTGTATCTTGACATCCCGCATGATCAAGATCCGCATAGGTCGTTAGTGACATACCGGTGTCTTTCGGTACCAAAGACCCATATTGCTGGTTCCTGGAGATACCGAAGACCCGCTTAACCGCTTCAAGGTGCTTTTTGGTAGGCTTAGCACGATATCTAGCACACATGCAAACAATGAACAAAATGTCCGGTCTCATCGGTCGTGAGGTACATCGTGATCCAATCATACTACGATATTTCGCTTAGTCTACCATGATCCCCGAGTGGTCCTCTTCCGGTTTAGTACGCCTATCATGGGAGTGTCAGCGGGTCACAAGAATCAATCCAAACTTCTTTAAAATCTCATTTGCATATTTAGATTGATTTATAAAATGCCTCCGGACTTTGTGAAATTTGTAATCCCAAGAAAATGACATTTGTCCCATCATTGACATTTGAAATTTGGAACCCATTTCACTTGAAAATGGTCACATTCATTGGGGTCGATCGAGGCAAAAATGATATCATCAACATATATTTGAACGTGAATTAAATGTTTGCGACTTTACGGTGAACAATGTCGGATCAATGCTCCTTTCTTGAATCCAGTAGATAGAAGAAACTTTGATAGCGTATCATACCATGCCCTTGAGCTTGCTTCAAACCTTAAAGAGCCTTCTTCAAACGATAGACGTGAGTAGGATGCTCGATTCACAAAGCCTTCAGGTTGGTCGACGATATGACTTATTTAAGATCTCCGTTAAGAAAAGCCGTCTTTACATCCATCCGATAGACTACCATGTTCTTACTTGCAAGATTAGCCAAGAAGATTCCGATTGCCTCGATACGAGCAACCGGAGAAAATGATTCTTCAAAGTCAATACCCTCCTCTCGACGGTATCCTTTTACAACCAATTGAGCCTTGTTCTTTAAAACATCACCATGCTCATCAAGTTTTACTTTGAAGATCCACTTTAAAGCAATGATCATTGCACAACTGAGCGGGTACTAATTCCCATACATCTAGTCGATCAAACTCATGAATTTCTTCTTGCATGGCATTGAACCAAATGCCTTCATTCATGGCGCTTACATCTTTTGGTTCGATCTTAGAGTACGGAGTTGAAGAAGCACCATAAGGCATCGGTTGCAAGTTGTTTCCATGTGGATCCCGGACGAGAGAGGTTTCCAATGATTTTGTCCAATGGATGATCATGTGTCCATTTTCTAAGATGTTCATGTGGTTGTTGTTGAGGAACCAAGTAGCGAGTCTATATCTCCGATGATGATGGTTCGATGATGATACAAGAGCAAATATGTTCTCAAAGGGTTCATCTTCGGAGGAGCAAAGGGTTTTCATCATCTGTAATAAAGCACAACATTTCCATTGTGTACACTCGATGATTGATGATTTGTTGATGAGACAGAGTGATCAAAGAGACGCATCTTGACTTAATGACATTGAAACCAAGGGTTAACTTCATTGATGGGATAGAGGTAGCCTCTGTTGATGGAACCGACATATCATTAGCACTTGGCTCATAGTGTTCATCAAACATTGGATCAAATAATTTCTTCAAATCATCTTCATAGGAGGTACATAAGGAGCTTCGGTGAGGATTAGAAACGAGGGTAGAACCGATAGGACTACATGATGAAGGTTGAAGTGCGGGTCCAGAATTGGATTGTCCTGGAGCCATTTGACCGGTCAGCTCATCGAACGTAACGTGAATTGTTTCCATGATATTTCGGGTTCTCTTGTTTTAGATTCGATATCCTTTTCTGTTTGGTGCATAACCTACAAATACTCCAATGTCCGCTTTAGCTTTAAGTTTACCTAAATCTTGACCGTCATTAGTTGGGTAACATAAAGCACCAAACACACGAAGGTAGGATAGATCAGGTTTTCATTTATGGACAAGTTCATATGGAGTTTTTCCATGAGAGGTGTGAATAAGGGAACTATTTTGGGTATAGCAAGCAATGGCAATGGCTTCACCCATAGAAACATTGGAACCTTTGAATAAATTAGCATTGTTCTTGAGGCTTCCACAAGAGTTCGATTGCGTCTTTCAACTACACCGCTCGCTGAGCGATTCGTGGAACACTTCTTTGATGACCGATTCCAACACTTTCATAAACCGAATTAAGTCTTTGTTAACAAACTCGTGCCATTGTCTGCTCGAACAATTCTAACAATATTGTTGAGTCGAACTCAAGTCGCTTGATAAGTTTGATGATGATATCCGAGTTTCATCCTTTGTCCTTAAAAACTTTACCCAAGTAAATCGAGAGTAGTCATCAACAACTACTCGAATGTATTTCTTCCCATTTATCGCTTGCACTCTCATTGGTCCGCATGCATCCATATGAAGGGTATGAAAACTTCCATTATCGAGTTTGTGGGTTTTGGTTTGTGGGCATATTTTGTGCTTTTTCCCAATTGGCAAGTCGAACGAAGATGATATTTTCATAATTTAACTGGGTAATCCTCTTACTAAGTCCTTTTGGAAAGATTGTTTATGGTACCAAAGTTCAAGTGATTGAGACGACGTGCCATAGCCACGACTTAGTTTTGGAAGCCTTTGACAAAGAAGCGATGGGTGAAGATTTCATCATATCTTCGATAGAGATGGTGTATAGGTTTGAACCACGAGTTCCTCCGAGAAGTTCCACACCATCAAGTTCTCTAACAAAGCAAGTATGTTTTCTCAAGGCCACTTCAAACTGAGTCACAAAATTGTCCGACGTAAAATAGGTTATGTCCAAGACCTTCAACATAATATACCCCGGAAATCACACTATCTCCAACCACGTAATATCCATAACCTATAATAGCACCAAAATGATCATTTCCGAATCTCACAGCTTCGATGAATTTACTCAAGGTTCATGAGCCGTGACCGGTCTCCAAATATATGCTTGGAACACTGAGTCCGTGTACCATGAATCGATTTGAACGATCCGCATTTGAACACGCATAAGAATGGATAATCGGATAATTGGGATCCCCATGCAAGAATGGGTTCCATTTGGTTAGTAATGTTGATTGGAACACCCACATCGTAAGTAGAAGCAATAGAATCATCAAAAATAGATGCAGTGCTAGTGTCCGTATTTGACCTATTCAAAGTGTGTTTACTTCTAAGGGAATAGTTCTACCAAGAGGCATCCATTTTCTATTGGGCATTAACTTAGTAAATTTAGGGCACAACTCATTAATCTTACGGCCAAGAGGTATCCATTGATAACCTATATTACTAAATTCTCTTCCTGGGGTTTCCACCTGCTTTCTAACTTTCTTTCGCCTTTGCCTTTTAGCCTTCTTAGCTTGATTTTTAGCATTAAGCTTTAATAGGGCATTTGACAAAGATTAGACAAAACATTCACACCACATTCACGATTAGTAATGTAAATCAAGCAAATATCATTACATGGTTTGCGAATAGTAGCGTAATTCGAATTAATTACAATACGCTTATAGCTAATACTAGAATCAACACGATTCGCTTTATTCAACTCAAACTTAATAATCCTAGGTGATCTTCTACTTTTCCAATGCACATTCTTAGCTTGCGAGGTCCTATCTTGCTTGGTATTGCCTCGGAGGCTTTGACCCGCTTGCTTTAATGTCACCGATTATACAGAGGGAATTATGGGAACATTAGTTGGTTGATCTACTTTTGCATTCCTGAATTAGAAGTGCAGGGATTTGAACTACTTGAAGGCACATTAGTGTTTACTTTCTTAAAACTGGGCATAGGATTGTTTGTATGCATGGCACTAGGCATAGAACAAGGCATCACAGCTTTACCTTTCGTACCTAAGGATTTTGGACATGTTGCTATTAAACATTCTAGTAACTCCTGAGATCGTTTGGCCTGAATGCAAGCCAACCTAATTTCTCTATCAAGAGGCTTATTTATGAAATCCTCTTCCACAATCTCACGGAGACATTCTAGACTATCCTTAAGGTGAGCACAATAGTTATGAAACACAGGTTCATTATTCCTAAGATGAGGAGGAATGTATTTAATAGTCACAGATATTTGCGATCGAGGATGACTTTGATGCAACATTCTCATTAAAAACAAGTGGCGCTTCCATTTTTCCCGACTCGATTCTCAATTTCTTTTGTAATGACGTTATTTTTCGTTGTTTTTGTCACGAGTAACTTTCATTGAATCATATAACTCTTTAAAGTGTCGTTTAACTTTTCATTTTCTTCGAGAAAACTCTCGCTTTCCTTTGTAAAGCATTAACCAAGTTTTGAAGATGAAAAGTCCGAGAATACTGAGAATCTAAACGAGGAGGCATTTGGGAGCCACCACATTGTTCTTTTCGCCTTTAATTGTGAAATTTAGGCTTTCAATTTTCTCGATCGTGTTACAATGAGCTTGAATCTGCTCGTCACGCTTGTTTATCTCGAAAAAGCTCGATCAAACTCGGAACATCCGAGGATGTCTTGATATTTGAGGTTTTGACATTTTCTTTAAGATGTTGATATTTTAGTTGCAAATCAAAATGTTCAACTTCTAGTTTAGAAAGATGTTTTACTAAATTATCGTGATCATCCCGATCAATTTTCTCATTTAGTTATGAGTTTTGTTTTCAAGCTCAATAACACGATCATGAGAAACTTTCAATGCAATAGATAATTCATGAAATCGAGAAGCAGAATAGAGTGCTTAGTAACAAAGATAAAACACATCTTGAGCCACACAACTCGAAATCAAATTCTCATTTAAGACATGCAAGTTCTTCCTTTCAACTTCATTATATTTGAGTTCCTGCTCATAATCATTAACCTCAACTATCATTGCATCAAATTCCTTTTCCATTTCTTTAATATCGAATTAATTCCTTTGAAGACTTTTAAATTGACCTTTAATTGTTTAAAGAAGGGCATGACCTCGCTTAAATAACATTCTTTAGTTTGCTCAAACCCTTTCCCCCGCTATCCCCATAGTGTGATTCTTCTTCTTACATGTCTTCTCAAAATCAACGAATAGTTGATAAACAACATACATGCCGATTAAGGTTTTGCTATTAGTGGCAATCGATCTAGGAACTAGATGCATTGGTGTATTGGAGGATACACAGAGTCGCAGCATTTTCCTAAGGGAGTGTTTGTTTCAACAAGTACATTAGCTTTTAGCTTATCCATATCTTTCTTCCAAAAGATCCGCTCGGGTTAATTGAGTTTGAGGCTTAAACATGTTCAAGGAGATCCAATTTTCCTTAGTGTAATCGTGGGGTTTGATAGTTATGTTATTCATTTTACTCGCAGGATCGTTAAGTTTTTATCCATTTTCTCCTAGATGCATCATCTAGTTTTCTATCCTCTTCCTTGCACTCAAAGACAACTAGGTTTCCGCTTAGGCTTAAGGATTTCATTACCATCATAGATCACATTTTGAGCAGCCTTTTGCAATCTTACCATACTCGTGATTAGGTTTCTATAATGGGAATGCTATGCTTATCACGAGAACTTTATGCTTAGTGATCATGTGAGCAATCAATGGTATTCCTTGTACGCATAAACTTATTTTCAAGCTTGTTTTTCAAAGTGTTTAGATTAGAAAATCATTCAAAAGTTTTGATTCCTTAGCACTAAATTCTTGTTTAAGCACTTTAACATTATCTTGCAGCTTCTTGCTTTTGCTTAATGCTTTAGAAAGCTTTTCTTGTAAGTAGTTTAACTCTTGTTTTAACAATTCTTCTAAAATTACTTTTTCTAATAATTGTATGCATTTGGTCATCCATTTCGCTCACGGGTAGTTAGCTCAAACTTAGCACTGTTCATAAATAGCAACTTGTTCTTTATAGGCGTTCGCCTGAGATAACAAAATCATCGAGGGCACATGCAAGTATTCATCAAAAGCATAGTCATCATTGATCATGGAAGATGCATTACTTGGTACAATCTCACTTTCACTTTGCTTCACATATTGATCATATGGGACAATATTACTATTACCTCATCATCAATATCTGATTCATAAGTTTCAAGACAATATTGCTATTACCGTGTAGTCTTACCTTTTTATCTTGAAGTCATTGTTCGCCTTAGTTCGAGGTTCGAAATAAAGTTTCGAGAGGCGTACCTAATCATCTACATCTTACTGAAGATCGTCAAAGACCCCCAAGTTATCTCCTTATGCTCAGTTCAAGTGGGGGGATGTATATGTTAAAAAAAGGATTTATTATTACTTACATTACAAAAAATTATAAGCACTATATGAATTAAAGAAATTGGAATTGAGAATAATATTCTCGATCACATTCGAAGGTTGGAAGAATAGTTCAAGAAAGAATAATGGTGGATTCCAGTGACATATATTGATCATATGAAGATGAACCTCGAAATAACGGTGTGGCGATGACAACTTGGTTTTAAGCTAAGACTATTTGTTTTCTTTTTCTTTTACACCCATTAAATTATCCCATGCCTTACCTTACCCTTTTTGTCGTGAAGCGTGTCTAGGTGATGAAGCGAGCAATCCTTGATGTCTTGGCCATGGATTTGGTCATGTATCATTAATTTTGTTCACTTCACCATGACACATTAGTAATGACACCACCCTAAAGCCTTTGAATCACTATAACCCAACATTGCTTTCTAAAATCTATCTTAACCTTAGCTCTAGTGGTGGAGTTGTGTGTAATTGCCAAGCTTATGATAGAATACTTACTATGTCCGTGCAATTGAGTGATCACCCCGAAATTAACACTTAGATTAGGATGAGAGTGAGAGTGTTTTCGTTCCCATTTCGTGAGGTGTTCGGCTCTTATTAATATTCTAGCATGGAAATCTTAAACTGCGCATTCATTTGGGGATGTATCTTTTGCAGTCTAAATTGGTCTACTTGAGGGCAAGTAGAGTTTAAGTGGGGGGATATTTGATAACATCAATTAGTCCTGATTTTCTAAGCGTTAATTTCCCCTTTTATCATCACATTTTGAGTAAAATGCTAGTGAAAACATCATTATTCTTTATTATTTCATTTCAGGACCTATTCTATGTAAGGAAGTCAGTAATTGGACGTTTTCAAGGCCTATGAATGAGTTGTCTCTTAACTACAGCGTAACCAAGTGATGAAGTTACGACGTAACTAAAGATTATGAAGGCTACGTGATAACGCTCATATTGTACATGTTTCTAGTAGCGTTATGTGTGCTTTTGTATATGTTATTTGGTTATATTTATGATTTCAAAGGTTTAATCGCATCAAAAGATGTTTGTCTAGTGTTTATAACCAAGTGCGGAAACGGAAGGAAAAGTAAAGTAATGTTCAACAAATAGAATATTCCGTTTCAAGAAGCATATCAAGCACAAATCAAGATCTCAAGTACCTTTGAAGACCATAGTGATTGAAGAACCAAGTTCTACAAGACAAAAAGAAGTAAAAGTTGATTTTCCAGAATCAAGAAATCCAACCGGATCGGTTGGAAAATGACCAAAAATGCCTAAGACGCCGTCCCAACCGCTCGATTGCCGCCGCAACCGGAAAGGTTGGTTCCTTAGAAGACCAACCGGATCGGTTGGTCGTAACCGATCCGTTGGAAGACTCAGACCGCCAATTCTTCATCACTAAGTTTCCCCTTTGCATCCAAACGATTCTAGGTCCTTCTCTTGGTGTATTCTAGTCCCTTCCTAACTCCTTGGAGGCCAAGTTAAGCAATTAATACCCTAGGCCTTGGAACTAGTATAAATAGAGGCTTTTGTGAGCATATGAGACACACACTTCAATACAACTCTCTCTACTCATCAAACAAAGCTCTTAAGCTCTCAAATTCGTCCTTAGAAGTCCAGAAAGTTTGAGTTCCGAAGTTCCACATTTGAGGCCAAATCACCAAGAAGTCTACCCCAATACTTTGGGAATCATTACTTCACCATTTGTAATCTTATTCCAAGCATTGTAAGACTTTAATCATGTTTTCTAATGATCAAAGTTCGAGTTTATGTTCATGTTTGCTATGAAAGTGGCTAGTTTCTTTATACACTTGCTTAAATGATGTTGATTATCATATGATTAGTTAGTGATTGTGTTAACATGTTTTAATTCAATTTCAAGTTAATTCTAAGATCCAATTGTGCTAAAGTTTCATAGTGACATTTGTTAATCAATATTGACTAGTTGATAGTAATCGTAGAGGTCGAAAGAACTTATTGTTATTCAACTAGTTATAATCATTTTGTCTATGGATGATTGTTTTTACCCATTATTCTTGATTAAACAAAGGAACTAAGGCGTGGTTGTAATAAAAACACTTTTTGATTATCAAATTGGATTGATTGGAAACATCTAAAAGGTCGTAAGATTAGTTGTTGAGAATCAATTGTAGCCTTTTGTCTATAATCGGTTACCTTTTGTATCTACCATTTCTTAAGCAATTTGATGAAACAAGTGGATGTTTTTGTGTTTAAATTTATGAAAATGAACTTATGAAACTTGAATTGATCTTGAATTGATTGGTTAAACGTAATTTGTTTTTATAAACTAAAATCTTGACGAAGGTTTGTTGGGAACTATATTTAAAGTTGATAAGACAAAGTACATGAAAGATGAAGGACTATTGAAGACAAAGAAAGACAAGGGACCTACTTGGCAAAGAAGTATTTATTATCTAGTCTCTTGTAGTCATTTGTAACCCTAGTATCTCTATTATATAAAGAGATACAGGGAATTAGGTTTATTATTGTCAAACAATGTAAACATCAGACATAGGTGTGTGTGTGTGTGTCTAGGGCGTGAGTTTATGAACGCCTAGACTATTGTGTTAGTCGACTAGTTGGTCGACCTCAAGGATCATGGATCCTCGTTAGATTGTAACCGCCTTAGAGTTGATCGCCTAGGATTAAATGTAGATGTGTTTTGTAGAACACATGATGATGACGAAGAAACCGTAATAATAAAAATGATAGTTTGATTTATTCCGCTATGCATATATATATTGTTCATTGTTATTTGTGCTTTATTTATAATCCTAGATAAGGTCTAAATAACCTAGAGCATCAATTCTAACATGTGGTATCGTGAGCGGGTGGCTCTCGATATCTAGGATCTACAAGGTTTCTCAAGAAAATGGCGAAAAGATGAAGAAATTCGAATCCAAAATTTTCGTAATGCTTCCGCAGCGCTTTCAAACAGTATAACTTTTTCGTGAACCGCTGATCGGCTGAAATTTTGGTGGAGCTTCTATATACCCATCTAACTTTTCACCGAGGGATTGTCGATCCGAGGTTTTATGTGAAAGTTACAGTCAGTCAAGTCGGGTAGAGAGGTTCGATATTCGATTTTATTTTTATTTTAGGGTTTTTGTGTTATTCAACTTCTTGAACTCGTGCATACTCTTTATGGAAGTTGTTTATATGTTGAATGGTGTCTATAATTCATGAATGAAAGCAACTTTGATGTACGATTGCATTAGGGTTTCTTGAATTTAATAAGGTATGTTCTTATAGCATTTAAAGGAAA
>CM040243.1:79227795-79295677 GCA_022545495.1 Chrysanthemum lavandulifolium | reverse complement strand
AGTGATGATGATGTTACCATTCTTTGGTTCAAAAGTTTCCACTGATGCTGTATAATGTTACCACTTGTAGGTTCAAAGAAGAAGGTTGCTAGTATTGGAGATCCTACCTTTTATGCTTTCATCTCTACTCAAGTAGATGGCTCTGCCTTAACTCATGAAGACATAGAGCAAATTGATGAAGATGACTTGGAGGAGATGGACATAAAATGGCGGATAGCTCTTCTTAGTATGAGGGCTAGGAAATTCTACAAGAAGGCGCAAGCCTATTCACATCAATGGTAGTGAAACCGCAGGCTTTGATAAGAAGAAAGTGGAGTGCTTTAACGCCACAAGTTTGGACATTTGCTAGAGAATGTAGAAGACCAAAGACCAAGGACAACATGTCAACTTGGTACAAGCAAAGAAGGAACCAACTGTGGAAGAACCAAAGGCAATGTTGGCTATTGATGGTGTGAGCTATGATTGGAGTTTCATGGTGATGAACAAGAAGAAGAACATTCGAATCTTGCTCTTGTTGTTGAATTTTCTCTCATGGCTTTCTCGACTCACGAGGTACAAAACTTTGAAAGTTGTTCTAAAACATGTAGAAATGCTAAAGAAGTTGAAAGGCTTAATGATTTATATTCTAATGAAAGACAAGAGTTATATCTGCTAATTATCACATGTCTAACCTTAGGAGAGCTACGGATAGAGAAACATATAGATCACTATAGAGAAAATGAGACAAAATATAATGATGATATGATTCTTCTTAGAGAGAGGTAGAACATGCAACAAATATGAATGAAGCATACCAAAAGGAGTTGGAAAAACTTCAAAAGAAAAATGAAAATGTCAATTTAACATTAGACACATGCTATCATCAGTCTAAGTCAATTGATAAAATTTGGAATGCTCAAGTACATAGTAAAGTTAAGTCCGGTATGGGTTATAATCTTGCCTCCTCCTCAAGGGGTGTTCATTCACCTCGGTATAGATTTAGCTCATACAGGCTTAGAAGAGTTTCGGGACCTTGAACGTGAATATGGTCCTTTAAAGGACACTATGGTGAAAATGAGGAAGAGATTAAGCGGGATAATGATGTTTTGAGAGTGCTAGTGACTCATCCGTTCTTGATGAGAATGTTAAAAATAATGTAGAGACTTCTATCCCAAAAGTTGTTAGTCTTCATACACGAGGAACCTAGGAAACTTGTTAATAAACCTAGATCAACTTTAAGGTATCTTTGAGATGTATAGGAACAAGCCTCTGACTCCTAGGGTTAACCGAGGAGTTGGAATCATGTTAAATCTCAACAACTAGGTAGTGATTTTGTGATGTACAATAAGGCATGTTATATATGTGGTAGTTTTGATCATTTACATGCTTATTGTGACTATCATAATGGGAGAAGGGAAGTCCATGGGAATAAAAGGGTGAATTCTAACATGTTTCAAAATAATGTACACCCTAATTCTAGTGGCTTAGCATTGTTGTCAACCTCAGTTGACAGTGGCTTAGCATTGTTGTCAACCTCAGTTGACAGTGATGTTTCTGATGATGAAAGTGATGATGATGTTGCCACTATTGGTTCTAAATTTTCCACTGGCAATGTGAAAGTTGCCACTACAGGATCAAGGAAGAAAGCTGCTAGTATTGGAGATCCTACATTTTATGCATTTA
The DNA here is from genome assembly GCA_022545495.1 of Chrysanthemum lavandulifolium. Lineage (NCBI taxonomy): Eukaryota > Viridiplantae > Streptophyta > Magnoliopsida > Asterales > Asteraceae > Chrysanthemum > Chrysanthemum lavandulifolium. The sequence continues at coordinate 79,294,015 of CM040243.1, read as the reverse complement.
TCTCCACACAAGTTGATGGATCTCTCTTAACTCATGAAGACATAGAGCAAATTGATGAAGATGACTTGGAGGAGATGGATATAAAATGGCAGATAGCTCTTCTTAGCATGAGGGCTAAGAAATTCTATAAGAAGGCGCAAGCCCATCCATATTAATGGTGATGATCTGCAGGTTTGATAAGAAGAAAGTGGAGTGCTTTAAGCGCCACAAGTTTGGACATTTTGCTAGAGAATGTAGAAGACCAAAGACCAAGGACAACAGGTCTACATGGTACAAGCAAAGAAGGGACCAATTGTGGAAGAACCAAAGGCAATGTTGGCTATTGATGGTGTGAGCTATGATTGGAGCTTCATGGCGATAATCTTGAAGAAGAACATCAGATCTTGCTCTTGTTGCTACCGAATTTGCTCTCATGGCTTTCTCGATTACGAGGTACAAAACTTTGATAGTTGTTCTAAAACATGTAGGGTTGCTAAAGAAGTTGAAAGACTTAATGATTTATACTCTAATGAAAGACAAGAGTTATATAATGCTAATTATACATGGCTAATCTTAGGAGAGCTATGGCGGGTTTAGAAAAGCAAATAGAGCATTATCGAGCTAATGAGTCAAAATATAATGATGATATGATTCTCATTAGGAGAGATAGAGTTTACTACAATTGTGAATGAGGCATACCAAAAGGAGCTTGATAAGCTTAAGCGAAACGAAAATGTCAATTTAACTTTAGACACATGCTATTATCGGTCTAAGTCAATTGATAAAATTTGGAATGCTCGAATATACAATAAGGCTAAGTCCGGTATGGGTTATAATACGACTCCACCACCACTAAGAGGTGTTCCATCACCTCCGGTATAGATTTAGCTCATCTTGGCATAGAAGACTTTAAGGATCTTGAAAGAGAATATGGTCCTTTAAAGGAAACAGTTGTGAAGAGTGAGGAAAGAGTAAGCTAGAGAATGATGTGTTTGAGAGTGCTAGTGACTCATCGGTTATTGATGAGAATGATAAAAAGAAAGTAGAGACTCCTCTCCCAAAAGTTGTTAATCATGTACGGAGGAACCTAGGAAATCAATTAATAAACCTAGACCAACTGTTAAGTATCTTTGAGATGTATAGGAACAAGCCTCTGACTCCTAGGGGTAACCAGAGGAGTTGGAATCATGTTAAATCTCGACAACTAGGTAGTGATTTTGTTATGTACAATAAGGCATGCTATATCTGGTAGTTTTGATCATTTACATGCTTATTGTGACTATCATGTTGGGAGAAGGGTAGTACATGGGATCAAAAGGGTGGAGTCTAATGAATCAACATAATGTACACCCAGGTCCTAATTGCAACATGGTCCCAAGAGCAATTCAACTTAGAAGTGGCCTCAAAACATTTGCCACTTGCAAAAGCTGTAACAACTTGCTCACCCTAAGTCACTGTTAAAAGTGCAAACTTCAAAACAAGTTTTACAAAATATGCACAAACAGGAAAAAGGACCTTTCAAGCTAAAAAGGTTAATAAAATCAACAGTGGGTACCTAAAGAAACCGTGATTACCACTTGCTCATTCAAAAGTTACCACCGCAAGGGTTTTAATAAGAAGAGGGGGACATGGGCAATCTTTGAAGGCCTCGGCACGTTGGGAATGGAAACCTAAAGGAAATACCTCTACAACCAATCCCAATGGTGTATCAATGACCTTTGATAGATTTAACTATATTGATACGAGGCGGATCCAAGTCAATCATGGCCTCGGGTCCCCAAAAGAAACTAATTCTTTACTCTTATATGCGAGAACATCCAAGGACAAAAGATCGGATCAAGGATATACGGATAGGGTGTTCAAGGCACATGACCGGCAACAAGTCCTATCTTTCAAATTTTGAGCATTATGATGGACAATATATCGGTTTTGGAGGTGGAGTAAATGGAAAAGTTCTTTGGTAAAGGAGTTATCAAAGCGGTAACTTGGACTTTGAACCTGTGTACTATGTAAAAGAGCTAAAGTACAATCTTTTAGTGTGTCACAAATGTGTGACAAGATGAACAATGTTCTTTTACCAAAGATATGTGCTTTGTTCTCTCCAAGGATTTTAAGATGCCCGATGAAAGTGATTCTTCTTAAAATTCCTAGAAAAGGCAATCTCTATAGCTTTGATATGAACAACATAGTAGCTAAAGATGATTATGCTTGCTTGCTTGCAAAGGCCACGATGGATGAATCCATGTTATGGCATATAAGGCTTGGCCATGTTAACTTCAAAACCATTAACAAGATTGTCAAAGATGGTTTGGTGAGAGGTTTACCTCGAAAAGATTTGAAAATGATCAAACCATGTGGCCTGTCTTAAAGGCAAACAACACGGATCTTCTTGCAGGTCAAAGTTGGTTAACTCTATTGCTCAACCTCTTCAAATGTTACATATGGACTTATTTGGTCCTACATCGTTGAGCAGACTTGAATCTAAAGAAATATTGTCTAGTGGTAACGATGATTTTAGCATGTTTACATGGGTTTTCTTTCTTGGAACCAAGGATGAAACAACGAGCATCCTTAAGATCTTTATCACAAGTAGAAAACCAATATGATATGAAAGTTAAAATCATTAGGTGTGACAATGGGATGAATTCAAGAATAGAGTTATGGATGATTTTGCAAAGATAAAGGTATTAAAAGAGAATTTAGTGTTGCTAGAACTCCTCAACGAAATGGTGTTCTTGAGAGGAGGAGCAGGACATTGATAGAGGCGCTAGAACCATGTTGGCCGATTCTAACGCCAATCACTTTTTGGGTGAAGCGATTAACATCGCATGTTATGTGTAAAACAGGGTTTTAGTGGTAAAGACAAAGAACAAGACACCTTATGAATTATTTAGGGTAGACCACCTATCCTTGACTTCATGAGACCATTTGGATGTCATGTATTTATTCTCAATACCATAGATTATCCGGGCAAGTTTGATGAAAAGGCGATGAAGAGTATTGTGTTGGGTATTCCATGGTTAGTAAAGCTTTGAGTATTTAACTTAAGAACCCAAAAGATTGAAGAAAATATGCATGTTGAGTTCACGGAAAACAAAGTGAATGTCAAAGGAACTGGTCCAGAAAATTTGTTTGATCTTGATACTCTAACAAATACTATGAATTATGTGCTGTTTCTGAGAACATCTTCTTTTGATTTTGCGAGTTCGGAAGAGTTTCTTGATGATGATGAACCAAGCAAGGATCATGCAGATGATCAAGATGAATTCGATCTACCTCTTTGGGACTATGCAGATAATGATGATATACCAAAACCGGAGATGCTCACCCTTCTAGTGATTTGGAAAAGGAAGGAAGTAGCAACTTGCAGCGAAAATTAAAGCGGTGGAAATTGATTCCACTGGTAGGCAAAATGTTTCCACCGCAACACCGGATGTGGAAATTACAACTCGATTCTGAGAGGATGCTCAAGCCAATGATCTGAAATCTCAAATATGCCAAGTGAGATTGCGTTCCTAAGACTCCACACTTCTATTCATAAATCACATCCTCTTGAAAATGTGATTGGGGATGTCTATTCACTGTGAAGACTAGAAGACAAACAAAGCTACACGATGTCCATGGATTCATTAGTAAAATATATGAATCTAAGATAAATGAAGGCAAGAATGAATGTCTCTTTATGTGTTTTCTGTCACAAATGGAGCCAAAGAATGTTTACAAGGCACTTGAAGATGAAAGTTGGGTGGAAGCAATGCAAGAAGAGCTGCTCCAATTCAAGATTCAAAAGGTTTGGGTGCTTTGTGATTTGCCTTCTGGCAAGAAGGTAATAGGTACTAAATGGGTGTTCAGAAACAAGAAGGATGAAAGAGAAATTGTTATCAGAAACAAAGCTAGGCTTGTGGCTCAAGGATACACTCAAGAGGAGGGTATTGATTATGATGAAGTATTTGCCCCAGTTGCACGTATTGAAGCAATAAGGTTGTTCTTAGCCTATGCATCCTTTATGGGCTTTAAAGTCTATCAAATGGATGTAAAGAGTGCTTTTCTATATGGGCAAATAGATGAGGAGGTTTATGTCTCACAACCTCCAGGCTTTGAAGACCCTGAATATCCTAACAAAGTATCTGGGTAGTTAAAGCTTTGTATGGCTTGCATCGAGCACCAAGGAAATGGTATGAAACCTTAACTACTTATCTTCTTGCTAATGGGTTTCATAGGCGAGTGGATCAAACTTTGTTCATCAAGAAAGACAAGAATGATATCTTGCTTGTTCAAGTGTATGTAGATGATATCATTTTGGATCTACAAAGACAGAGATGTGCAAAGAATTTGAGAAGGCGATGAAAGAAGAATTCGAGATGAGTTCTATGGGTGAACTCACATTCTTTTGGGACTTCAAGTACTACGGAGGCCGGATGGTATTTTCATCAATCAAGATAAATCGTGGTGAGATACTAAGGAAGTTCAAGTTCATCGATGCCAAGTCATCAAGCACCCTGAGACAAGACTACACATCTACTTCGAAAGAAAATAGTGGTGACTTGTTGATGTGCACATGTATGGTCTATGATTGGTTCTTTGATGTATCTTACATCATCTAGACCAGATATCATGTTTGCGGTGTGTGCTGTGCAAGGTTTCAAGTTACTCCCAAGTTTTCTCACTTGACTGTTGTGAAGAAGATTTTCAGATATCTTAAAGCATTTCCTACTCTAGGATTGTGGTACTCCAGAGATTCTCCTCTAGATCTGGTTACTTACTTAGATAGTGACTATGTTGGAGCTAGCTTGGATAGAAAATCTACAATAGGTGGATGCCAATTTCTTGGCAACAGACTAGTGTCATGGCAGTGCAAGAAACAAACTACGGTGGCTAATTCTTCAACTGAGGCAGAGTATGTGGCTGCTGCAAGTTGTTGTGCTCAAGTTCTATGGCTTCAGAATCAACTTTTGGACTATGGGTACAATTTCATGAATACCATCATCCATATAGACAATAGCAGTACCATTTGTTCAACACACAAAGACCAAACATATTGAAATTAGACACCATTTCATTAGAGATTGCTATGAAAAGGGGCTAATTCAAGTTGTCAAAATTCATCTTGATGACAACTATCTTTGATTTATTAACAAAAGGACTTGATGTGGGAGATTTCGGTGCTTGGTAACAAGTATTGGAATGTAATCCATAACTTTTTGTCAAAATGTTCTCGGTGTTGAGGGAGGTCATTGGGTCTTGAAATTGTTGTATGAGTTTGTATGTGTTTGCTTGTGTTCCTGTTTATGTTCTTATCAAGCTTAGATGGGAGTTGATCTTAAAGGTGTATATCCGAGATACACAACAAATGGTTATTGATTCACCATGTCTAATCCACATAAGAATCAACTAGTCCGAGCAACGACTCTTGGTAAAGACTTGTCAAATCCGTTTATGGTTGATAGTTTACCAAAAACTATATGGTTATCAACTCACCATATTCTTTATGATTAAGAGTTGGCTAGTCCATAGCAAGCGGCTCATGGTAAAGACATATCAAATCCGTTGATAGCTGGTAGTTTGCTAAAAACTATGAAAATAGCGATCTAGTTTTCAACGATTTTATTTACCATCGCTTTTGAAATTTTGTGAAAATTACCATTTGCTAGTTCACGGTTTCCACCGACGGTGTTATTTTACCACTTCATTGTTCTAGCCGTTACAACCGATTGTGCGGTAACTTATTTTTTACTAGCCGTTGAAAGTAACCAGCGATTGCCATATATATAGGGTTAAAATTTTAAAGAAATTATCTTCTTTCCATATTGTGATAAATACTTTCTAAAGATAATTTTTCTTGCGCAATAATTCTAAACCCTAACCCTATATATCTTTCTCTCTCAATTGGCTAGTTATTCTTTCAATTCTTCTTGACATAATATCGTTTTTCATTAAAAGTTTCTATGGCACCTTTACAATTTGCGAGATGAGCACAACCTAGTGGCCTACCTACAAAAGTCTAACGAGAAGAGTGGCCTGTTTTTCATCGGTTGTGGACTTTCTCAATACCACACATATAAGGTATGCTTTGCTTTTAAATCCCACAATCTATATCTCTCAAATCAAACAGTTTTGGACTTCGCTAAATCCATAACAATTGAGATTGGATATACACATGAAACGATGGATGCTCTAAGAGCCACCGTGGATGGGGTAACTATTGATGTTCTTGAGGCATCCTTGAGGAGAGTACTCCAATTGGGTGATCTCAATGGTTTTATCACATTACCTATGTCCGAAATTCATGATACTTTATCATCCATGGGGTATGATACCACGACAAAAGGCTACTTTCAAAAGAGTGGTTTTGTCCCCAATGGAGATTTTGATTCATACTTTGTTACATTGTCTTAGTCCAAAGAAAACATCTTATGAGCAATTTAGTTCAACCATGGCTTATCCTTTGGTTTGTCTAGTCAACGATAAGATTTTTAACTGGTCAAATTATATTTTACAAGTATGAAAGGCAATGTCGAGTAAAACAAAATTTTAATGTATCCAAGGTTTGTGCAAGAAGTGCTAAATGAGTTTCAAGCGCAATCCCATACTAATGTTTATAAAATCGGTTGCCTAAAGCCTAAAGTTTTTCAAAATTTGAACAAAGATGGCAATATGATTTTTACACCTCTCCTTCCTCAAATGCTTGCTAAGATTACAATGAACATAACACCCCATAATCTTTGTTCCAAACATTGATTATACTCCACCGATTTCTCAAACCTATGAGAGGAGGAGCAAACAACCACCTTCTTTCATGACAACATAGCAAGTTTCGAACCTTTTGGTCTAGGAACAAGCGGTGGTGGTTCTAGACTTCAACCTAGTCCAACTAGGGAGAATCGAGCCAATGCCCCATGCTTCACCTCTCCCAGCGGTAACACAGTTGGAAGTGATGAGGCGGTGGGCAACAATTGGAATTGATGGTTGTGTGTACAAAGTTAGCCAAGCGAGTTGAATCTCTGAGAGGACTTGGTTCATGTCAAGAAGCGGCATGCCATGGATGTTAAATACTTACAAGAAGAGATTCGGACCTTGAAGAAAGAGTTGCGGGGTTGAAAAGCACAAGAAAAGCGCAAAGTTGGTGATTTCATCTTCATCCTCACCTAATGATGGTGATTCACTAGTTTTGATCCAGATTGGGTCATTCTCCCAACAGGGAGGAAAACAAGTCTTGACACTAAGGGGAGAAAATTGATTTTGAAGATGAAGGAGATTCAAGTAAAGGAGCAAAGGAAGCTAATACTCGAGGAGGCGACTTGATGATCAAGATATTTTCTTCTCTGCAACCCATTTTACCATCGATTCAATTTCCACTGCAGAGCCAAATACCACTGCAAGTGAAGAATTTGATAAACGAAGAAAGACAAAGGTAAGCGGTTATGGAAAGTCAAGAGCAACTGGAAGAAAGATTTCTAAGAAAGAACAAGTTCGATTGCTCATGATAAAGAAGTTCTTGAAAAGATCTCCGAAGAACAAATGGTACGAAAGAAAAAGCTTGAAGAATTGGAAGTTGCAAGCTTTATGGAAGCTAAAAGATTGGATAGAATGGAAGAAGATCCACTTCTCAATGTTCAACCAACAATACTTAAAGAGAGACTCGAGTTTAGCTATGTTCCTCTTGAAGAAGATATTGAGTTCTCGATTGCTAATAATCAAATAATCAAGAAAAGGCAATTGACACAGTAGGCGATGCATCCTTAAGCGAAGAACAAAGAACCGCTCGGTTGAAGTTTCATTCAAATGAAGAACAATCGAGCACTTGAAGATGTGATCAATTCGATCAAAAGGGTCAAAAGAAACCAAGACAACCAACCAAGGCACAAATTCTTTCATATATGAAGACTTATTGTTGTCATGTTGGTGGTTGGAAGAAACATCAATTCAAAGGAATGTCGATGATCAAGTTGAAAGAGCTTACTACGAGTTCAAAAACATGATCAAGATTTTATTGCAATGGGCTTTGAAGAAGAAGCAAGAAGATTTCTGGATTGAAGAGAAAGGCCAAAGAAAGTGATTCTCAAACATTAAGAAGACTAAGGTTCTTTGAAGAACAAGAAATTCCTCTTGAGAAATTCATCAAGAACAATGATGGAATGATTGTGGTTGTAGAAGAAGATCTTAATCCGAACCACCGCAAGTAAGACATCCTATCATTGATTGGGAAGTTTACATGCTAGCAATTTTGCTCCAACATGGAAGATCACAAGGCTAGGTGGTGAAACTTCATCATTCATTCAATTTGAAGATCTTATAAAAGCTTTTGACAAAGATGACCTTGATACACTATGGAGGTTAGTTCAAGAAAGGTTTAATGCTCAAGATCTCAAAGACATGAAGGAGATGCGATTGTGGGTTAATCTTAGAAGGCTCTATGAACCAAATGTTGATGATGATTTGAAATTCTCATGCACATGTCCCGTACTAAATGGTTTTACTATGATTCATGTGAAGTTCATCATGTCTCTACAAAGAATGGAAGATGCATTCATGCTTCTTGAGAAAGAATATCCACTCGGAGTGGAACTCTCACGGTGATGTTATGTACTACTATAAGAGTTCATGAAGACAATGAGAAGGTCGAGCATTGTTACTCGGGCTTCAAGATCAATGTTCGAGCTATCTGAAGTTAAGGAAGAATTGAAGTGTTTGGTTGAATTCCCAAATCCTTGAAGATAATGCATATTGAAGAAACTTATTGATTTGCATAGAAATCATAAGTTTAGGGAGGATTGTTGGGAATAATCCGTTACCACGGATAGTTGTGGTTTACTTTCTCGGATTAACACTAGCGGTGGAAGCGTGTACCTGCTATAGGAAAGCGTGTTTAGATAAGTATAGAATAGATTTTGTGTATATTCTATAATTTTAGCTTTATACTTATCTTGTAAAGGACTCCTTATTGTATAAAAGGAGGTCCTAGGTCATTGTCTTAGGTACTTGTCTAATTACCTCACGTTATTACTCACAAAGGCTTCAAGGTGTAACCCTATTGATAATTAAGATCACTCGTATTATTCATTAATAATATTGGAGCTTAAGTTTTGTGTTTAATCTGTGTTTGCATACAATACATCATACAATCCATCTTCTAAGTATTACTAAGTAAATTCCGCGTGCTTAATAATATTATACAAAATATCATTGACACAATGTGTGTGTCCAGATCCATCAAGTTAACTTATGTTACACACTTTAGCCAAACATATACCGGTGTCCAAAACCTCATAATAATATGCGCATCTAAACTGTCATTTATTCATCTCAGCATCATCACAATAAGAAGTACTTACCCACTGTTATTCGAGTCTAAAATCCACTATTCAATAGATTCTTTAAACCTCATTATTGATGAGAATGATGATAAGTCAACTTGAAAAGCTTCAAGATTCGCCTGTTTGTTCTGCATTATGTCAGACATAACCTGTCAAAAAATTTAGAAAAAGAGCATAACTAAAACACATGGTACATGATTAACATCTGACATAGAACATCGTTTGATAACTTATCGGAAAATCTTCCAGCTGCGCATATAAGGAAACTTGATTATTCATCGCGATGATTGTCACATAGTGGCCTAGGGAGTGAGGCCGATTTGCTTATATTTTTTCTTCAAGTAGGTGACAAAGAAATCTATAATGGATACCAAGAGAAACTCTAACAGACAAAAAAATGAAGTAAATAGCAGCATTTAATCTGAATATAATCGTCTAGCTATATAAGAGACTTATAACCTAGGCGAGATCAGGAAAAATAAGTTGTTCGTTTTTCAATGACATTTTGTATACTGAAAAATCACATCACCAAAAGGCAAATTACACCTGCACAAAATAAAATAAAACAAAATTTAGAAAAGAGCATAGCTGAAACACATGGTACATTATTAACATCTGACATAGAACATACCTCCTTTTTGTCATAATTAGGATTAGGGCTGACGAAGTCTTCCTTAGATGAAAATTCATCCATTGAAGCAGAATCTTCTCGGGTGGTAGACTCATAAGCTGCTCCACATCCTGATAGCATTAATAGAAAAGAACTACAAAGGTATAAGACTCACTTGCTGCCCATTTACATATCACGTTTTTCAAACATGAAATCAACGATTTCCATGTTAACAAAAACTTGAAAATCTCGTATTTCATAATCAATGGAGGAGTCTATTGAAAGCGGCACATCCTTAAGTAGATATGTGAAATAATGTTCCATTACCTGGGCATCACAAACCAATTCAGCCAATTGAGGAGTCTTTTCCGAATCGCGGTCTGCTAACAATTGTATATGTTTGAATGCAGTACAAATGCTTTAGCCAATTAACTCATTTTATAAATCTGAAAAGTTACAAATTTATAGCCCAAAGTATAGAAAATATTGAACCTCTTGAACATCTGGTGCAAGAATCGTCCATAGGAGTAGCTTGTTCATTGAGCTACTTAAGAATTATAAAAGTGAAAGAATGTAATTAAATATACCTCAAGAGCAGCACCTTCATTACGAAGAGTTTTGATACATTCAGAATTGCTGTAACTCATTTGTTGATACAAAAGCTCGACTTTCAATTTTATTGAAAAGCAATTAAAAAAGGCTCATTACAGATGTTTCGTGGCAAAAAAGATAAGACATATTTGAGAAAAGTATTAAAGTTAACCCAAAGTTACATATAACGTTCATGTATTTTGATAGCTTCTCAAGAGTGCCATGTTGGACATATGCTTGTAATTATCGAAGAGCCTCATCTGCAATTCTGTTAGGCCTAATACATTGTTATACCCAAAAGTGAAGAACAATCTGATTCAAAAATAAAACATGCATGACCAAAAAAATGTGAAGGAATTGAAAACATACCTTGTGTTGGATCAATATTTCTTCAACCTTCATTTCACACAACAAAACATTTCCATTATATACAACTATCTAATCTTTCTGCTGATAAATAAATAATTTCTGACATGCATTGAGACAGATAATGGTAGATGTTAGTGCCTTGAATCATGTCAACACGGATGGTTGGAATTACATCCACATCCACATACTGGCGCGTAGGTGAGTCTACAAATATCAATTCCGTGGCTTTTGCTATCCAAGGTCCTACTTCCGCCTCTTCAGTTTGTACTGTTCCTTGGGTTGCAAAGTACAAGATCACTGCCCGACTGCACTGATGTTTCTCAACCTATTCGGTCGGCATATCCTGTAAGTGCGTACAGTTTTGATATAAGACTATTTCATAGCATTAGATACTAATGTAATTGTAGTCATATTGTCTCAACATTATACGTTTAATAAATTTCATTATGTCTATTATTTATTAGCCATCAGCTTTGACATATATGATAATCTTGCCTTTTAAAACAACACAATATGTATGTATATACGCATTTGCATGTATGTAAAAAAGAGGAAAATGACAACTGGAAAGACCAAAAAGAAATCTTTACTTATAGAATGCCACCATTTTTGAATGAACCAAGAGAAAGCATTTCAATATCTTGTAAAATGTGGAAAATATATGATATTAAGTTGGCATCAAATAAAGAATGGTACGTCTAATATCAAGATGAAAAGCAAACAGTGAGCAACATGACCTGTACGACATTCTTCCACTATTTTACCTTCACACATACATTAAAAGTCTGCAACAAAACACTAAAACATGACATATTCATACCCAAAAATTATTAAACAACCTTAAACATCAATATTTGATCAGTTGCATAAAAATGGACCTTTTTTGTTTTCTATATTATTGTATATCTGTAGAAAAAAAGTAAAAAATAAGAGCTTCTATTGTTCAGTGATACTGGCGTATAAAGGCAATATTTCATATGTCTTCAAACTGATGTAGCGATTGACCCCTTAATATCATTACCATGTAACATACATGTGCATGTAAATGGTCTGTTGCATTGCGGTTAAGAAGCGTTGCTACTTTTTTTAAAAAGATGTTCAAAAACCATATGTATAAAAACCTAATGAGATGGGGCAACGTTAATTTGATCTGGTAAACGAAATATGACTGAAATAAGTAAGGTATCATCTGCCTTGGCTCCCGAGTTTTTGCCCTAGTGAATTGAACGCTATAAATATCTCCACATCAGGTATGGATATAGTGGCTACTAGCTAGTATGCTTCCAATATACCCATTCGCCCTTTAGTTTGTTCGTTTCATTGGTGACCTGGTCTACTCAAATTTTGTAGTTTTCTAATCCAAACATAATACCACAGTAAATGTACCTGTGCTAGATTTAAATAACCTTGTTTCCAAAGAATATATTGGTGTTGATGTAAATTCTCATCATACATTTGAGCTCTAGATATGGGATGTAACCATCAACTTATTTGATTCAATCTCTTCATGGTCCTGAACTCACATTTAAAAAATGAGGTAAAATTAATGATTATAACGATGTATAAGTTGTTGCTTTGGTTACCCATTCAAGTACACAAGTCGTGTAGTCATATACATGTAATTCAATAAGTTGATACTACATATGCCAAAAACTCATATTTAGCAGGGAGGGAGGGAGAGAACTTTCAGTTAACAAACTAATAGTTTGGAGCAGTCACATACACTTTTCAAATTTAAAGAGAAAGAAACAATAATAACTTACATTAGCAGATAATAACTTACATTGTATAATCATTAATTGAACACACAATCTAGTTGACAACTCTAAAGATAATTGACTAAGAAATATAGAGAGAAAATGCGACAAAGGATTCATATTAGTGGTTTTACTTTATAGCATATGTAAACAAATAACTTTCATTCGCAAAAGTTGCAACAATGATTTATAGCCTTGGTGGCCAAGGAGCCAAAACGATGAGGATGACACCATAAGGTTTAAAAAACCCAAATATTAGTGGTTTTACTTTATAGCATATGTCAACAAACATCTTTCATTCTCAAAAATTACAGCAATGACTTCTAGCCTCGATGGCAAAGGAACGAAAACGATGAGGATGACACCATAAGGTTTAAAAAATACTAAAAAACATTTTCCTGATAAACAATAGAAAAGAAGATATTAAAAATAAGCAAACTTGATGTTGGATTCGAACAATATAACAATGTGGATCAGTGATAGGAAGATCACCAGGGTAACCTGATTGCAACAGCATATGTCATTAACACAGATACAATTTAAGATAGATCTTCTGGCCACTGAAAAAACATTCTTATAAACAATCAAATATTAACACAGATACAAAACACATGTTTCTAGCGGTTGTTCCTCAGCTAAATAATGAATGTTGTGGTCATTGTGTATCTTGACTTTATCTTCCTATTATCTTCAAATATAGGAATCTTGAGCCCTTTGGCACCCTTCTCAATCTCGAGCATATAAATTTAAACACTGCAGGCGAATAAAAGCACAAGAAGGAACAATGACGACGATATACATAATTTAAAAAACCCTAAAATATAAACACATAATTGCATACGTTTGTGCATAGAAGGCCTAAAATATACAAGAATGCAGGCATGCAAAATTGCATACGTTTGTGCATAGAACAACAAAACTCACTTTTTTCGAATTCTTTAGAATAGAGAATCAGTATGTTTTGATTGTGGATGATGAGGCGAATGATATTAAGGATTTGTGATTGAATAATTAATATTGTGGAATTAAAATTTAAGGAAAAAATATGTGATAATTTAAATTGCTCTTTTGTCTAGTATATATTTTTTGTTCTCGGTCATTGAATACAATCAATAGCTTGGCTCCATTGGTTGAGACATTTGCATGTTAACCTAATGATCCAGGTTCGAATATGACTATGTTCATTTTACATGAATTTAATCCGAATTTTATTCCAAACGAATTTTAGCTCATCGAAAGTATGCTTAGGTGGAATTATGAGGTGGCAATTAGTGGACTAAAACCAATTTTATTAAAAAATGTTGAATGATGATGGATTTATGACGTGGCATTATGGGATGCCACGTGAAATAATATGTGTCATGCTCCTCTTATATATAATGTGTGTATATATATATATATATATATATATATATATATATATATATATATATATATATATATATATATATATATATATATAGGTAAAGTTAAAATAAAAGATAAATATCCGTAAAAGAATAAAAATTTATTTTTAAAAAAATTATCAAATATTCCAAAAATATTCCACAAGATCGGGTATGTTGGTATATAAAACTTTTGTGAAAACTTTTTATAAATTTGAGTTTTAATACGTTTTTTTAATGCACAAAAAGCAATTTTGATGCGCAAAAAATTTTGATGCACAAAATTTTCAACTTATTTTAGTTAGATGCTAATGTTATTTTGATGAAAAAAGTCAAAAAAGTTGGGTGCAAAACCAATTTTGATGCACAAAAAATAATTTAATGCTAAACGTATTTTTCATAATTTTTTGGAAAAATATCCACTTTTAGAAAAAGTTTTTCACAACTTTTCATGCACCATCATACCGATCTTGTAGAATTTTTGAGAATTTTCGAGAACTTTTTGAAAAAAATCTTTTTATCTTTTACGGATATTTGTCTTTATTTGATTTTATCTATATATATATATATATATATATATATATATATATATATATATATATATATATATATATATATATATATATATATATATATATAGGGAATATATTAGCTACAATTTTTGTAGCTAATTGATTAATTTTGTGTATAAATGTGGGTCCCCGATTATTTTGTGGGTCTGATTATTTTATGTGGGGCTGATTCATTGGTTGTGTATTTTATATAAGGATTGTAGCTAATTGGCTACAAAATTGTAAGATATAATATATATATATATATATATATATATATATATATATATATATATATATATATATATATATATATATATATATATATATATATATATATATATATATATATATATATATATATATATATATATATATATATATCGGATTTTAGCGATTTATTAGATTTTGCGTTACGGCCGATGATGCCAAAAGGAGGATGGAGAACATGGTGGTTTCCATGGTGATTATGATTCGAATTAAGGGTTTGCTTTAGTGTCTTTAACTAATTTGGCAAACATATAATTTGATCACTCTCTATGCGTGTTTTGATAGGCATTGATGTAATGTGTTGGAGAAATAACCATACTATACTTGGCATTTAATGAATGGTTAGCTAAGAGTCTTTGTGGCTACTTGTGATGGAAAATACTTGGTCCTATTAATAGATTATAATTTCGTGTAAGAATGTAACAATTAGTCCGATAACTACTTACTTTTGTATGTATTTCATCTGGATTTACTCACACAATAAAAGCTACGTACATAAATTGTCATTGTTTGCCGCAAATGGTTAGGTAAGAGTCTTTGGGGCTACTTCTGATGGAAAATACTTATAGTCCTGTTAATAGATTATAATTTCGTAATTTCGTGTGAGAATCTAATAATTAGTCCGATAACTACTTAATTTTGTATGTGTTTCATCTGGAATTACTCGCACAATAAAAGCTACGTACATAAATTGTCATTTGTGTCACAGATGTAGAATCTAAGTCGAAAGTGTCGATCTAAGTCAATTTATTGCTTTTTATGCGACAATGTAAATATTTATTGATATAAATTTGTGGCCACGACCCTTACTTATTCTAAATGATAGTAGTTACTTTCATTGGCTACGTGGAGGTTGCTGATGACTTACATCAGTAACAACTAGCATGTTTGCCCGCGCTTTGCTGCGGGGATGCTTTATGGACGCATAGAACATTTGTAATAATGTATATGTAGGTGCAATTGTTATCAAGTGAGTTTGTTGTTGTTTCTAGCATTGTTTAGGCGGGAGTTGTTTTTGTTGGTATTTAGTATTTGAAGTTTTTGAAAGAGTTCAATGGGCTTTTGTAGCACAATTGGCTTTTTTTAACCATTTTGATCTATTTTAGTAAAACGCAATTTAGAGTGACCGTTGGTATCAACTTTGTAAAAGCTTGTGAATTCCGTTTCCAAATTTGTGTGGGTCATCCAGATTGAATCCAAATGTAAGTAGTGAGGTCTTGCACAACAGCATCACCAAGTAATTAAAAGATAAAATACGTTAGAAAGTTGATGTTATATATACTCAATTTTTTTCCACTAATTATTGTGTAAAGAGTGTAGATAACATGTCACAATAGTAGACTAAAATGGCAATATAATCTATGCACATACTATATTATTTAGCAGTATCTTATCATGACGAAGGTGGCGATATCTTTAGTTTCAACATGTTCCTGCATTTCACCTCCGAAGTTGTGTAGGTGGGTCGATTTGAGTTACTTGTCTCAAATGAAATAGGCAGTAAGAGCGAAAATATAACGAAAAAAATAAGCATTCTAAAAGACATCTTGCATAATATGCATAAAGTAACATACAAAATGAAAATCAAGTATTATATATTACAAACAAAAGCATTTAAGGTAAAAGTTCGAATTAAAAAGTCAAATTAGACTTAGAATTTGGGACGGAGGGTATTAGTTAGACATTACATTAGTTTGATTTTATAAGCATCATGCTATCGAGTAACCTTGTAAATGTTATCACGGTGTTTGGTCAAACACTGACATCTCTTGAAAAGCCAAGGTCAAATTTGATATGCAATTTTACCAATTTAATATTTAATGTTATTCTTGTAATAATTCTAGATTCGGATGAAAAGTTCAAAACTTACATTAGGTTTCTGACTTGTGTAATTTGAACGAGATCGGCCAACATAAAAATGACTATCATTAAAACTAAAAAGAGCTTGTAACTACCTTTACAAATTTGAATAAACAACACATAATATTGCACATCATACATAATGCAAAAATAACTTTTCAGATTAAAATGATTAAAATGGGAATTATATATTTGAATTCCAAAATGGAAAATTGAAACCGACAACTCAACGCATGAATAAAGTTAACTTTGAAACTGTTTTGTTACTAAAAGAACAATTACCATTAGTGTTAAAAAAGAAATTCTGTTGCTTTTAATGTTGCCATCGACACATTGTGCCAATAAGGTTTAACTCTTTCGCCTCCTCAACGTGTCTAAATATCTTTTGCAAAGCTTTAAGAATAATCCTGTGAGTACATCCCCCGTCGTAATTTCTTGCCATAGTACATTTCTTACCGGACCCTGTCTACAATGAATGAAACAACAAAACATATAAACTGCAACATGATAAACCAACAACAATCACTATTATTGGGGGTGTTTCTTTAACCTTATTTTCGTGCTTATTAGCTTATTATTAGGGTTTAGCGAGAAACTAATAAGTAGCAAATGCGGACATGACCCGATAGCAAATGTTACCCATTTTGACATAACTTCCTGACCCATTGTCTAATTCAAGATTAGTTTATCACTTAAAAGATCAATATAGTTGGCTATTTGGCATTGTGCAATGCTAACATAAATTTAATTCCGAACTTAATTTACCCATTACATATATCGTGATCATCTACTCCATTCTTATTTATAACTGATATAAATAAGCAGACGATTGTACAATTGCTGCGATTATAGAATTTATACTTAAACAGTATACTAAAGTCGAGAATGCAAAACGAAAAGATTGCAACTTTTGCTCATGTTAACAAATTATCATGATAAAGTGTATTTTTTTATAGCAGTGACACTCGGGTTTACATCCAGTGCATTCTATATGTTTCATAACAAAGAACAAAAAAGAACCTAACAAACATCCTACATCTACTTTAATAACTTATAACATAAACCAAGACATTAACATATTCATATTCGAAAGCTTATAATTCATGAACAACACTTGGTTTGTATCACTAATCACATCAACACAAAATTTAACAAATTAAAGACATGCAATAAGAAAAAAAGCGTGCCGAAAACAATGTTGGTAGGGTTCATAGCGACACGAAAACATAAAACTAACCATTATATATGTGACATATTCGAATTACTTCACACATTTACGGGGTGTTTGGGATTGTTTATTGTAACTACTGGATAAACACTTGAACTAAGTAGGTTAGACCTGCTCATCTTAAAGCAACAAAAATTATAACCCTCAAAACACAATCCCAATTAGTCAAATATTGTAACTGTACGCCAACACCAGAAACTGTTATATGTGAATTGAAAGCGTAGTAATCAGATAATAACTCTCAAAACACAATCCCAAACAACCTGTAAATAACATTATATCATGATATATAATTATCTTACCTTCTTTCTCGGAACCATAGTGGTGTCATTGTAATTAGGTAGTAAAGGGAATAGAGGCGTGATGGATGAGCTAGAAACAACTTCATATTGGATGATTGCAGTGGTTTGGTGTAGCCTCCGTCGGTTGCTAGAACGGTTAGCGAATGATTTGCGATTTTGAAAAAGAAAATATCGTTCATTGCTGCATTTACCATATGCAAAAGATATCTTTCCCGTATGTCACATTTAACTTGAACGTATCTGCATAGAATGCAATGAATCTTGAAAACATACTGTAAATAATTGCTTGAGTTTTCAAGTACGTGAAATAAATAAACTAACCTTGGCTCGAGCATGGATAAAAGTCGCCGGTTGGCGTTGATGGTGTAAGCATCGAGTCTCTAGGAGACCACGGATGTAACAAATTCTGAAGCACTTCATTTACATCTTCCTCCACCATTCACGAAAATAATTCAACGAACAATAATTATCCAACCCGTAAAAGTAGGTTCCTAATAACCATGCATTGGCGATATATACTCACGAATATTATGGTCACTTCTTGATCGGATGGGTGAAAGTGTAAATTTGTGGTGATGAGTGTGTAAATACTCATCATTTTAGTCAATCTGATCGCAAAACGTTTAAAATGCTCGAAATGCATCAAAACACCGAAAATATTCCAAAAGTGCATTTATATGTTTCGATGCAAAATGTTCAAAATCGGATGAAAAACGAGCAAAGTTTGCATAATTGGCGTTTCAGTCCCAGACTTTCGAAAATGGCAAAATCGGTCCTAGGCATTTATTTTAAAAGAAAAGTCACGGAGGTCCCTTTGAAATCATATGTTGTCATATTTAGTCCTTTGGTGAAAAGTTCCAAAATATTTGAGAAATTACAGTTTTAGTCCCTGGATTTTTAAATGGTCAAAATTAATCCTTGGAATTTCAAAAAATGTCAAAATTAGCCCTTGGTCTATTAAAGTTTGGAAAGACCAACCCTTTGACTACATCTTCATAATTTACATGTTGGGTCCCTGGAATTTCAGAAGTTACACTTGTGGTCCTTATGTGTTACTAAGCTAAACCAAACGGACCTAGTTATATATCCCAAGCCCAATACCTGATCCAGTCCCCAACCCGGTCCAATTATAAAACCCGAATCCAACCCAAACCCAATGTTTAAAATATAATAACCCGCCCCCCTTTTTCCCTGTCCTCCCCGACCATCCTGTCTGCTCCAGCCACCAACATACCCCTTTGCCACCCTACTTCACACCTTGTCTCCCCCCTCCTCACCTAACATACAAGTGCATTTAATGCGCCCTTCCTGTCCAAGATACGAAGACCAAGTTTTGGCGCCAAAACCATCAAGCGGCCAAGATGCTTCAAAAGTCATCCAAGGGTTGAGATTAATCTTTGGGAAGTGTCCAGAGAGAGGAGAGAGACAGTTTGGTGCATAAAAGAAGGAGAGAAGCAAAGGAGAAAGAGGGGAGTTAGCTTATTTTTCATATATGTATGTCGTTTCTTAGATTATTATGTCTTAATTAGTTTTCAATTGTATTTTCCAGTTAATTTGTATCAAACAAAGTTATTCAAGTGTATTGCAACTTAATTTAAGTATCAATTCAATTCTAAGTTCAATTTCCATATTTTATGTCACTGTTGAATTTCTCATTCTCAAAATCCTTGTCAAATCTGTTAGCAGTTTAGTTTTAAGCTCAAACAAGCTCTAATAAGCTTGTTATAGCTTTGTATAAGCTCACTCTTAAATTTCATGCAACTTTGGAGTAAGGTCAACAAAAGTCAAAATGGAGCAAAAACTGAGCAGGACATGAAAAGGGGTGATGCAGAGTTGGAATTGGTTTGAATTTGAGCTGGAATTGGATTAGGATTAGGGGATAATTAGGTTAGAGGTTCACTACTTCATGTTTGCAAGCCATAGTGGCTAGGTGATTTGTAAGTTCTCAAATCTAATCCACTGTTTAAATCTGTTATTGCATCTGATTTTAGTTATAATTGGTAGTTTGTTATTTGTGTTTGATGTTTGTTTAGTTTAATATAGTCATTATCTGTTAGTTACTTCATAAATCAGTAGATAAAGCAGGTGTTTGGAATAGCTTATTAATCTGTGATAGAGGATAGCGGTATAGTTATGAGTAGTTGATTCATGCTTATTTAGGTATTTGATAGTCATATCGGTCTTAGTTATAGCGATTATAGTCACATAGTCAAAATCACTTTGTTACTAATCTAGAATCTGTTTCATTAAAATCGGTGAGTAATAATTTGCATTAGCTTAAAACTAGTAGATCTAGCTTTTGGTAATCATCATTAGTGTAAAACATCATAATCAGTTCATTGTTCGGATCAAATTTGAGTTTAGTCAAAGTTGCAAATTACATTCTTGAATAGTCAAAATCACAAAGCTGTTAAAACCGATTTCCACCAAACTTTGTGAGTCAATTTATGATTCATGATTGAGTTTCAGATTTCAAACTTTGGGAGTTAAAACTTCACTTGGTCTAGTTGTGATAAACACTTTTGTGAAATCTGGTTTAGTCCTTTTAAGCTTCAAATTAGTTCATCAACTTAGCTCGATCGCTTTGCTCACACTCATTAAACCGAGTGTGAATCAACAGAATCTGAAACTTGTGTAGTTCTCAAATCGGTGAGTTAGAGTCGGTATTTGGTCTAATTGTAGCTGGCGGTGTTTTATAGGACCGCATAAGTGGTTTTGGTTTTGCTTATTGGATAAACTTGTGCACAAGCTTAAACATAGGACACGAACCATTTTGTTTGGCTAGATAAGCAATTTGCTTAGATCATGGTTCTGAGCTTATAGTTTGTTAGGATTAGATATAATTAGTTGCAATTAGCTTATTTTAGTAGACTTTAGCTTACATCCTTTGTTTGGTAGCTTAATTAGCTTATTTGCTTAATTTTAGTAGCTTGTTTTCATTACAGTTACACTACAACTTGCATTTCTTACACATAAGCTACTTGTTTCTTATTTTTCATAGGTTTAGATATTAATTTTAGAATTTTCCTGAGATTTTCACAATTTTTGGTCACTGTTTACTATTTTTATAGATTTAAAATAGTTTTAATCACTTTAATTAGCTTTAATTGCAATTAATTAGGAAAAATTCCAAAAATAATTTTCAATTTTCCCAGTTTAAGAAAAATATAAAAAGCATAAAAAGATTTTCCTTATTTTTCCCTTTTTATTTGGTATTTTCACCATTTAAATTAGATTAAAATAGTTTTAAATTAGTAGAAAATAGAAAATAATCGTAAAAATATAAAAATAGTTTTGAAAATTCTGTTTTGATATTTTAGATTTTTCCAAGTCTTAATTTTATTTTTCTAACTTAATTTCCTATTTTCTTGTATTTTAGGTTATTATTTAATAGTTAAAAAAGTTTTTAATTAATAATAATTAATTAAATAGTTGTAAAAATAATTTTCTTTTCTATAAATTTTCTTTTATCATTAGGTTTGTAAAATATCATTTCATATTTTTAGGGTTAATATTGTGTAAGTTTCACCTTTTTATTTAGACGTCGTAGTTTTTAATTTCGTTTTATAAAACATAAAAACAAAACATCATTTTAAATATAGTGATAGTGTTTATTTAATAGATTTTATCTTTTAATTTCCTTTAATTTACATTTTAGCCCTTGTAGTTTATGTATTTCTTACGTAGTTATAATCGTTCCAAATCCGTTTCCGCTCAAATTTCGCGATCACTATCGTTTGATAATCCATTGCATAGCTCATTTGGGACATAACGACCCGGGAAACACTATACTCCTCGGATCTTCATTGAGTTCGTGCAGAGCGGTTTAAGTGATTACGATTACGCCATTCACAAAGTGGCGAGCTTGAGTGATTTAGCTTGACCGTTTGCACGCAATGAATCGATGGCCTTCAGGTGGATGCGAACGATAGCACCGTTGTCCGTGGCTCTCATCCAATCACTATGAGTGTGCCACCAAAGTGTCCCAACCTCGTATGAAAATATAAGTTTGTAGTTAAATGTATCAGTAGTACCCAATAAGTAATCTGAACTATGTTGTGGTGAGCTTGCTGCCAATTATGGATATCTTATACGGTATCATTAGCAACCGTTATCAATTATATTGTAGTGAGCTTGTTAAAAAAATTTAATGTAGTTATGCCAATAAGAAATCCCAAACACCCAATGTTACCTTTTCGGAGTATTGGCAAGGAATCAAATGTAGGCGTTCTATCTTGTCTAAAGCGCAATAAGATCTTCACTTTAGCTCTGTATAACTACTCCTGTAAATTGTATACTTGAACTCATTACACACCACTATACATTATATACTGAAAAATATTGATGTTCACCTTCTTTGCAAAAGACCATATCTTTTGGAACCTTCAATGAATGGTTGTTAGTGGAAGACACTTTTTATACCTCACTCTTGCCATAGCTCTCATCTGCTGCTTGTAAGCTATTAAGCATACACTGGAAAACACAACACAAACGTGCTGAACCATTGCCGTTTCAACTTAAATTCTTGTTGTTATCTGCCCAAGCATTGTCGTTTCAGCTTAAATTGTTTCTTCAATTGTTTACCTGGACTATAAATTATAAGTATATCTCTTGTTACCTGCCCAAGTATTGCCGTTTCAGCTTAAATTCCTCCAACTCCCCAAGTCAGAAAGGCTAACCTGTCAATCATAGTGTGTCAAATGATAAACCATGTAACCCATATTGTATTGCATGGAAAAGCGCCTGAAATTTTATTTTCAACGGCTCAAGACCAATTAAATAAGAATTTCTTTCTATAAAGTTAGTGGCACTGATTATATAAAAAGCCTTGCAATCGATCAGTCCATCTAGCTCTAATAAAAATGGTGTATATGTCGACAAAAAGTTACAAGATAAACAAAGTTACGTATTTTATTTGAAATTATATTTCTTTTAGATAAAAAAGTTACCTTGCTTGTGTCTATGTTTAACAAAATAGGTAATTGATGCTTACCAATCTAAACAAAACCCCTAAAAGGCATCTTACCATCTATAATTGTTGAAGATTGGAGTACTCAGTTTTATAAGATGACCATAAGATCATATGCCGTTCTGGTGCATCAATATGCCTATAGCCTAAATTTACCTTCCATAAAAGGGGTGTAGTCTGACTTAATAGAACAAATACCGATGATGACCAATTCAACTCTCACTAAGACGACCAAGATGACGAAGAACCCCAAAAAACATGGACATTTCGGAAATTTGGCTCGGTTATGAAAGTCAAATGTGAAAAATTTTGTGAGACACAGAATTTGTATAATTTCATATTCACATAAAAAAAAAAAAAAAAAAAAAAAAAAAAAAAAAAAACATTAGTGGTAGCTATCTTATGTTTTAAAAGTTAAATATAAGCTTACATCGTACCACTTCAATCCCTTACTTCCTTCCTTGGTTCTCTCATTTTTAATAACTCTGTCTTTTGTTTTTGCCCACCTTCATGATGAATAAACAAATGAAAAACAGATAAGGTCACCATACGATAAAGATAAAGCAAGAAGTTTAATACCGGTATCTTCAATGACAAAATTCATATCTTGGTGGGTTAACCTATGTAGATGAAAACACCTCGCTATAGAGAATGGGTTAGAGGTTGTTTCCAGATGATGGGTCAAGAGTGGTTGGCGCGTTGGTGGTTGACTAAGTAGATCAAAACACCTATGTATCTCATTTCTTTCAACGTGTGCACCCTCTAATTTGATTACTAAGCTGTTTAAGGAAGTATTATAATGCATAACTGCATCTGATTAACCATTGTGTACTAAAATAATTTGAAACAACATACTTTTACCATATATCGATAACTTCATACATACATAGTTTTACCCAAAAAAACTTCATACATACATAATAGAGATACTTTGATAAGCAAACTGGAGCATGCTTCAGAACATACTTCAATCACATACTACAAAAAAAGGAATTGCTTTTTTTTTTGTAGATGCTTCAATATAGCTCACAAATCCTAAAGATAAACATTTTCACATAGCATACTACAAACTAACCAAATGTAGAACCCATTTAGCCATTTCACAAATGGCAAATCCTTAATAATCAAAAGCAACAAAACAATAAAACACATAAACAATAAAACACAATCCTACAAAAAGGCATAGGCTCAACCAAGCGACCTCATATCGAAAAATGTAATTGAAGAATCCATAAGGTCAACCAAACAACTTCATAAGTCGGGAAAAGCTCAACTAAACAACCTCATAACTGGGCAAAAGAAATTTTGGGTTGAGCTTATGGCATATTCAATTACTTTTTCGAGGTTTGGAAAACTCATAAGATCACTTTGAGGTTAGACGCTCATGTGGGTAGGTTCATATGATTCATCTACAATTGAGTTACATATGGTTAGGTTCATATGTTTCATCTATAATCACAGTACAATCATACGAAAACAATTTAAAGGGAGCTATAGAACATATATGAGGCGAAATACCAACTACTAAAAAGGTTTCTTTATTGTTCGAGTGTCGACGAATGGTGTTTAAGAGGGTTTTTTTCTAGAATCAAACGACTTCCTAAAGCCACATCAATTTTTTTTACCTCCTCATAACTATTAGCTAACGAAAACACATTAAAACAAATGACTGAAATCGCCATAAAACACAATTTTTTTTTTACCTTAGTATCACCATTAGCAGATATATCCGCAACCGATTCAGCCACTTTCAACTCTAACTCTTCAACCTTTCACACCTGCAAAATCAAAACCCCACAAATCAAAAATTGTCAATCATTTATATGAAACCTTCAAAGTGTGTTAACTAATGTCAAATAATTCGAAATATTGGAGACTTAAAATTTAAAACCAAAATGAGTTGCACATCTTACATACCATTTCAACCTCAAATGTCGGTATGTTCTTCTTCTTCTCCATATCCATCCCGACACACCACTTGAATAATACGAATGCCATTTTATTTTGACTACCAACCTAAAAAGCGTAAGATGTTGAGATTTAGTACCAAAAACACCGCAAACCATTTATTCTCAATTAAATCAAAATTAAACTTAATAAAAGAGATGAACTTTATGAAAAAACTAAAATCCAAACCATACCTAATTAAACATAAGGCCAAATTTCAAAATACCCAATTCATACAACAAAGAAAAATGATCAAACCCTAATGTTTATTTACAATAAAAATCAAGGCTTCAACCAAAACCAAGAAGATTGAATCTTTATAATAATAAAAATATGAATAAACCTTCGCTTTATTTGGCTGTGGACCGCCTTTCTTGAGGCCGCCGGAATCCTTGGTAGGCCACCGCCTCTCTTTCCCATCACATATAAGAGACCTGCTCTATTTTTTTGTGGGTTTAATAGAATAACAATTAATTGATGGATGTTTGGATTGGTGTTATCGTTGGTGCGTTTTTGCCATTTAGAAGATATTTTAGATGAAGATATGTTGCCATTTTGATGAGATGAAGAAGCAGAATCAAAGGGCCTGGAATATTCTAGGAGATGATAGAAAGTTAGAAAAGAAACAATGTGTGGTTTTGTTATGTATTAGTAACACAAAACGTTCAAGATATGAACTGTGTACATACGTTTCATTGGGATGAAACGATAAACGCAACACACATTAACCAATCATAATTTGCCACCACATTTGTTTTGTATTTTAGTTTTTATAAAATAAAATGGACTAATAACATTTGCCAACATGGCATGTATCATACTTTTTTTATACACCCCTCAACTCTAATTAGTATATATATATAATTTGAAAAATAAATCTAACACAAATTTATCTCAAAATTTCGTGTATACGAGGATCTAAAACTAGCATAATAAAAGGTTAAATGAATTTTCATCAAAAATTGAAATTGCACAAAAAAAAAAGAAAAAAAAAAAAAAATCATTTCATACACTAAAAGATTCAATACGGTTCATAGAGAAGTTTATGTCCTTGAATAAGGTTTTATTATATACAGTAGTTGAAAAGAAGTTAGTCCAATACTCACTAGGGTTTACATAATGTGGCTAATATTCTTTACCTCTATGGCTCTATATATTACATTGCAGACTTTTGGATCAAGTAACTATGTGGCCCATTTCAAAGACGACTTACAATAGTGGCCCATTTTAAGGAACTGAGGCAATATGTAGACATTGTAGAGTATATTTATTTTCACAGAATATGCAATGATCAAATAAAACTGAGTCCATGACCTCCAAGTCCGATACATGTGCATAATAATCATACTAAGCATTATAATTTCTAAATGTTTCCTCATGCTAAACGTCGAATTATTTATTTCTGTACTGTAGATTGAAAAATATGTTACCTGTTCTTTTTTACTGTGGAATGGAAGAATAGGATAAAGTTTGGTCCTAAATAAAGTGTGATTGTCAGTTTATAGAGCATACTGTTATTATACTTCAATGTGTTATCATATGTTGTTAGCTAAGCTTTATGAGGAGATCAACTATAGAAGTTAGCTTCTTTCAAAGTTAATACGGAGTAGATTAACGAATTATAGATTCGTGGATGATTGGCAGCGGGTCAATTGCAAGGGTAGATGGTTCAACTTTAGAGGGTCACTACTTTTGATCCGTTTAGAGTTACGGGGCATGTTATATACTGTTGGAATACTCAGTAAAAGATACATGGCACCAAACAGCCGTAGGCAGTTTTGTCCTCTCTTAGTAATATAATTCGCTGGAAAGGCCGCTAATTGCGATCCAGTTCCGGCATTCCCAATTTAGGGACGATTGAGTCAGGAACGAGGAAATTAGCGATCCGAATCTGAGATCTTCCTAATCGTTAAATTGTTATTATTCATTTTAGTTTAATATAGAAACTTTAGTATGTGGTGTTAGAAAATAGGATCACAGAAATCTGAGAGTCGTGTAAACATTTTCAGATTGAAGTATTTTGATGGTTTTATCGAAATCTTAAATCGGATAAAACTCAGATTAAGAAACGAGAATGTGTTTTGTTGTTATGAAACCGAACAAGAAAGGATAATAAATATATGACCAACAAAACTGAATCTCTGTTGTAATTGCCATAGCAATTATTTAACCACCGAATCAGTTAAATCAAAGGGAAAAAATCAAGTCCATAACTCCGGGAATTTTATTTTCAAGTTCGCTTTAATATAGCACTTTATACCAGGAAAAAATCGATCGCTGCGGGTTGCCGCCCCTGGACCACTCTGAAGGCGCCGCCTTGACCCGTGATTCAGGGTTTCGCCCAATGTAATCATAATAACGTCATACTGAGTGTGCAATCCGCATAACAACCCCCTTGTTGAACATTTATCACGACACATTAATCAACCAAGTCGATCCATTACACTTAATCGTATTGGTGATTAAAATCACCAACATGTAGATGACTATGGTCCATGACAGGTTTCCTTCCTAGTCTTGTATATCGTCACTGTTTGAATTCCATAGCCATCTTCTAACCTTCATCATGTTGTAAGCAATTGACTTCTACAACCATTATACATTCATGCTTATCATTACCTCTCAAAACAATTATTGTACTTTAAAAAATGATTCTACTTAGAAATATGAACTTAATTCTGTACACAAGCTGCAAAAATGGTCCATAATTTATCTAGTCTTTTATGCTTCACTCTTATAAGTAACTTTTTTGAACTGCTTGATTGCCTTGTCAAAGCACGAGTAAGAACAAGAGTACGTACTATAACCGTTAGCTCATTAATAGAGCATTAAAAACATGCTCGCGTACTTGTACTATAAATAGTTTGCTGCTATTATTTGAGGATCATCATGGTTTTCCTGTAGTGGATTTGTAATAACTTGCTTCATACGTGCACTACACAATTCCAATTTGATCCCCGTATAGATTCAGAAAAACAAAAGTTTCCATAAAGGCTGAACAATGTACCATTTGAGTTTGTATATTATTAGGCGTCACAATGCAATGAAGCGGTTTTATTTTACTTAAATTTGTTATCCTACTGCGCCAACAACGAATGATTGAATAGCAGATTGGCAGGGGAACATGCTAATACGTCGTCAATATTAAAGGAATAGGCCCAAGTCCGGTTTGTAGGTTTAATGCATCTAGGGTTTTCACCATTATAAATAACGGTTAATAATAAAATTATACCTACAAGGTTTACAATGTCTAATAGTCGATATGTAGGCGTTCACGTACTGTCTCAACATTTTGAATTACAGAATGAAGATACAAGAGTAGTTGCATTTAATGGACAACTTTAAATACTTCTATACAAAATTGAGAATATTATCCCACGAGCATAAATATAATATTAGTGGTAGCAAATGTGACTGATAGCATGTTATTATAGTCATAGAACTACTTGTAATCCCATATGCTTCAGAGCAACATGGGAAGCACTATACAGGATTTTCAAGTTGAGTAAAAGGGAGGAAGTAAAGTGAAAGTGAGAAAGTTTGTGTTCTCCAGTTTTTTTTAAGAAGTAAAGTGAGGTAAAGTGAAGTAAAGTGGTGATATTTTAGTTATAAAACTTTCACTCCACTTTTGGGGTGAAAGTCACTTTACTTTCTCTCTATTACTTTACTTCCTCTTTCTTTCACTTTCATTCATTTTTTTTTCTTGAGAACGGAGCGTAAGTTCTTGGAGTACTCGGGTAGGTAGATTGTTATCAAGGATTTATCTTTAAGTGGTATTAACATAACATATTATACCTCAAGAATTAAAATACAATATCTTATGTACAAGAATAACAACAACAATAATAATCAGTCCCCGTTGAGCGGGGTATGAGGAGATAAGATGAAGAAAGCCATACCTTAAACTGAAAATACGAAGACCGCGTGTAGGATTAAGATGAAATCTATTAGTGAGAAATTGAGTCAGTAGTCTTATGTAGACATTTTAACTGCGTGTGGATTAGAGCGGATTTGTATCATGAGAAAGCCCATAGGCGAGACGAATATCGGATATCAGATATTGCTAAAGAATATCGAAGTAAAAAGGATATCGGTGATTATTTTTAGCGGGTTTTCAAGAATAACTCGAAGGTTTTTCTAACTTGTCATGGTGACACAAATTTTAAATCATCTAATGAACTAAAATTACTTTATCTACATGTTGTTTGATAAAACTTTTGCCGTCAAAGTTAAAAAAATAAAAATAAATAAATCCATAACTTTATTAGTATAAGAGTAGGTATCAGATTAAGAATACATATTATGATATGAGTAACTGACTTATTATAGTATTTTTTTTTATTAACTTTATTTATCACATTTTCAGCTATGTGCCTATGTATTAGAAAAATAGCTAATTTACCTTAAAAGAGACTATAAAAATATAGTCTAGTGGGGGTATAGGATGTTGAAAATAAGTTCAAAAAAATATGATGTTGAAAAAATATTTTATTTGACATAACTCATACAATAGAGACCGAATCCGGCAAAAACTCCGGACCGAGACCGAGACCGAATGAGGTCGGTCCGGTCCGGTCGGTTTTGTCGGTCGGTCCGGTCACGCAAATTTCGGGTTTAAATCGGTTTGGGTCGGACCGGACCGGACCGAGACCGGATCGAATCCCAAAAATCTTGCATCGGATCGGATCACCGGTCCATCGGTCCGGTCGGTTCGATCCGGTCCGGTCGGTTTTGTCGGTCGGTCCGGTCCGTCCGGTCCGTTTGAGCAGCCCTAGGTGGAACCTTGCTTTTAATTTGTCCATGAGCTCAAAAGGTTTCCACTCATTCTTTTCCCTCATGGAATTATTTGACTACCAAAAAGTTAAATGTGTGTATCTTCTATAGATGGCACAATCATGGACCAAAAACTCAAAAGCTAATTTTCCATATTTTGTTCTTGTCATAGACAATAAACCCCCAATCAACTCCCTTATATTAAATGATTAGTTTCTAACTGATTTAAGTTCAATGACCATGAATCATTTGCTAAGTTAGACCAAACGAATCTTATTGTTTAATAATTGGGAATGGTTGGTAACTTAGTTTAAACGTTAAAGTCAGTTTATATAACCTACCAACCCGTCACGACTCACAACATATGTTCCTTGTTTGGTTGAGCTTGTATTCGATTTAGTTTGTTAAATTGTTAGGTTAAGTATTTTCCGTCCGGCTATTTAGGCGTAGTGATGAATAAAGTTGTAATTTTTGGAGTACTATATATGCGATAATGGTTTGTTATGATTGAATCCGTGTTCGACTTTACATAGCCTTGGTTGTGTAATGTATGATGAATGGACAACCATGTTCTAAATTATTTTGATATTTGGAGACATTGAAGAGTGGTGGTGGCACCAAAGACGACTTTACACCCCATATGAGTTGTTAGATAAGGAGGAAACTCTTTTGGGCTCAATCATACATTATATCATGAAAAAGATAGTAAAATAACGTTATTTGTATCTATAAAGAAAACAAGCCATAAAACAATGCAAATAAGAACCCTATAAGTCAATTTTTTACTACCATAGCAAAATATTGAGGAACATAGGCGTGTCCTTTTTTCGGAGCAATATATTTTACATGGCAGAACTATACGTAATGGATGTTTGACCATAGATGACTCTTGTGAATACATAGATATCGATCCCAATGTACGTCTAGGGTACCTCGTTTGCGTTTTATGTTGTTGGAAAATGGTTTTTGCAAAATGATTTTTTTTTCAAATTTTGGACACCTTTTAATATATGTATATGTGATATTATACTTTTCAAAACCTTTTCTAGTCCTTTATGGTAGCTTAGAACCCCACTTCAATTAACAATGTGTAAGGAAGAATCAAGAATGCACTATTATTCTTGGTGGTTGTTTACATTGCAATGGAGTGATTGGTGGTGAAACTTGACTTTTGTTTAGATAAATTTGCATAGCCTTCAACTATTTAATTCCCTAGTACTAGTGAAAGAAAGAATTTTCTTCCCGAAATGAACAGGCAAAAGGATAATTTCCATCAATGAGTAGCTTTAACCAAGATAGACATCTACATTCATGGAAACAATGTCTCAACTAACTAAATCACTTTCATCATCAACCCTTTTGGCATATGCCTTTTTCCTTTTTGGCAATAACAGAATTTTCGGTGTAAGTCACATCTTCTATTAGCTTAGTATACGTGTTTATAATCTTGCAAATGGCTTCAACAAGTCGCAAATGCATGTGATCTCTACGAGAGTAACCAACTTATTTGGGTTATAACCTAAACTTAAAACTAGAAGTTAAAACATAAGATTAAGAACCTAGCCACATGGTATTTAAGTTTATTCCTTAACAAACTTTTAAGTAGTATCTTACATTTTTAACTAGAAACGCTAAAATAACTTATATAAAATGAACTATAAATGGAACTAATGAAAGAGTTATCACTCATTAGATCAAGGAAGTCTCCCGATCTAGTCAGCTTTTACCTCATGCAAACTTTTACCTTGGACACAGGTAGGTAGGACTTAGGAGCCCCACACTCTTAACAAATTGTATCGGTTTCAAATTGATTCCAGGACCACTAGCTAGAGTCACAAGATCGCACTTCGTCGGTTATATTCGTTATATTTTGAAAACCATATATGTTGGTTTTGATCTATATTCAGTTTGGTCTCAAACTAACGTATATGAATATGGTTCAAAATGTTAGTAACCGAGTAAGCATCAAGTAAAAAAATAATGTGGACATATTATGGAAAACAATCGGATGACATAATTAGAGCTAGAATACAAATATTTAACGTGATGTAGTCAGTCCAAATTGATCGATCTATCTTTTTAAAGGCAAATATACCGTAAGAGTACACATGAACTCGATCGTATACCTATTACGTCGATCGATCAGAAAATCTTGGAATTTTTCTTTCTAAAAGCTTACTCAGTCTACCTCTATGAATTCGGCCTGCTCATGTCAAACTCCTATTAATCGATCATGATTAAAAAAAAAAAAAAAAAAAAAAAAAAAAAAATTGAAAGTTGTAATGCATGTACATGCACTTTCGAACTTGAAAAGAGGTTTTACCCGTGAACAAAATAGTTGGATCACTAAACAACCAAATGCAAAATCCAAGTTGCGTAGAAAGGATATTCAAAACCAAATAGTAGTAAACATGAACACCCTACATGCACCTAAAATTTTGTGGCTCAAATGCTACATATACATCCAATTCTATGTCACGAGCATGCATGCACCCTTATCATCTCCTTTACTTTTTAACCATCACTCGATGATTCCAAAGCCCTTTTGGAACAACCTTTGAAATTTACATCTTCATATAATGTCTAACTAGTTGATCAAAAGCAACCCAACAGTCACTAGAAAAAATTTCTTGAAAAGGTTTCGATTTGGTGTGGAGGAATTGAAACTCTGGTCTCGTACACTTTTTAGTGCCGACGTACCATTTCTGAAAAGTCTAGCACATAAAATGAGCAACATGTTACGACGGCCAATAGTTAGAAGTTAGAGATTATCAAACAACGACTCATTTCCTCAAAGTTTTCTTCTACCCGTTAATTGGATTTTTACATATTGTCTAATTTGTATAATTAGTCGTTTGGAGATCCTCAAGCTTGCTCGATCATTCTGTTTTTGCTAGGACAATCATAAATGCTGCTCCCTCGATGTTGAAATATCATACTTTTGCCATGCATTTAATATTAGAATTTATATGACCTGAAAGGTTTGCAGTTACGTTTATTTATTGTTACGAATTAAACTGGATACAATGATTGATAGACACATTCTTGATAGTTTGCCATTATTAAAATGAAGTTAAAAAAGTATATAACGAACCGAATAATTTTGCTAGCAATTACTGATAATAAACATTACTCCGTATAATTCCTATAAAAGGATATGCAATGTGATCATTAAACAAAAATTATTTTATGTTTTAACAAATGGGTGACCCACAACGACAGGGGTATTTACGTGCATATATTGAACTCCTTTTGCAATTTCTTTCATAATACAAGAACCATATTTATCCAATGAATATGTACTTTATTATATCTTTAATGTAAAGAAAGCAACGGCGGTGGTAATTTTATATTCTACACAATAATCGTGAGTGAAGACAAACTCCCTTACGTCACGCTTTGAGCTTTTGGCTGTGTTTTTCACGTTTGGGCGCTTTGGCCCGTACCACAAGATATGACCGGCCTGGTGTTTCTACCTATAAATTTGAGTGGGAGCTTCATTTTCATTCTAGAATCATTTGTCCCACGTTTCTTCACAGGATGAAATTTGGTAGGTAGAGTAGATCTCGATTTTTTAAGGTTTTATTATATTCTTGTCTTTGCTTACTTTTGTAGTAGGTTTTCAGATAGTTTCGTTGCCATGCGTAGGTTTTAATGTTGTTGGATTGCTGTTGGTGTTGTTGCGTGTTTTGCGAATGTTTATGTTGTCTTAATTTAGGTTGCATGTCCTTTTTTTCAACGCTAGGCTGTCTTGATAGTTAAATTATGTGTTTATGGTTTGTTATATTGTTTTTTGTGTGGTTGCATGTGTTGTGTGGCTCTTTTAGATGCGTCCAATGCATGTTCCAGTCTTTTGGCTTAAGTGTTAGTAACTTTAGGTTCGTTTAGGATGTCTAGCCGTTACTTATGTTGGTAGGTTTAGGTTGTAGTGGTGGTTTGTTGCTTTTCTTTCTTGGGTTTTTTCTATGTGATGGCGGAGGTTGTTAGAGATGTTTTGCGGCCTTTTTGTTTTTACGTGTGCGTGTTCATTAGGTTGTTCTTTAACCACCGTAAAAGCGGTTATTATGAGAACTAAAAGTAGGGCGTATGAAGGTACACCTTAATGATGAGCCTTCGAAATCGCGCCCAACGATGGTGTTAGGAGCTTAGATTCTAGCGTGTTAGAGGTATGTTCTTCCGCAGATCGGCGAGGATGCTCAAGAGCATCTTCCATTCTTGGTATTAGTCCGTGTTACAATGTAGTTGGTGAATGTGGTACATTGGTACTTTCGTCATTGGGTTGTCTATGTTCCATGATTCACCGCATGGTTCCGTTGTTGGAAGTGCGGGGAAGGGAAGGCTGGTGATGGTTATGGTTATGGTTTGGATTCCTTGGTTGTTCTAAGGAACAGAGAACGGTTAACAACGGGTCTCATTGTTTCATTGGCGCCGTTGACTATTGATAAGAACCTCAGGAGTTTGTGGGATGTGGGACCAGCGGTTGTAGCTTCTAGCCGTTCGGTGTTTTGTTTGGCTCAACATATGCCTCAGCGATGTGAAGGTACAATTTTGTGTGGGTTTATGTATATATGTTTTGTGTTGTCCTATGTTTCGCGTTCTGTTTGATATTGCATAACTTTTGATTTTGCTTTCGTTGCTATATATCTTATTAAAGGTGACGCATGCACTCCGGTGAACTTGGATTTCGATCGGGGTAGCGTTTCGAGGACATACATATGTTACTCATCCTAGCAATTACTGCTTCGATTTACCTTCATTGAGCTTGGCGAAGAAATCGGATCTGGATGTTCCGATTCACGCTCACGACACAAGTTTTTCGGAAGAATCTCCTAAAGTTAGGCGGGTCGGGGATGGCAAAAGGTGTTACGATGATTGGTTGGAACCTTTTGACGACTTTTCAAGAGCGTAGATTCATGTTGAACTCCACAGTACATCGTGTTGGACAACCGTCGCTTTACCTTTTATGTGCCTTTGTTTTTGTGTATTTGTCGGATAAACTCTAACGTTAACCGATGCGGTTTCGTGGATCGTTTCAAGAGGGTGGATTTCGGTAACATGCAAACACCATCGTTGTGCCCAGCGAGCTTAGTGGTGTTCCATTTGTACTTCCACCTGGTAACTATCGGCTTGATGATTTTGTTGTTTTCTCCGAGGTTGTCGCTTATGTCATTCACGTTAGAGTGGTGGACATTTATTCATTGTTTGTGTTGCTATAGGTTTGGTCGCCCACGGTTAACTTGAATTTCACATCGGGGTCGCATTTTATGAGTTGTCATATCCGTTCTCTTCTTGAGTGTTCACAGGCAAATTTACCTTGGGATAACGTGTGTGGGGAGGATATTGAGCGGAATACTGTAAGCACGGTAGCGCCATTGCGTGTTGGTGTTTCTCGCCATTCCACTTCTATGCATCATAGCTTAGGTGTGGATGTAGGTACTGATGGTTTGCAATCGTTAGGTAAACAAGGCTCTAAAAGACGACGTTTAGCAACGATTGGGGGTATTCAAACCGATGGTTTGGGTTCTGCGGCTCCTGCTATGGGTGATCCTGCCGTTGTACCCCGTGCACCTGTGCGGCCAGACTCGGCAACTTTGGAATATACTGGCGGCAAAAGTGGGTTCTTTTTTGGCCATTCTTGATAGCTTTGCTTTGTTTATATTCTTTTCATTGCTTGATGTTTGCTAATAACTTTGTCCCAGGGTCAGAAACGGTTCCTATTGGTTCAGGTGTCGATTTGGCAGCTACAGTCGACAACCGACCACGCAGTATCAGAGGACGCGCAGGCTCTTCTAGGGGAGCAAGAAATTGTTCAAACCACGCTGACAACGCTGCGTCTACAAGTGGAATACGCGGTTCAGATTATCGAGGGCTCAGAGATGGCGCAAGAAGAACGGTACCATGTTGGTTCTTTTTTTTTTTTTTTTTTTTTTTTTTTTTTCGGAATTGCCATGACAGAGTTGCTATTTACATAAGTCCTATTGCGTGACGCTACTATTTGTTGACAGGGCCTCCCGTAGACTATAGACGGTTTGGTCTATGTAATCATGTATGCCGTCACTGTAACGCGCTCTTCTGGGACGAGGAAAAATTATCATACTCTACTAGCTCTACTGGTCCAATTTACAATAGTTGTTGTCTAGAAGGGATGGTTAAGCTACACACTATGAGGGAATACCCGGCGGTCGTGCGGGAGTTGTATTCTAATAGTCATTTTATGGACAACATATGTGCTTACAATCAAATGTTCTCGATGACTTCTTTGGGCGCAAATGTGGATGATTCGATTAACCTTGGTAGAGGTCCGTATGTTTTTAAGGTATCTGGTCAAATATACCATCGCATAGGTAGGTTGTGCCCGGAGCCTCAAACACGGCCATGATTTCTTCAACTGTACATTTACGACACTGAACATGAGGTTCAGAATAGGCTTGCTCCATTTATAGAAAGCAGGTCAAATCATTTGAGACCAGAAATCGTACAGTCACGGATTACATTGCTAGATGAAAACAACGCGTTAGTACAACTTTTTAGAACCACAAGGGACAAACTGCAGGACCATGATGTCCCGCCTTTCAAGGTGCAGCTTTTCAACAAGGGTAGAGCGTCACAGTATGACCTACCCACATCAGATGCTATTGGTGCTTTGGCATTTACGATACAGAAGAAACGGAAAGTAATTTTGATGTGATATTGGAGGCTCATTCTGGAGAAACGCAGAGGATAAACAAGCTTACATGGGAACTCAGTTTCCGTTGCTTTTGATATTTGGTGAGCACGGGTATCACTTGGACCTCTGGTACCAGAATATTGAAAAGCCTACACGGCGTGGAAAAAAAATGTCCATGAAGGCGTTTTACTGCTACCAGCTTCACGATGGTGGTTACTATAATTTCTTTGAGTATGGGTGGGCGATTGTTTCAACAATATGTTGTGACAGCCTATTGTAGCATTGAACAAGACAGGATGGACTTTGTGCGCAAAAATCAATTAACCATACGGGTGATTATCTTTACGGATTGCATGATGTTGTGGCTGGGGAGATGTTGACTCTCGGGGCGTAGGTTTACAATTATTTTGCCTTAAGTAGTTCACCGGAGGACCTAGATACATGTACAACCATTATTTGGATGCTCTAGCTATTTGTAGGGTTTATGGCAATCCAGCCTTTTTCGTTACTTTCACATGCAATCCAAAGTGGCCGGAAATAGAGGACTACATGATTGCGTATCCGCATCTGACTGCAGCAGATAGGCCTGATGTAATTGACCGCGTCTTTGAGCATAAAATACATTTGCTAATAAAATACCTACGTGATTCGCGGCCTTTTGGATCTTTAAATGCATGTTAACTACTTTCTAAGAACTCATTTATTAGTCGTTTTGCCATTTTGGATCATTTGTTTGTTAACTTTCGTTGTCTCACTTTCATTTCGGTGTTGTATACCGTTGAGTTCTAGAAAAGGGATTACCGCTTTGCCGTATCTGTTGTGGGCGTTAAGGCGCGCTGAGACCTTCGAACCGCAAGATGTGGACAGGTACATAAGTGCAGAGCTGGCCGACTAGCACGTTGATCCGAAGGGTTTTAGGGTCGTATCGGAGTTCATGATTCACGGGCCATGCGGAATTGCTTTTCCGAATGATGTTTGTATGCAAAACATGACGGAATGTAAGAAGTGTTTCCCAAAATAATACTGCGATTAAACATACATAGATAAGGTTGGCTATGTGCATTACGGTGCCCGAGATATCTGACTTGATGCGACCGTGAATGGGGTTAGGTTAGACAATGCATCGTTGTTCCTTACGATCGTCGATTGTGTATGGCTTTCTATGCGCACATAAATGTAGAGTACGATGGTTGGGCGATATTAATAAAGTACCTATTCAAGTATATCTCGAAGGGGACAGACATGATTATTTGCTCGGGTTAGTAGGCAGATTGGCGAGCCATCGCAAGGAGTTACTAATGCTTCAACATCAGGTAACACTGCAAACGTGCAAGTATACGAAATACAGAATTTTGTTGATGCGCGCTTTATTGGTCCACACGAGGCTTGCTGGAGAATTTTTGGTTTGACATTCATGCCCGACAACCAGTTGTTCAAATTTTAGCTATTCATCTAGAGAACATGAAACACGTGTCCTTTCGCGCTAGGCAGACGGTGCATCAGTGCTTGATAACCCGATTTCGCGTAAAACAGCTCTTACTGAGTGGTTGGCTTATAATGATTCCATGCCTTCAGGCAGACATCTTACATACATGCAA
Source organism: Chrysanthemum lavandulifolium (assembly GCA_022545495.1). NCBI lineage: Eukaryota > Viridiplantae > Streptophyta > Magnoliopsida > Asterales > Asteraceae > Chrysanthemum > Chrysanthemum lavandulifolium. The sequence goes on along the minus strand of CM040243.1, from coordinate 79,255,845 downwards.
GTGTAAAGCAGACAGAACATGGAATTCAAGACGTACCTTGAATAAACCAGCCATTGGCCGATTGAGTTACGTGCACCCAACAGCAGGGGAACTATTTTATCAGCGTATGTTGCTATGTCATTAGAAAGGATGTAGATCGTTTGCAGACATTCGTACTGTTGATGGAATTACATACACCACAGGTAGACAAGCTTGTGAGGCTATGGGTTTCTTTGCAAAACGACTGTGAGTGGGTTACTGCTATGCAAGAAAGTTGTGCAACCGCCATCGCCGCACGCTTGAGTGCGTTATTTGCACGATATTATTGTTTACAAATATCACGAACCCTAGAAATCTTTGGCAAATGTTTTGGAGATAAATGTCGATGATGTCCCACATATTATCGAACTTTTGCACCTTCGACCTCATTTGTTAATGACCGAGTCGGAAGGTGGGTTTTATATGAACTTCATGCTCTTTTGGCAATTCATGGAAATCGCCGATTTTGGGCGCGAGATCCGCCCGGATACGCTAGGTTTGTTTAGCAACGAGCAGTCATGGAAGAGACATGTTATAACAGCCCGAGATGGCGTGAAAGCCGGAGGTTGATCCCTCAACTCAATCGAGAACATCGCAGGTATTTGACACGGTGGTAGATGTTGTCCGTAACCATGTGCAAGAACTAATGTTCGTGTACGGACATGGAGGTACAGCAAAACTTTTTTTGAAAGCTATTATCATGACACTTAGAGCCGAGGGAAGAATAGTGTTGGCAGTGGGTTCCTCTGGAGTTGCGTCATTGTTGTTGCCTTCGGGTAGAACTGCACATTCAAGATTTAAAATTCCAATCAACCTCACCGATGAGTCTGTCTGCACAATAAAAAAACACACAATTAGGCGAATTGCTAATACGCACAGAATTAGTTATATGGGATGAAGCGCCGATGAATGAAAAAAGGTGTTTTGAAGCGTTAGACAGAACTTTGTGCGACGTTCTTGGCATGCCTAATTTGGATTTTGGCGGCAAGTCAATAATGTTAGGTGGCGATTTTCGCGACGTTGCCAGTAAAAAGGGCGCTTCAAGGATGCTATTATTTGAAAGATCAATAGCGAGTCGAGTTGTGGGGCGTTTTCAAGTATACTTTTTGCTCGAGAATATGAGGTTGCGGACCAGAATGACGGATGATAAAAAGGGAATGCGGCGCATTTTCTCAATAGCTTTTAGATATTGGAGATGGGAACATTGGTATAGACAATCATGGAGATCCAGAGAATACCTCTTGGGTAAGCATCTGGATGTTCGATGTTTTCAACATGGCGAGGACGGAGTTGAACACCTTATAGAATTCATATACGACAGTGATTCGCTGCAAGCACCCGGGGTCACAACCTTTCAGGATAAAGCGATAGTATGCCCAAAGAATGAAAATGCAGATGCAATAAACAAGAAGATTCTGCAGCGCTTACGCGTGCGCTCTGAGTTTTACATCAGTGTAGACGAGGCGATGCCTTTGGGAAATGATGGTGGCGCCTCAGAACTCCTATATCCAGTGGAATACTTGAACTTCATGGATTTCGTGTTTCCTTCGCACTCACCAGAAGTAAAGATAGGCGTCCCAATAATGTTAATCGAAATTTAAGTCTTCTTGGTGGCACGTGCAACAAGCACACGCATGGTAGTCGACCAACTTTTATCGAAGGTGATTGAAGCAAAGATAATTACCGCAAGACACGTGTCGGTCGAAAGGTGTTTCTCCGCGCATACTCCCCGACTATGAAATAAGATAAAATTCCTTTAGTCTTCAAGCGCAAGCGATTTCCAATTAAGTTGTGCTACGCCATGACGATTAACAAAAGCCGTGGTCAATCGCCGCCAAGATTGGTGTTTATTTGCGGAACCTATATTTGGGCACGGCAACTTTACGTCAGAATGTCAAGGGCTTCATCGCCAAAGGGGTCAAGATCGTTATAGATCCCGCATGACGCAACAACCGCCAAATACTACAAAAATATAGTTTACAAGGATTTCCTAAGAAAGATAAAAATTCTTTGCCTTAACACAATTATAAATTAGTGCATAGGTAGTTTTAGCGCATTAGAAATAGCGTTATCGGTCTTGCATAATCTTTGTTGGCGTCGTCTAATATTTTGTACATTTGTTTTGGCCTTATGTAATGTTCTTTTCCTAAGTATGCAATCCCATTGCAACTTTTTATGAGCCTCTCTAATGTACATACTTGACCAAGAATTCATATTCATTCTTGTGGTAATTTTGTCACCGACCGATGCATACAAGTGAATGGTGCGTAGTAATGTAATCACATCATAAATTTTACAAGCTTTTTGGTTAAGCTATAGAAAGGAACAGTGTATGCATGTTAATCATAGGTATCCCTTTACACCTTCAGTAGGCATACCCTGTGCGTGCTTTCTATGGGGCATTTGAGGATACCTACATATGATTGCGCTTCTGATATTACACGCTTACCTACAAGCATTCCTATTCTCTGCAAACTAAAGCGGATAAAGAAAACGGTCGTGATCGTACATGAGTGCGAAGAGATTACTATGGTTAAAACTAGCGCAACAAGCGACCTGAAAGACATACACAATGTTAGGAATTGGAAATTCCATGTTAAAGTGTCGGTCACCCCAATTATGGTCTAGCATATGTTAGCTCGTGAGCGTGTCGTTATTTACGTTATTTAGTAGTTAATTAGTTAGTTTGTAGCGTAGTTTAGTTTAGTGTAACACCGTGGAGGAAGACGGTCTTTACCCATCAGATGCACGATCCACGGCCGTCGGGGCGTATCATTTGTAACTATAAATACCCTTCCATCCTTGGAAGGGTGGTGCTTCTCATTAATCTAACCTTACACTTTTGTTTATCTCTAGAAACACCCTCTCTACTCTCTTCATCTCTCTAAAATGACTATCTTATTTAATCATCTACCTAGACCACCCGAATCATCTAAACAACATAAATATACGATCCTAACAATTGGCATCAGAGCCTAGGTTTTGTTGTTTTTGATGATTTGTATGGTTTTGTGTTGATTTGGGTCTCGTTCATGGGTTTAGTATGCGGTTTGTATGTTGCTTTAATTGCGATTTGTTTTGGATTTTACGTGGTTTTGGTTTCAAAATGCATTATGCTTGATTCTGTTTTGATAAGAGCTATGGGTGTTAAGGATGAAGTAGTTAAACGTGTTCTACAAATTTTATAAGTCTTTTATCATCCTTTGCTATGTTGATTTATCCGGTTCAAACATATCAAATCATTGGCTTTTATGTGTTCATAAGTAGTTTTATCTTTGTTTGAAGATGGTTACAATTACTTCTCCGTTCTTGAAGCGATTTGGTCAATTTTTGGTGCGGTTTTGTCAAATAAACGTCCATTCAATGTTAACTATGCGGTTTGTGTCAAAGCGCTTTTGAGCTGTTTGTCTACTCTCTGTCCAGGTTCAATGTTCCTGATACAGGTTGACTTTGGTCAAATGCGGTTTTTCAAAAACTGGATGCGAGTTGTGTCAATAATTGGTATGCGAGTTGTTATTTAACCAATGCGTTTTGACGCATTGGCTCACATGCGATTTGTGTATTTGGTAACACTATCACATGCGAATTGTTGACCAAGAAACTAGCCTATACGATTTTTTGACCCAAGAAAATTACCAAAACAAATGATTATCTCAACATCAACTGCCCTACATCAACTATCCTACACTATCACAATCATCTACATCTTTATCAAGACTCAAACTACCAATCAAACATGATCTGAGATTCTTGATATAAGATTTCTCAATCGTTTTTCAGATCCAATCTCAAGAAAGCGTCATTGATTCAAAGTACTTGACAAATATTCGAATATACATAATTGATTTTAACAAACATGTTAAATCAAATATGTGGTTCGACACATAATATCAAAAAATAAAAAAATAAATAAATAAATAAATAAACTCAATGATAAATACAATCAAGATCTCAGATCTAATCGTGCTTATACAAGTCAAATCAAAACCATGAAGGTCTTACACACAAAATAATATCATCATTGAACATAAACGAATCAGTTTCACCACATCTCTTGTTCATTCAATGTCACATGAATTTAAGCAAGTACCATCAAGATCTCAACTTCTTCTCATTCGTTCTCATCAAAGAAATATCATGACCTTGTAGGTCAATCTAACGAATGAAACAAAGTACATCATCGATCTATTCTTGATTTAAATCATATGCACTTCATTATCCGAATATAAAGAATAAAAAATAACAATTATGTTACTCTTATTCTTTGTTTCGTTTACACCTTAACAAGAAAACAAAACGAATCAATTAAAACAAAACCTACCCGTGATTTTTTTTTCAAGATCTTGAAGCCGTGTCCTACACCTCAAAACCATCCCTGTGGCGAGGTCTATTGATTCTTAACCGTGATGCCATCCCTGTGGCTTGGATTAATGCGAGTAGGAGATTTGAAGCAGGTAAAAGGGATGAATGGTTTTTTTTAACGTTTCGTCTGAAGGAAGTACAAGAGGAGGCGTCTTCATATGAGATTAGGTTAGAGTATTATTAGGGATTATCGGTGGTATGTAGCCTTTATACTCCCTAAATATTAGGGTTGTGTGTATCATGGTTAACTCATGGACCGAGTGGTTATTGGTTCGGGCTAGGTGTCTCAAACTTGGGCCATGAGATTTTATTGGGCTTGTACGAGGGTTTTGGATTGGGTAGGCACTTATGGGCCAGACGTGTATGAGAGTTTGATTGGTGAGAGTCTCGTGGATTAGATTTGTACTATATGTTGAGTCTCGTAAATTCAATCAAGTTTACTTATATTACTTAAAAGTTAGACCATATATAGGCTTGGGATATTTGTTTCTAGATCGGATTTGAGTGGTATGTCGTGACTAAGTGTACTTGGATCATTTTGTTGGATCAATTTTCTTCTCGGTGGTCATTTAATTTGGAATGGACTAGGCGAAGTTCTAAATGAGCCATGTGTTAACAAGAAGACTAGCAAGGACAATGTGAATTGAATGTTTATGAGAGATTTGGTGTGATGATAAGATTCAATGGGTTATGAGGTTTGGTACTGCATGCACATTTTCACGGAATTTATTATTTCACGGCTTGAATTGATGGTTGAACAAAGTTGACTTGAGGGTTGTTTGTATTTGGTATTTCTTATTTGGATTTGAAGTGAGGTTTTCCGCGCCGTTTACTTATTTCCTCTTCTTTCTTTCTACCCTTCCGCGAAGATGACTTGTTCGACGTTTAAAGAGTGTGATAAAGACTTGGCTATTTAGTTACTATTGTGATTCTTTCTCGCTTAACCCACAACATAACTATCACTTCCTTGTCTCATGCATTGAGGATACGTCAAGAGGTTTGGTACATTCGATTTTCGTTTCTTTTCACAAGGATTAGTACAAGCTTAAGTAGCAAATCTGGGGAATTTTACTTCATGTTCAAATCTGGTATATCGGGTTTACTTCTTCATGTGGTCACTGCAATAGCCGACTCAATATGTGGATGATGTGTTTACCAAAGGGCTGAATGGTTGAGATGTGATCAGCAATTCCCATAGAATATTCGATGCCACTGAATGCTAATGATACTTCACAGTCTAAGCAAAATCTCTCAATAATCTTCAGCGTCTGTCATGACTTTTCAAGATGTTTGCTTATGACAAGAACTTTTCATGCAGATGGGTGTACACATTAATGATACTTCCGAAAGTTCGAAACCATCATGGGGGAGAAACGTGTACTTTGATGTTTTACGGTCAACCTCAGGGGAGGTAGTGTATACTACTCGTCTTAGTATGGTTTGCGAAGTTGTCTACATATGGGTAAAGAATTGTTGATGATGATGAATGAACCGTTGATGAACCGCTGCATGTTCCCCTAAAACAGATATTCACCGAAACCAAAGTTGTCATAACACATTCAGTGACATTGTTTACGGTTTTGTCTTGATTTTGTAAAATCCTTGAAAGAATCTATTTCTCGGTTTAAATCATAGACTTGTAAAATCCGTAACAATGGAAACATCCTGACAATAGTAGAGTGCATTTCCGGATCTATCTTACGGTTTATTCTTGGTCTTGTAAAATCCAGCGAAAGAAACTATTTCTCGGTTTAAACCATAGAATTGTAAAATCCCGTGATGATGGAACCATCCCGGAGAAAGGAAGGCGTGTTTCGTGATATTATCGATCTTGGTGCTACGATTTACGCTTGAAGAAGGATAAAAGGGTGTACTTCATGAATTGGATGTGTGTTTGGATATTCGTCATGGCGGTTTGGTTATTACATGGTTTTACGGGGTTATGTGCTTTTAACCATGGTCGGGATGGATACCACTATCATAGTTCACTTAAAACGTCAAAGGAGGCTAGATTTGAGCTTTTTACTAGAAGATGTGACAACGGGGTTAATTCACTATTATTTATTTGACGTTGAAGTGAAATATCACGGGCGAGTGTACTTAGTATCTGAAGATATCGGGGATGGTTGGATGAAGATTCTTCAAGATCCTTGTTCGAGCTTATTATCAAAACGAAGACTTGGAAATCTAGTTATTATTGGGTGACTTTTCATGTTCTTTTACCACTTGGGGAAGCGGCCTTACCACCACAAAATAACTATCACTTTAAGGAGTTACGTTGTAGTGCTCGATGTCACATTCAATTATGGATTTTCAAGAGGTGATGTACGTCTTATACTTGATGGTTGGTTGGATGAAGAGTATAGAGTACTTATAGATTCAATGGAGGATGAACTCTCGGCACCGCTCTTTGTTACATATGTGCAAGTTTAAGTCACGAGTTCGGGTTGTTTTACATCAGGGTCAAATTCATCATATTGGGTTTTCTCCATCAGCTGTCACGACAAAGAGCCTACTTAATGATAATGGGGTTGATTACAAGTTTTGCCAAGAGATGATGAAAATAGAGAGATTATGACGTTTGAACACAACAGTTCAAGCCTCGTACTCTAAAGAAAAGAAATGTGTATGTTATGTTGGGATATGAAAGTCTTTCGAAGATATCAAAGCTCTGTCAAGATATGAAAGCATCAGAAAATCGCAGCAATCTTGGAAGGAGTCAAATAGTCAAAGTCTCGCTAAAGACAAAGTCAAAGTCTTGCATAAAGAAGTCAAAGTCTTGCTAGATTAGAAGAACTGTTATATTCGTTTATGGAAAGTATTGTATTTCATGTTTAGTTTACTTGTCGTACAAGGTTATCAATTGTAAACCGACTAGGATATCCTTGAGCCTATAAAAGGACTCCTAGATTGGCATTAGAGGTACGATTTCGGAAAAGAGTTTTAGAGTTTACGAATTAAGAGTTTAGAGAAAAGTTCGAATATCTTAGAGTTGTATTAGAGTATCTCGCATAATAAGCGATTTAGAGTTTTATTAATAAAGTTTCTTTTTAGCTTTGTTAAGTAAATTCGCGTACTTGATAAAGATTGCTCGGTGTTTCTTTGTTAATAACTTAGGATTTATCCGAGGTTATTAAATCTTAACAAGCTAGTTTAGTTTGATTAAAGTATATCGATCCAACAAGTGGTATCGAGCTTGTGTGGAAACTCGACTAGGAAGAAACCCTAAACTATTCAAGATGTCGATCAAGTCGCTCCACCACCCTCAATCACCTCACTCGAATTCCGGTCATTAAGAAGGAGAATATGATCTCGGTGCATGAAGATGAGGCAAGATATTGCCATTCTGCACCATGCTCGTGGAATGTAATTGTGAATGGGAATGAAGTTGTTCCAACCTGCTCAAGTTCTGGACAACCTTTAGCACCAAAAGCGCTTTTACCACAAGCAACCCTAAGGAATCAAGAGAAGGCTCTTAACATTCTCTTGTCTCGCTATTCCAGATGGTCATCTTCTCAAATTTCACGATGCTAAAGATGCTAAGCGACTCTGGGCTGCACTCAAGACCAGATTGGAGGAATGAAGCCTCTAAGAAGATGCATGAAACTTGCTAAAACAAGCAGTTTGAAACATTCACGATGGGAGAAAGAGAGTCTTGATGTCTGCATATGATAGGTTTGAATCTCCTCAACATGTTGGAGTTATACAAGGCGTAAGTATCGATTGAGGATGCAAATTTAAAGTTTCTAAGGAGTTTGCCATCTACATGGCATGTGATTGCTACTATGATAAGAGGACAACAAGGATTGGAGGTTATGGACTTTGATGATCTTTATCATCAATTAAAGGTGTATGAACATGAGATGAGTGGTCAACCAAATTCTAAATCTCACAAGATTGCTTTTCTATCATCGAAAAGAAGAGCAAGCTTCAAAAAGCTTCGCTTCTCCTCAAAGTCTTGTTTCTCAAAGTACTATCATTTACAATCCCCATCATATACTCAGCAGACCCCACCATCAACCACTTTGAACTCGGATGAAGTTGTGTGCTCCTTCTTTGCACAACAAGCAAGCTTACTGTCACTTATGAAGAGGATCTAGCACAGTTGAAGAAGATGCACTTGAGGAAATTGATATCGGTGGCAAGTTGCTTTGATCAACGCAAGAATCAAAAAGTACATGAAGAAGACAGCAAAAATATTGATTTCAAACCAAAACAAGGAATAACTTTTGACAAATCTAAAATTGAATGCTTCAATTGTCAAAAGATCGGTCACTTTGCAAGGAGTGCAGTTTGCTAAGTATCAAGCAAACAGGACATCCGAGAAGCCTAAACTTGAGCTCAAGGAAATTCCAATGGCTGACACAAAGGCTTTGGTTGCTCAAGAGAATTTATCGAAGTGGACCGGAGTGAAGAGTTTGATGATGAACCGGTGACTTCTTGTATGGTAGCGATGGAAGATGCGATTGAAGACACGGTGGAAGCATTGGACCGAGCACTTGCTTTTGATGAAGAATCTGAACATCTTGCTGGAATCGATGATGGCTTTGGAAGATTTGATTGGAGCAAAGAAAGTGAAGATGATCCTGTTCTTCTTGCTATGGTGGCTACTTCACCAACTCGATCTCCTATCTCGAGGTATGCTCAAACTGTTATGAGTTCTATCAAAATTGCTTATGATTATGTGATTGAAAGAGATAATTGTATTAGGGCTAGGTGCGAGGTAGCGAGGATATCAAATTACTTTAGAGTCTATAGAAGCTAAAATCATAACACATGAAAATAATGAAATGGCTTGGGTGAAAAGTATGAACAACAGGATTATCGCTTAAAACTTAGTGAATGGAAACTAAAGCGTAAAATTGTTGAAATTGAGAAATTAACTAAGGAAAGAGATGATTTGGTAGCTAAGTTTCTTTGCTTGGAAAGAATCGCTTGTCTCATGTTGAGTATGTTGAAAAAGCAGAGAAGGGCTTACATTAGAACAGGGCTTAGGATTTGGTATGGACTTTAGTAAAATAGATGAAAACCAACCTAGTGATCGGGATGATGGTGATTTTGAGGACATAACCACGAGTGATGATGAGCTCATTAACTATTTAGATTCATCTAGTAATGAAGGCTCGATGAAGTGAACCACCTCCGAATATAAGAAAGACAATGGTTATCATCTTGTTCCTCATCCCATTAGTCATCACCCTCTAGGCCCGATGTTTCTCGTTATGGTGTAGATAGTCTAGAGTTTAGAAAGAAGCTTGTTGCTAAATCTAGATCCGATAAACCTAAAGAAACTGTTGAAAACAATGTTCAAAATCTAGCAAGACCTTTAAATCAAAGCATCTTGCTCCACAAGCAATACTACGCAAAACCTTTTCAACACAAGATCTTGCTAAACCTTTTGGGATAATTTTGGTCAAAACAAATTTTATCAGTCCTCAAGAAGGCAAAACAATTTTGGGCATAGACATAGAAGAAATCACTTTGGACACATGGGTCAAAAGCGTGTTTTGTGTGTTATAGTCCTACTCACTTAATCAAAGATTGTGATGAGACACTCGAATATCTAAGCAAGTTTCCAAGGAATAAGTCTAACAATCGAGACCTAGAGAGCACAAACCGGTTTGGACTAATTCTAATAGGATTAATCACGAAACTTCACACCGGATCATAGATATCCACATCGAGAAGACCTTCAAGATCTCACAAGACTTTCCAAAGTCTTGCTTCGAGACAAGGTAATGAAAACCATACTTGGGATAGAAATTCTAGGAGATCTCACTATCAACCTAGAATGTATCACAACTCATATAGGGATCTAGATCACAAGAACCACCCGTTAAAACCGAATGGATTAAAGGGACGATCTTGAGAGACATACGATCGTTCAACAAAAAGTGAATCGATGTTTTGTGTCAAAAGAAAAGGCTAATAATCTAGTGAAAGAAATTTATGTTGAAAACCGAGAGTTTTGAAAATCCACATGCTAAACATCAAAAGATAATTTTGGATCATAATCGAGAGATAGTGAGAACTACATACTCAAGGAATTTGAGTTTGTAACTTCTCGAGGGAACACAAGTCATAATGGCTTGGGTTCCTAAAAGTTCTAACTCTTTTCTTTGTGTGCGGGCAACCCGTAAGAGGAGCTTAAAGATCATCTTATTGTGGATAGTGGTTGCTCGAAGTATGACAGCGATAAAGAGATCCCGTCGATTTTAGAAGTATTAGTGGAGGAAAAGTTGCATTTGGGAATGATCCCAATGGAGGAAGGATTACAGGAAAGGAACAATTAAAGTGGGAGAATTGACTTTGAGAATGTCGATATGTGAAGGAGCTAAAGTTCAACTTGTTGTCGGCCTCTCAAATTTGTGATAAAAAGCATCCTGTTATTCAACGACACGAATGTCTTATCCTTTCTTCTGACTTCAAACCTGTTGATGAAGACTTGGTAGTACTAAGGGTACCAAGGACAAATGATGTGTATAGTTTAGACATGAAGAGTCTACATTCTTATGGTAGAGCCACATGCTTGGTGGCTAAAGCAACAACTGAAGAGGCACATCAATGGCATAGAAGACTGGGCCATGTGAATTTTAAGAACATCAACAAATTGGTCAAAGGAAATTTAGTTAGAGGTTTACCTTCAAAGACTTACAGGAATGATCAATCATGTTTAGCATGCAAGAAGGGTAAACAACACAAAGCTTCTTGCAAGAAGCTTGATGAAAGAAATATTAGAGAACCATTGGAGCTATTACACATGGATTTATTTGGACCTGTCTCTGTGACAAGTTTAAATAAGAAGAAATCTTGTTTGGTTGTTCTTGATGATTGTAGTAGATTCAGTTGGGTTTTCTTTTGGGCTTTAAGGATGATACCTTTGATGCTATTCAAACTCTTATAATAGCACTTGAAAATCGCTTAAGACTCAAGGTTAGAGGTATTAGATGTGACAATGGGCCGAATTCAAGAACAAGCCTATGGATGACTTTTGTGCAAATAAAGGCATAAAAGGGAGTTTAGTATTGCTAGAACACCACAAAGAAAATGGTGTTGCAGAGAGGAAAAATAGAACCTTGATTGAAGCTGCAAGGACCATGTTAGGTGATTCTCATCTCCTATTCAATTTTGGGCGTGTCGTAAGCATCGCATGCTATGTACTTAACAGGTCTCGTCACCAAACCTCGATGAAGACACCCTATGAATTGTCGATGGGCAATAAACCCAACATTCGTTTTATGAAGCCTTTTGGATGCCCTCTTACTATTTTAAACACTATTGATAATCTGGGAAGTTTGATGGCAAGTCCAAGAAGGTTACTTATTGGGATATTGCACTAACAATAAAGGATTTAGAGTCTACAACGAGTTACTAAGAAGATTCAAGACTGTCTTCATGTTGAGTTCTTAGAAGATCAAGACAATGAGAAAGGAAGGGTCCCGATTGGATGTTTGATCTTGAGATTTTATCTCCTTCAATGAATTATGTACTGTTAGAGAGAAAATCAATCTCTACACATGAAGAAGATATTCAATATGTTGTTCATGATGTTCATATTCGATCGATGGTGTTCTGATAAAGATCCTTTGCGTCCAATGCAAAGTCTCGATGTTCCTAAGCAAAGTCTTGCTTTCTCCAAAACAAAGTATCGTTGATCCACAATCCTCATTATCTGCCGAGGATCAAACTATTCAAGAGGAACTTAATCGGATGCTTCTTCAAGATGTTTTAGCACATTCTTACGGATGAACAAAGGAAAGCTTATGAAGAGGCAAGAAGAAGAACAAGATCAGACTTCTCTTACAAGATTTTGACAAGATTTTCAACCAAAGTCTCACGCACTGCTGATGATTTTAGATGATTTGGATGATCCAACCATGCCCGAGCTAGAAGAAACTAATGATGAGCTTGAAGATGAAGGTATTTTCACAAATTCCAATGAAGGTCTTGATTATACTAACTTAGATGATACATATGAAGTTCCACGTCTCCAATCTTACAAATTCATAAGAATCATCCAATGATCAAATCATTGGTCCTTCTACTTCTAGAGTTATGACAAGACACAAAGCTAAGGGTTTCACAAAACCTCATAATGCTTTACTTAGCTTTGTGTATAAACAAAACAAAGCTAAATCATAAGGATCATCAAACACGCTTATTCACTGTTTTATCTCTCAAGAAGAACCCAAGAACATTGCTCAAGCTTTGACTAAAGAAAGTCGGGTTGAAGCTATCAGAAGAACTTCTTCAATTTAAACTTCAAGAGGTCGGTTTTATGTGATCTTCCAGATGGGAAGAGAGTTATTGGAACAAGATGGGTCTTTAGAGTTAAAAGAGATGAAAGAGGCAATGTTATCAAGAACAAGGCAAGGTTAGTTGCTCGGGGTTATAGGCAGGGGAGGAAGGGTAGATTATGATGAGGTTTTGCTCCTGTGGCAAGGATTGAAGCTATTAGAATCTTTCTTGCTTTTGCTTCTTATATGGGTTTTCGGTATATCGGATGGATGTCAAGAGTGCATTTCTTTATGGCACTATTACGTAAGAGGTGTATGTGAAACAACCTCCGTGTTTTGAAGATCCTAAGCATCCTAACAAAGTTTATAAGGTGGTGAAGGCTTTATATGGTCTTCATCGTGCACCTAGAGCTTGGTATGAGAGGCTCTCTACATTCTTATTACAACATGGATACGGGAGGGAGCCATTGACAAGACTTTGTTTATCAAGAGAGACAAGAAAGATATCATGTTAATACGTGTATGTTGATGATATTATCTTTGGGGCTACCAAACAGTCCATGGTTAAGGAGTTTGAGAAGGCGATGCAGAAGGAATTTCAAATGAGTTCAATGGGAGAGTTAACATTCTTTTAGGACTTGAGTTAAGCAGTCCAAGGAAGGAATTTTCATTAGCCAAGACAAGTATATTCTTGACATACTTAAGAAGTTCAATTTTGATGGTATGAAGGTCATTACTACACCAATAAAATCTATCAATTCATTGGGAAAAGATGAAGATGGACTGACTGTTGAAGTCAAGTTATCTGATCTATGATTGGCTCTCTTATGTATCTTCGCATCAAGGCACGATATCATGTTTGCGGTTTGCTTATGTGCAAGATATCAAGTCTCACCAAAGATTTCTCACCGAATCTTTGTCAAGAGAATATTCATTATTTGAAACAACAACCTAAGTTGGGGTTGTGGTATCCTAGAGAGTCACCTTTTCACTTAGAAGCTTTTTCGATAGTGACTATGCGAAGATAATTATGATAGAAGATCCACTATCGATGGATGCCAATATCTTGGAAGAAGGTTAGTTTCATGGCAATGCAAGAAGCGAGACAATTGCGACAACATCATCTCTTCAAGTCGAATATGTAGTGCGTAAGTTGTTGTGGTCAAGTTTTATGGATGCGTAATCAACTCTTGGATTATGGGTTCAACTTTAAGAATACTCCTATCAACATTGATAATGAGAGTACTATTTGTATTGTGAAGAATCCTGTGTATCATTCCAAGACAAAGCATATTCAGATTCGGCATCACTTTATCAGAGATTGTTATGAGCATAGGCTCATTAATGTGGTTAAAGTTCACACGGATGACAATGTAGCTGATCTACTCACAAAAGGTTTTGATGTGTCATGATTCAATCACTTGGTCGTGAGCATTGGAATGATTAACTACTAAGCTATGTTTAAGGGGAGGACTATAAGGTGTTGGATATAGTCCTGTGTATTGCTTGAGGGGAGGATGTTAGTTTATGCTTAGTGTATATGAAGGTTTTTGGCAAAAGAATTATCTCAGAATAGTAGATTTTGATTATACAAAGGAAGATGAAGACATGAAGATGAACAGATCAATGATTAGTGTTTTCAAAGTTGAGAAATCTAAGAATGGAGATTACATGGTATTTCATAAAGAAGATGGAAGTTTCAAAGTTTTCAAAAGGCTATTGGATTTACTGCATATTATAGACAGAGTAGATCTATTCTACTTATATAATGTTGTGAAGGCTTATTTTGAAGATAATCCATTAGAAGGGATTGGTTTGGTTTTACATGGTGATCTTATAACCATGTGGGAAACTGATGAAGGAAGCACTGATGATATCTGGAATAATCAAGAAAACTGGGAGATAGTTTGCTGGAGATTCTTTGAAGAATCTGGAGTTCATGTCTTGGAGCTAGAAAATGGAACATTGATACATATGTTTGTAGAAAGAAGATATCCTTTTACAGTGGATCTCATGAGAAGAATGCTAGAACATGGATTGGAAGTAGAAGAGGATAATGAAACTGCTTGCATGCTGATCAAATTGTTTATTGACTGGACTACCATTGCTGAGGATGATCTTTAACTGGTATGAAGTTTATTTGAATAAATACTTTTTGATATATCAGTACTTTTATTCAAAGTATCATAGTCGACAAGACTTTAATCAAAGTAATCTTGTTCTTTGAACTAAACCGTTTAAATAACTTTTAGAAGAAACCTTTTGCTAAGTAATAAATATTTTGAAATAAAGGTTGAATAAATGGTTTTGTGATGATAACATCAATAGGTTATCAATCCACCATGGTTACAAAAGGATTGACTAATCCATGAGCAAACGGCTCGTAAAGATATATCAAATCCGTTTTAGTTGACAACTTGCTAATAAGTTGGATGGTTATCAACTCACCATATCGATCTTGTGAAGAGTTGGCTAGCCCACAAGAAATGGCTTGTGGTAAAGGCGATGGAAAAACCATTATTGGTAATTAGTTCACCATTAGATAAAAGAACTAACTAGTCCGGAAGAGTGCGACTTTTGGTAAAGACAAAACAAATCATTGATAGTGGTGGTTTGCTAAAATCATATGGTTATCAATGTACCATGGTCTTACACACCAAAACATTTGGCTACTCCAAAGATAATGGCTTTGGTAAAGAGTTCTAAATCCATTGAATTTTCAATGATTCACTTAGATGTGATGAGAATAGTATGCAACTTACACTTGAATTATTGTACACATTGTCATATGTTGTCGTGTTCTTTGAAAAGATGGAGATTCTTTGAATCTTCACTGTGAAGAACATAATTCTAAGAGATACTTTGACAAAAGCACGATTCTCTGAAATATAATCTAAAGACTAAAGAACAATCCATTTTAAAGATGAAGTCATTAAAGATATATTCACAAAGGAACTTGAAGTCAAGCAAGTAGAATTCAAGTTAGGGAGGATTGTTGGGATATGAAAGTCTTGAAGATATCAAAGCATTGAAGATATGAAAGTCTTGTAAGCGCAAAAATCTTGGAAGGAGTCAAATAGTCAAAGTCTTGCTAAAGACAAAGTCAAAGTCTTGCATAAAGAAGTCAAAGTCTTGCTAGATTAAAGAAGCTGTTATATTCGTTTATGGAAAGTATTGTATTCCATGTTTAGTTTACTTGTCGTACAAGGTTATCAATTGTAAACCGACTAGGATATCCTTGAGCCTATAAAAGGACTCCTAGATTGGCATTAGAGGTACGATTTCGAAAAAGAGTTTTAGAGTTTACTGAATTAAGAGTTTAGAGAAAAGTTCGAATATCTTAGAGTTGTATTAGAGTATCTCGCATAATAAGCGATTTAGAGTTTTATTAATAAAGTTTCTTTTAGCTTTGTTAAGTAAATTCCGCGTACTTGATAAAGATTGCTCGGTGTTTCTTCGTTAATAACTTAGGATTGTTGGTGGAATATGATGAAGCTTGTTGTTGTGTATTAGCGAAGGTTGAGTCTTTGCAATAAGTGCCAATGGATCATGATTCTTTGCCAATCTTTCTTGCTGACTTCATTCGCTTGACTTGGTTTTGTTTGAGAAAATCATTCGATTGATCAAAGTTCACCGATGAAGGTCTTTTGTTTGGTTGACAATAGTGACATATCGTCCCCATTCTTACGGAAGATTATTCAGAACTTGATGTTTTGAGCGATTGTTACGGGTGCCAACTTGTTTACGATAAGCTCATTCATCAAAGTGCAAAACCTTCCGTAGTAGGATTCAATGGATTCTCACGGTGTAGATGTAAACTTCTCCCATTCGATTAGCGACTTGTTCTCCATGTCTTGTTTACCAATTTACATTCCAAAACATAATCGTCTAACACGTTCCCACATATCGAAAGCGGTTTCTGGCTGTCTACCGCAAAGAAAGATGTCTATAGGTAAACCCGGTTGGATAATATGAATTGCCATGTCATCTCGCATCGACTTGTTTCGATCCTCTTGATGTATTGATTCGGTTTGAAGATGAGAGGATGGTGGGATGGGAGGTGTTGCATCGAGTTTCAGTACATTAACTTGTCGAGGCTTGAAGGGTCCATCACAGATGGATTTAATCATGAGTTTGCCATTAGGTTTGGTCTTTATGTAGCGTAGCATTCGACTTGTCCATTGAAGATAACCACCTTTTGCCAACATAGGAGGTCGGTTTTCGGCACCTACCGCATGAATGTCTTGTTGAGTTGCCATTGATGAAGGTATGATCGATAAAGTTGATGTAGGATCGATTCAGCGATAAAGGAGTTGTGGTTGATGATGATTAAGCTCGGTTGAGGTGATTACGAAAGTCGTACTCGTAAACTCGGTTCTTAAAAATTTTAGCCCAAAATTTGAAATTCACTATAAAAATCAATTCTAAGGTCGTATGAAAAATTTGAGTTATGACAATTTTGTGTAAAATTTGACCCGAAAATTTGAATTTGGGTCCAAAATTTGAATTTTGACCAAAAATTTTCAAGTTAAACCAAAATTTGAATCTCGTAAAATTGAGCGTTTAGTCTCCTCAAAAATTTAAATTTTACTCAAGTTTTCCGCCAAGAGCTTAGGCGTAGAAAGAGCTTAGGCGTAGACCAAAGAAGTTATGAGTAGGATATGGTTACGAGTAGGATATGGTTACAGTATGATGTAGTTCTGAGTAGGATGTTATCGTAGGAAGCTTAGGCGTAGGATTCCTTAGGCGTGGGATCTTATCGTAACCTTAAGCTTATGCGTGAAAAAGTTACTAAATAAACCTTACGCGTAATTGTGAAGTTATCGTAGAGTTACTCGTAAGCTTTTAGCTTATCGTAAACTATGGTTAAGAACCAAAATCCTTTACAACATCACGGTAAGGGATATCCACAAGTCGAAGTGTTCACACACTTATCCAAGTGAGGAAGCAGCGAGTAACCGTTATAACACGAAGATTCTTCACCAAAAGTTCGAGTAGAAAACTTATGAGTAGTTGACTTTCTTCTGAGTAGAACTAGGGTTTGACCTACTCGTAAAAAATTTCCAACGATTCAAACAATTTCACTTGCACGGATATCCTTAAAACACTCGAATAACCCAAAATGTTGATCTTTTCACCCAAAGTGCTTAGAAAAGTTCTGAGTAGAAAACTAGGGTTTTGACTTTTGACTTCTACTCGTAAGAAATTTCCAACGATTCAAATGATTTCTTTTGCACTGAAGCCTTAAAACACTCGAATAACCAAAAATGGTGACCTTTTTCACCCAAAGTGGCTAGAAAAGTTCACGAGTAGAAATGACCAATGATCCAAAACGAGCTTAAAATGAAGAAAAACACGTAAAGCTTCAAACTTTTTGCAAAAAAATGAAACTTTAGCACCAAATAAACCTTAAACCACAAGAATCTTGAATTTTTTGGTGAAAAAATGAAAGCTTTAAGCGTATCAAAAGTGTAAAACGTGAGCTTAACGTGTACAATACCAAAACTTCAAAACAAACACAAACACTCCTAAACCATTGTTAGGCTCTGATACTAATTGTAGGACCTTAGATATATCAACCTTATCACTATACCAAGCAAACCCAACACAAATACCATGTGAAACAAGCGGTGTCGTATAGAATAGAAAGATAAAGTAAAGAACTTGGTGACTTGATGTATAATTCGTATGTATGTTTAGAGAGGTAGAGAAGAAAGATGAAAACAATAAGATGTTATATTGCTTCAAGGAAAACACACACTCACACACTCAGCACACCCCTCAAATGACATACTTGAGGGGTATATATAATAAGAGGATGATGCCCTAAAGGCTTGGCCATGGGCCTTGAGATGGACTTGGATTGGGCTTGGGTTACACGAACTAGACAAGGCTAGCTTAACATAACTTATGCCCAATTAGCTTAGCCCAATCCACGAGCCCGTTGACTATTCTATCACACATTACAAAGTTCCTAATCGTGAATGACCATCACTTCTAATAAAAATAATCTAGGCTAACAGTAACCTCTAGCTTTGCACTTTATGTCAGGTTTTGCCAGTTACGGCGTAACTCCCTCAAAAGAGTTACGGTGTAACCTTCCTCTGCTTTAATTTTTTCATTTTAAAACGCAATAACCTTGTATTAGTATTTTAAATGAACTTTGTGGGTGTGTTCCCTGTAAACCCTCACGAGACTTCACTCGTCCACTTGGGACACCAAGTGGTTTAAAACTTGTTGCATATGCTAAATGCAACCGTGATTCCTCTGAAAGTGAGTTAGGTTTGTTTTCATTTTTCATTTTTCTTTTAGAATTATGCTTGTCGGTAGTGTGATTTTAGGGATTGAAGTTTGCTCATGATGCTTATATGAAGGCACGTCTCTTTTTCATGGGCCTTCTTTCTTTTGGAGCAAATTTGAAGTTCTCGCTCTAATTCTACTTTTCTCTTCACCTTTATTTAATGCTTAGTACAAAGGGACTTTGTACAATTCAAGTGGGGGACGGGTAGAATTATCTCTTGAACATTATTTTGCCCTCGTTTTCTAGTTTATTTTAAAAATTATGCCATTTTAAAATTTTGACATGTTTTCTTAACCTAACTAGATTAGACCTTAGCGAGCACATACAACCTTGATACTATATGGTGAGATTAGCCTTATCCGTTTCCAATATTTTACCCCAAATCCACCAAATTATGAGTGTCTTGGGTAGCTAGTAAACTTTAGAACTTGGCCTTTGCATCATTTCGAGACCATAGATGAGGTATGTTGAGTTAGCTCGATGTATTTGGACTTTTCGGTTTTAGAAGGAAATATTATAGGATTATCACCCAAATAGCCTACCATTGTGTGTCTATCGATTAGTCACGCGACTTCTAACCCCCATGTGAAACCCTTTTGTTGCACTCTCCTTTAGTGCAAGATACCCTAGATACACCCATCCGAGCCATTCCTTTCATTTTTTTCACCCAATATATTGTTTGATACACCTATACACCTTAGCCTACCCCGTAGTCTTTATTTGTGATTGGGAAGTCATTATTTGCCTTAGTTCAAGGTTCAGTGGAAAGGTTCGAAATCACGCTTTAAATCGACGACATATTCACGAAGATCATTGAAACCCCCAAATTCCATTGTTTATCTCAAGTAGGGATATTATATTTAGTTATTATTGTTATGTTGAAAAAAATAAAAAAAATGATGATTCGAAAAAAAAAAAGTTGTTATGATTTAGTTATTGTAAAGTGCGATGTTATAAGCACTATGTTATGAGCTTTATAGATTTAGTATTGAGGAGGCCACCTCGGTCATATTTGAAGATTGGGTTGGTAATTATGCCAGCAGTTGGAATAAGGTAGTGTGCCCATCACGGCGTCCTCTAATGACACATC
The DNA here is from genome assembly GCA_022545495.1 of Chrysanthemum lavandulifolium. Lineage (NCBI taxonomy): Eukaryota > Viridiplantae > Streptophyta > Magnoliopsida > Asterales > Asteraceae > Chrysanthemum > Chrysanthemum lavandulifolium. Next base: position 79,235,837 of record CM040243.1, on the reverse strand, counting down.
TACCTAATATTTCATGATCCGGTTTCTTGACTTCAAAGCTTGAACTTTGGGCGACGGTAAGTGGTGATGACTTGGTTATAGATTTAGACTACACCTTGTTTTTATTTTACACCATTTATATATCCATGTCTTATCCTACCCTTTAGTCATGAAGCGTGTCTAGGTGATGCAATGAGCAATCTTTGGTGTCTTAGCCATGGATTTGGTCATGTATCATTGATTTTGTCAATTCGCCGTGACATGTTAGTAATGAAGAGTCACCCCTTAACCTTTGTCGTGTCTACCCATATTGCCTTGAGAATTGTTTAGCCCTTAACTCTCTTGGTGGAGATTTGTGTAACCGCCAAGCTTATGATAGAATACATGCTATGATGCGATTGGTGATCACCCGAAATTGACACTTAAATAAGTTAATGATTTGAGTGTTTTGTTCCCTTTTGTGAGGTGTTCGACTTTGTTTTATTCTAGCATAAAGGATTTGTAAACTTATATTTTCCGGTTTTAGGAGATATCTTTTAGAAATCTTGATAACATCAAATAGTCTTGAATATTAAGTGTCAATTTATCCCGATAATGCTTGTAATTTATATCATTTATATGGATTCTGGTTGTTTTCTATTATTTTCCACTTTCGGGTAAATTAAGAGCATTGGAGCTATAGAGGCAGGCGGAGAAATATCAAAAGATTTATCACGGTATGCTACTTTGAGGAAGTTCTGGCGTAACTCATCTCTCACATTCTGCCGTAACTAAAGCGTGACTCGGAAAACCAACTCATCGGAAGGTTACGGTAACTCTTCCCAAAGGCTCTGACGTAACTATATTAGGTCAAATGAGGTTCCACGCGCTTATAACTACGCCCGTAACTAGCGGATCTAGTGCAAAATCTGAAGAATTTGAAGGTTCTGGCGTAACTCTTGTTATAGTTCTGTAGAACCCGGATCCGCCTATAAATACCCCACTAATTCCGGCATTTCTAATCATCCCATTGCACACACAACAACGAGAACGTGGGAAAAAGCTAAAGGCAAGTCTAGAGGAGCATACGGGTCGTCTCGAGGAGAAATCACTCCCCTCGATAAGCATTAGCATTTTATCTTTTCTTTACTTTCGATTCATGTATTTCATACCATTGAATATTGAATTGATTTGTATGGTTAATATGAGCTGCTAAGCACCTCTTGGTATTGGCCTAGTTATGATTCCTTAATTGTTTTGTTTGCATTTATTTTATTTCCGTATAATTATTTCTAAGTTTATGCATGCATAGTTTATTAGTAGCTACCCTTGTTTGGTAGTTTTGAATGGCGGTGAGGCCAATTGCCTAGGAGATATGACCAACCCGACCCTAGGTGAGCGGATCGAGGCGGAAAGGTAAGATATGACCAGCGTGACGACCCTTTCGACTTGTCGATTTGACTAATCGATCACCTACCGTTTGGATGAACTTAAGAATTAGGGGTGAGTGTTTAAGTTGCTAACGTCCGGGCACTCACTATTATAAATCTAGCATGTAGCGGTACTTAATGACTTGGCTTAGGGGACCCGGGAACAACGGGACTTATGTGGGACACTGACTTCTCCGTGTTGGCATCTTTCCTGATAGGTTAGGGCGAATTGACCAAATGTTGTTCTCTCGACTTTTACCCCACCTGAGGTAATTGGAAGTAAGTAGACATAGACATAACTAGCTAGGAGGAATAACTAGGTTAGCACCACTATCCTCTATTGATTTATCCTTTGCCTTTATTTGCTATTTTCTGCTTTAGTAGTTTAATTAATTAATTCCTTATCGAAACCATTATTAAACACTGTGACACCTAGACTTAGTAATAATCCAACACAATAGCTCTTGGGACGACCTCGGCTTTACCGATTACTACACTACACACGACCGGGTACACTGCCCGTTAGTGCATTAGGGTAGACCATAGGTATAACGAGACTTTATAAATATTAAAACCTGGTCAGTAAAACCTGCATCAAGTTTTTGGCGCCGCTGCCGGGGAGTTATATTAGGATTTTTATTAAAGTCTTTAGTTTTGTTCTAATATTATGTCTCTCACTATGAATGATTATCTCACCATCTCTAAAAGTAAATAGTGAATCACCATTCCAGCTCTTGAAGAAAATGTAAAATTCGAATTCTGGGGACTCTGTCTTGAAGAACTAAAAAGATGCTGCTTTTATGGAACCAAAGATGAAGAAGCACACGAGCACATCGCAAAAGTATGTGAGATCGCCGATTTATTCCACGCTTTGGGGTCTCCAGAGATCATGTTATGATGAGGGCATTTCCTTTTACCCTAAAAGGAAGAGCTAGAGATTGGTTAAAGCTTCCATCGGATCTATCACAACGTGGAATGCATTTAAGAAGGCCTTTCTTAAGGAATATCGAACCCCTGCCAAAATCCTCCAGCAAGTTGATGAAATTAGGAGGTTTAGCCAATTCATTGATGAGCCATTCTTTACAGCTTGGGAAAGATTCAACGAAGCCATCCTCAAGTGCCCCGAGCATAAACTAAACAAGCACGAGCAACTACAAATATTTTACAACGGGTTGAACATAAAAACTCGGCAATTATTAGACTCAAAAGAACCTCTCCCTTTAATGATTGCTGATAAAGGATGGACAAGAGTTGAAGAAGTAGCTCTCCACTCGTCATCTTGGAATGAAGATCCTATCGAGATACAATCGGTAATAAAGAATCTGGAGGAATTTGAAGTAGATATGCAATCCCTTCCTGAAGAAGTCAAGATGGTTAAACACAAGTTCGATAAACCCATTGATGGGAGAGTAACAGATCTGGAAAGAAATTTGTGAAGATGCTTGTCAAAGAATGTAACATATTGGATTTCACAAACACACTAAACCATAAGCACGAAGGCGTACAAGATGATTCTAGAGAGAAAGTTAGAGGTTTGGGAACTTTTAGTGAGAGAAAGAAAAATCTTATTATGAGCTCCAACTCTCTACCTTGGGAGGTAGAGTATTTATAATCATTACATAAGCATCACCTATTGGGTACATGGATCGGGCATCAAATGAGTAAAGACCGTCCGTCCTCCACGGTGTTACTTAAACTAAATACTACTTAACTTATAATAATCTCGACTACGAGCTTACTAACGATTACATATACTTGAGGTGACCGACTCTTTAATACATGGATTTACTAAATCCTAACAATCTCCCCAAGGAGGTCACCTCAAACATACACTAAAACATACTGCGAATACAAACAGATATTACATTAAAAAATTGTTCTTGTATTCTTGATGTAGTACTTTGCTCCGAAGCTCGTAGTCATTGATTCTTCACATTGCATGTTTGGATAATCCAAGAGGAGGTCTTTTACTGATCCACGTGATAATAATTTTGAGCCAGCTTTTGAGATCATCAACAAACATCAATCTCTGACTCATCCATTGTGATGTTGGCATAATGTGATGTTGTGACTTTCGGACCGGCATGCTCACATTCTGGATCATGATATCTTCTCATCAGAGTAGTGGAAGCTTTCGTTGATTCATGATATTGGCGGCGAATAGCGAAGCATGGAGTGAAAATATCGAGTCATTGATGCACTAATCATGATTTCTTTTGAGATGAATGTGTTGAGTGAGCATGCGGCTATGGATTGACCGCTCCATTCGATCACCGCAAAGCGTCGGGGTGTACCCGCATAAGACAGATTAGCAATAAAGAGCACGAAGTGTCTTTGATCACTTTCGATGAATTGAGGTACACGACCCGGTTCCCCATTGATCGATTACAAGTCTTGCTGTGATCGGTATAATTTTGAAGAATTTCCTTGATGGGTTTCATATCGCTCTAGGTGTTCTCAAACGGAACGTCTCAAAGAAGACAACACGAGTGAGTGAACCGTGAATAGAGATTCACCGATTGATGAAAAGAGATTTGAAAAACAATCGTGTATTGCTCGATGAAATTGTTTTGCAATACAACGAAGGTTTTAATGATAATCAATTATCAATCATAAACACCTTTTGATTTGAAATATTCGTTACACGGTCGATGTGCTAAAGAAAAGAGTTTTAAAGCACAACGACCGGTTTTCAAAGGTATCCGTCAATCCATAACTGAACCGAGATTGATTCAAAAGATTGAATCGCTCCATTGTTTCATTCGGTTGTCACATGGTTGATCTATTGAATAGATCTCACATGCCACATTGTGTGAAACAGAGAGTCTTCATTGAAAGTGTCCTAAGGAGATTTATTGATGATATCGTGGCTCTATACTCAATTTGTTCATATTTGGATCCTATATCGGAGACTAGGAGAGGGTCTCCTTCTTCAATATCAACAATCTCTAAGAAAGCCGATAGATAATGTCGGTTCCTGTGAGAATGAAACAAGTCCTTTTAAGAGGAACTTGAGTGGTTTGGGAAGTTGAAGTGCGGTGCGTCACGGGTCCGTGACGTCTTGTCTTCAATACCGATGTTAGCATGGTAACCACCGTAGCATATGAATTGAACCCGTATCGCCCTAAGGTTGAATAATTGGAGGCTATTTGTTTTACCCTTTTCTCATTCAATTCTTTTCATTCATCAACCTCTTGATTGCTTACGAGACTTCATAACTAGAACCTTGTTGGGTTTATTCCAAGACTAGCTCGGTCTCGATCACTCTTCCCATATCTCATTTTCTCCTTTTTCAATATTCTTAAGGACTTCTACACTATCTAGTGGATAGTCCTTGGGTAGATCCCTCCGGTTACGGCGGATCATGGGAACAAATACCTAACCTTATCATCCTTATATCACCATACATAAGGTAAAGTTGGTCGATCTATTTGGTATTGTACATACGCCATTGGAACCAATTGAAAACCATTTGAAAATCAATCCGGATACTTAAGATATATTATCAAAGCATTTTGTACTGAATTGTTTTGATATTTTTAGAACAAGAGCTCCCCTCAACATGTGCATCAAGTGTTTGAAATCGTTTTGCACACGGAGGCAAGAGAAAGAATTAACTTCTTTGATTACCATTTTCTAAAATATATCAACATCACTTCCCCGATCAAAACAAGTAGATAAAGCATTTTAGGGAAGGATGAGGTTTTCACAAGCTTGCTCCCCTCAATATGTGCCTTGAGGTTTGAAAGAGTTTTGCACATACAAGAGGAACACGCATATTGATCACGTTTCAAATCTTTGTGGTTTAAGATAGATGCTCCCCTCAACATGTGCATGGAATTTCTTGAAATCATTTGGCACATGTGGGATGGAGAGCTTTATGTCCTTATAAAACCATTTACCGAATTATCGAGTTAAATTCAATTTAAATCACAAATTCTCCCCGATCACAATTATCAAATCATTTGAGATTTGTGATCTCATTGATTAAATTGATTTTGAAAGCTTTAAGGAGAATTGTGACTTGATTATTAAAGCGTTTTAGCGATAAGGATCGGATTTTGAGACTTTAAACTCCATTGAATAAACATGCATGATTATCTTTTGAAAACAATTGAATGACAAATAACCTTTTAATTTAATTGAAATCATTCTCCCTCTCAATCAATGACATAGATTGTTGATTGAGAGATAGATATTTTGACAAACTTTTTAAGTCCAGATGATTATCAAAAATAGAGACCGAGTTATTTTTCAAAACAATTAGTTTTCATTAGATAGTAAGAGTTTGTTTAAAGAATCAGAGCATGAGTTTTGAAAACCAAGATAAAGTATGGCTCTGTTCTTACTTTGAAAAGCGGGTGACTGCCTGAAATGACAATAAACCATTGTTTCTCTTTCTCCCAAAAATATTTTTTGATTTTTTTTTTAAAGAACATTCGAACAACATCTAAAGTCCCATATCATTCTTTGAATGACAGCATTAAGACCGTAGATATTATCGAATCGAGAAAAGCATGACAAAATGACAATATTTTTGAGGATTTTTCGAATTTTTCAAATTTTTTTATGGATTTTGAAAGTTTTATATTTTTCTATTTGATTTTTTTGAAGGTTTTGTAATTTTGTATTTTGTTTTTCGAATAGATATTTACAAGAGATAGATGAAGAAACCTTTACTCCTCTTCTTCCTCTTGAATACGTTTGAGTGTTTACGGTTGTAGGCTCTTAAGACCCGGTCGTTGAAGAATAAACTCAAAACATTCTCTAGGAAGAGCTTTTGTGAAGATGTACGCTAACCGGTATTCGGTCCTCACAAGTAAAGTTCCACCACACCGTTTTCAACTTGTTCCCCGATGAAATGATGTCGAATGTCGATGTGCTTTGCTCTTGAGTGTTGTGCGTTGTTGCATTAGAGAGCAATAGCACTTTTATTATCACGATCTGAGAGGATTTTGTTAAATTCAAAGCCATAGTCGGATAATTGGGATCTCATCCATAGGATTTGAGCACAACAAGATGACATGGCTATGTATTCACCTTTGTAGAGGAAATACAAGTACTCATTTGCTTCTTTGAAGACCACTCACAAGCTTATCACCCAAAATGGAGCACCTCGGGCGTGCTTGACGAGTATCTTGACATCACGCATGATCGGCATCTGCATAGGTCATTAGTGACATACCGGTGTCCTTGGTGCCAAAGTCCCATATTGATGGTTCCTTGGAATACCGAAGACCCGTTTAACCGCTTCAAAGTGCTTTTAGTAGGCAGCACGGTATCTACACACATGCAAGCAATGAACAAGATGTCCGGTCTACTAGTCGTGAGGTACATCGGGATCCAATCATACTACGATATTTCGTTTGGTCTACCATGATCCCTGAGTGGTCCTCATCTAGTTTAGTACGTTCCATCATGGGAGTGTCAACAGGGTCACTTGAATCAAATCCAAATTTCTTTAAAATCTCATTTGCATATTTAGATTGGTTTATGAAAATGCCTCCGGGACTTTGAGAAATTTGTGATCCTAAGAAAAATGACATTTGTCCCATCATTGACATTTGAAATTTAGAACCCATTTCAAATAGCGGTCATACTCATTGGGGTCAGTCGAGGCAAAGATGATATCATCAACATAAATTTGAACATGAATTAAATGTTTGCTTGACTTCCTGGTGAACAATGTTGGATCAACTGGTCCTTTGCTGAATCCGGTAGATAGAAGAAACTTTGATAGCGTATCATACCATGCCCTTGGAGCTTGCTTTAAACTGTAAAGAGCCTTCTTCAAACGATAAACGTGAGTAGGTTGCTCGGATTCACAAAGCCTTGGGTTGGGCGGCGTGAGCGACTTCTTTAAGATCTCCGTTCGAAATGCCGTCTTTACATCCATCGATGACTACCATGTTCTTACTAGCGGCATTAGCCAAGAAGATTCTAATTGCCTCGTCACGAGCAACAGGAGCAAAGATTCTTCAAAGTCAATACCCTCCTCTTGACGGTATCCTTTAGCAACCAATCGAGCCTTGTTCTTTAACACATCACCATGCTCATCAAGTTTCACTTTGAAGATCCATTTTAGAGCAATGATCATCGCACAATCTGGAGCGGTACTAATTCCCATACATCAAGTCGATCAAACTCATGAATTTCTTCTTGCATGGCATTGAACCATTGTCTTCATTCATGGCGGTTTTAACATCTTTTGGTTCGATCTTAGAGTACGGAGTTGAAGAAGCGCCATAAGGCATCGGTTGCAAGTTGTTTCCGTGTGGATCTTGGGCGAGAGGATTTCAATGATGTTGTCTAATGGATGATCGTGAGTCCATTTTCGAGGTGTTCATGTGGCGGTTGTTGAGGGGTGAAAGTAGCGAGTCGATGTCTCACGAAGAAGATGGTTACGATGATGATTCGAGGAGCAAATATGTTTTCAAATGGAGCATCTTGAGGAGTAGCAAAGGATTAACTTCATCATTGATGCCAGAAACAGTTGCATCATTCACATCTTACAGTAATTTCTTAGGGACTCTAGATCATAGACTGGGATCTTTTTTTTTTTTTTTAATCTGGGAAAAATGAATGAAAATAAAAGCGGAGGCCCGCCATCTGCTAGCATTGTGGTTTGGAATCGATTCTTTATCAATAGCCCAC